>JAKSZT010053769.1:17274874-17366196 GCA_026826555.1 Tolypeutes matacus | reverse complement strand
ATTTATTTATTTATTTATTTATTTATTTATTTATTTATTTATTTATTTATTTATTTATTTATCTAGTAGGAAAATGCAACCATCACCTTTATTGTTAATATTTACATTTGGTTCTGTAAACAAAGTTGGCAAAAATTCTAAGAATTTTAATATATATTTATAGAAATTTCAAGAATATGATCCTTATCCTTCTGAAAAGTATACATTTTTTAAAGACTAAAAGCCAGTAAATGTAGAAGTGGAAGGGGAAGAGATAAACATTGACAACAGATTTGAATTTTCTTCTTCCCAGATACCTATAACACCACATGTACCACTGTTTTCGGTATAGCTTGTGAAACTCAAAAATTCTGATTTTTCTTCACTAGTCTGAAATAAGTCCAGTAAAGATTGTACAGGTGAACTACAAATTCTGTTTTCTTCTTGTGTAGTAGGAAACTCAGTTCTCTTCTTATCTGATTCCACATTTGGTTCCAGATTTTCTTTTTTATTTCTTCCTAATAATATTTTAATTTTCCGATGGATTTTACCAGAAGGTACTATCCATACCCTTGATGTCACATTCATTTGGTTCCACAGGAGGGCTATGGGACGGAGTGTTTGCCAGAATTGTTAGGTGCTCTTGTGAACTGTTTATTGCAGTCAGACCAGAATCATGACCACATGTTGAATTAAGGTCCTTTTCCTTCAGATCCTTTGCTGGAAAAAGCATAGCATCTGAATTCTGTTTCAGTTGAGTTGCACTACTATTCTTACTAAAATTAGAAAACTGTATAGATGACTGTAGCCCACATGGACAGTGATCTGCCCTTAGTTCTTCTATGTCACTTTCATTTATGATGAAATTACGTTCAGAAACATCAAGAATGCATCCTTGTTTATTTTTATGTAAAGGTAGATGAGTAAAATTCTCTTTTAGTCATTTTCAGCTGGATTTAACAAAGAATATTTGTTAGTCTTTTTCTCATGAAGTTTTCTCAGTTCACTTGAAGGGCAGGGGATGGGTTCTGAAATATATGTAGGTTTTTGTTCAGGTTCCTCCTGGGTTTCTTTATACAGGAAATTCTGTTTGATCATCTGCACAACTTTATTTTCCCTTAAGGCCTTCTGAGAAATATGCTGCAGTTCTAGGTGTTTTCTTGGCTTAGTTGTTTTTGTAGTAACAGGAGAAGGATCCAACACTGTATTTTATTCTTTTCTTTTTAGGCATGTCCCTTTCATATTCCACAAAATCAAAAACTAGCTTAGAATACAATATCATCAACAACTTGATACTGGTTACTCTGTGCAAAGTTTCTGTGTTGCTCACTTAGATGATGAGTTTCAAGATCTTCATATTTCTGCAAACAACATTCACAGTATCCTTTTTTTCCTTCTCTTTCAAATGGAGCTGAATTGGGGTTCCATCATATTTATCACCATCTGTTTGGACTCTTAGTTTAACCTGAGTTTGCTTTTGGATGATAGATGGTTTATCCACATCAAATGGGCTGCAGGGTTTCTGTACAGAATAATTTATAAAAGGCATGTTGGTCAACTGATGATAAAATGGCCTATAATGTTGGCTCATATCTTCAACCTTTACAAAAGGCTTTTTCAGTCTTCCTGTTCTTGTTTTCTGTGTAACAGCTCTTTTCCCCACATCTCTTACAGAAGTGCTTGATTTCTTGAGTAAATACAGCTTTTTTCTTTTGTTCAATGTATTATCTAATGTCATCAATATGAAGAATTTTTACTCCCCATGATAAGGCATTTGATAATATACTATTTGAAGGTATAAAATCATGGTCCTTGATAGCTTTTTCAACTAATAATTTTCCTCTGCTTAAACACACTGAATCAGGGATGGGATGAGGTGAAGTGGTTTCTGCAGTATACACAGACTCTGGACTTGGTATAGGTGAAATTCTACCCAAGGTTTGTGCAAATTTAGCTTCTTTTTTTATTTGAAATAAGATAACTGATATCTTTGCTTAGAAATTCTTCAACTCGCCCTCCAAGATCCTTAATGTCCTTTTGCAGTTTTTCAGATATCATCACAGAAAGTAAGTCAAGGTAAAATACTTTTCTCCAAAGTGGCTTATATTTGGATTTTTCTGGTTTGTTGTTATCAGTTTTTAGAGATTTCAAAGATGGTCTGTTTTTTTCATTTTTGACTTGGATTCCACCCTGGAAATGTCTTTGCTATGGATCCTCATGGCTCCGGAGTTCATGGCAGCTGCCCGGCACCTACATACTGGGTTTGGAGAGGGTGGTGTGCCGGGCGGCTGCGAAAACACAGCTCTTAGGGACCTGCTGACAGGCCAGCTGCCTCGCCCGTTCCGCCAAACTCCATATATTTATGAATTTTCATTTTTTCCATCCATTACTGATTTCCAGCTTTATTCTGTTACTATCAGAGAAAGTGTTTTGTATAATTTCAATCTTTTAAAATTTACTGAGACCTGTCTTGTGACTCAACATATGGTCTATCCCGGAATAGAAACCATGAGCTCTTGAAAAGAATGTATATCCTGCTGTTTCGGGGTGTAATGCTCTATAAATGTCCTTTAGGTCTTGTTCATTTATCATATTTTTCAAGCTCTTTGTTTCTTTATTTATACTCTGTCTAGATGTTCTATCCAATACTGAGAGTGGTATATTGAAGTCTCCAACTATTATTGTAGAGAATCTATATCTCCTTTCAGTTTTGCCATTGTGTGCCTCATGTATCTTGGGGCACTCAGGTTAGGTGCATGAATATTTAATATAGTGATTTCTTCTGGTGAATTGTCCCTTTTATTACTATATTAAAATAACTTTATCCCTTTTAACAGTTTTGCATTAAAATCTATTTTGTCCAATATTAGTATCACTACTCCAGCTCTTTTTTGGCTACCATTTGTGTGGATATCTTTTTCCAACCTTTCTCTTTCAACCTGGTTGTCTCTTTATGTCTGAGATGAGTTTCTTATAGATAGTACATAGATGGCTCATATATTTTTTATCCATTCTATCAGTCTATGTCTTTTGATTGGTGAGTTCAAGCCATTAACATTCAATGTTATTACTGTGAAGGCTTTACTTAATTTGTCCATTTTATCCTTTGACTTTCTGTTGTCATATCTTAGTATTGTCTATCTTTTTTCCCTTTAATTACCCTTCCTAATAATCTTCATGTCTACCCTTTTCTCCAAGTCTCTCTCCCTTGTTTTTCTCTTTCAGGCCGCAGCACTCTCTTTCATATATCTTGTAATTCTGGTCTTTTGGTAAGATACGATCTCAGTTTTTGTTTGTCTGTGAAGACTTTAAACTTACCCTCATTTTTGAAGGACATTTTTGCCAGATACAGAATACATGGCTGGCAGTTTTTCTCTTTCCGTAACTTAAATACATCATACCACTTTCTTCTCACCTCCATAGTTTCTGATGAGAGGTCAGCACTTAATCTTATTGAGGTTCCCTTGTATGTGATGCTTTGCTTATCTCTTGCTTCTTTCAGAATCCTCTCTTTATCTCTGATATTTGTCATTCTGAAAATAGATGTCTCAGGGTAGGTCTACTCAGATTTATTCTGTTTGGAGCACATTGTCCTTGAATATATTGCTATTTATGTCTTTTATAAGGATTGGGAAGTTTTCAGTCATTATTTCCTCAAATATTCTTTTTGCCCCTTTTCTATTCTCTTCTTCTTCTGAGACACCAATAACATATGTATGTGCATTTTGCATTGTCATTCAATTTCCTGAGACCCTGTTCTATTTTTTTTCCATTCTTTTCTCTTTCTGTTCTCCTTTCTTTTCCAGTTCAGAAATTACTAATTCTGCCTTTGAGCAATTCAAATCTGCTGTTATGAGCCTTTAATGTATTTTTTTTCATTTAAAAACAATTTATTGAAGTATATCATTCATACTCAAATATACATAAACAATACGTGTACAGTAAAAGTTGTGAACTTACAAAACAAACATGCATAACATCATTAGGGCTCCCATACATCACCCCACCACAAATACTTTGCATTTTTAAATCATTTGTAACAAATTATGAAAGAGCATTGTTAAAGTATTAACTATAGTCCATATCTTACATGTGGTGTATTTCCCCCCCAATCCATCCTATTATTTTTTTGTTTATAAACCATACAATTTATACAATCAATCACATTTGTAATAATCACTGAGTTGTGCATTCATCACTTCAATCAATATTGGAGCATTTTCCTTACTCAAAAAAATCCCAACAAAAAACAAACCACTATCATACTCATATATTAGCACTACTAATTACAAATCCAGTGATGTGCTTTCACCATTTCCGTGCATTTCCAAACATTTACAAACAAGATTTTTAACCAATTCTGCACAGATGAAACCTCAGCATTCCATTCTCTAACCACACTCTTTTCTCTGGTGACTTACATTCTAGCTATTAACTCCATGAGTTTGCTCATTCTATTTAGTTCATAGTAGCAAAGTCATACAGTATTTGTCCTTTTGTGTCTGGCTTGCTACACTCAACATAATGTCCTCCAGGTCATCCATGTTGTCATATGCTTCACAACTTCACTTCTTAGAGCTGAATAATATTCCATCGTGTGAATATACCACAGTTTGTTTATCCATCCATTAGTTGATGGACACCTGGGTTATCCTCCATCTTTTGGCAATTGTGAATAATGTCACTATGAACATCGGTGCAGATGTCTGTTCATGTCACTACTCCCAGTTCTTCTGGGTATATACCTAATAGCAGTATTGCTGGGTCACATGGTAGATATATATCTAACTTCCTTAGGAACTGCCAAACAGACTTTCACAGTGGCTATACCATTCTACATTCCACACCCTCTACAACACTTGTAGTTTTTCTGTTTTGTTAATAGTGGCCATTCTAGCAGGTGTGAAATGATATCTCATTGTAGCTTCAATTTGCATTTCCCTAATAGCCAGTGATGCTGAGCATTTTTTTCATGTGTTTTTCAGCATCCTTATTTCTTCTTTAGGAAAATGTCTATTCAGGTCTTTTGCCCATTTTTAATTGGGTCATTTGTCTTTTTATTGTTGAGTTGTAGGATTTCTTTATCTATCATGGATGTTAGTCCTTTCTTGGATGTGTGATTTCCAAATATTTTCTCCCATTGAGTAGAAGATCTTTTTATCCTCCTCACAAAGTCCTTTGAAGTACAAAAGTGCTTAATTTTGAGGAGTCCCATTTATCTATTTTTTATTTTGTTGCACGTGCTTTGAGTGTAAGGCTTGACCCCCCCCCCCCCCGACACACACACACCTACTACAAGTCTTGTAGATGTTTCCCTACATTATCTTCTAGGAGTTTTATGGTCCTGGCTTTTATGTTTAGGTCTTTGATCCATTTTGAATTGATTCTTGTATAGGGAATGGATAGGGATCCTTTTTCATTCTTTTGGTTATGGATATCCAATTCTCCCAGCACCATTTATTGAAGAGACTGTTCGGTCCCAGAAAATTGGACTTGGTAAGCTTATTGAAAATCAGTTGACCATAGAGATGAGAGTCTATTTCTGAACCCTCAATTCGATTCCATTCACCAATGTATCTATCTTTATGCTAATACCATGCTGTTTTGACCACTGTAGCTTTATAATATATTTCAAGGTCAGGGAGCAAGAGTCCTCTGCTTCACTCTTCTTTTTAAGGATGTTTTTGGCTATTTGGGACCACTTTCCCTTCCAAATAAATTTACTAATTGACTTTTTTATTTCTGTAAAGTAAGCTGTTGGAATTTTGATTGGTATTGCATTGAATCTATAAATCATTTTGGGTAGAATCGACATCTTCATGATGTTTACTCTTCCAGTTCATGAACGCAAAATGTTCTTCCATTTGTTTAGATCCTCTTTGATTTCTTTTAGCAGTGTTTTGTAGTTTTCTGAATACAGATCCTTTACATTCCTGGTTAAATTAATTCTTAGATATTTCAGTCTTTCATTGCTATTTTAAATGGAATTTTTGCCTTGATTTCCTCCTCAGCTCTCTCATTACTAATGTATAGATATGCTACTGATTTTTGCATGTTGATCTTGTATCCTGCCACTTTGCTGAACTTATTTATTAGGTCAAGTAGCTTTGTTGTAGATGTCTCAGGATTTTCTAAATATATAATCATGTCATCTGTGAATAGTAAGAATTTTACTTACTCTTTTCCAATTTGGATGCCTTTTATTTCTTTTTCTTGCCTAATTGCTCTAGCTAGAAATTCTAGCACAATGTTGAATAACAGTGGAGACAGTGGGCATCCTTGTCTTGATCCTGATCTTAGAGGGAAAGTTTCCAACCTCTCCCCATTGAGTGCGATGCTGGTGGTAGGATATTCACATATGCCCTTTATCATGTTGAAGAACTTTCCTTCTATACCTATCTTTTGAAGTATTCTTATCAAGAAATGACCCTGGATTTTGTCAAATGCCTCTTCTATATCAAGATCATTATGTGGATTTTTTTCCCTTTGATTTGTCAATGTGGTGTTTTATTTTAATTCGTTTTCTTATGTTGAACCACCTGTGCATATCAGGGATAAAACCCACCTGATTGTGACATATAATTGTTTTTATATGCTGTTGGATTTGATTTGCAAGTATTTTGTTGAGAATTTTTGCATCTATGTTCATTAGGGATATTGGTCTGTAATTTTCTTTTCTTGTAGTATCTTTATCTGGCTTTGGCATTAAGGTGATGATGTTCATTAATTTTCTCTCCTTTTCAATTTTGGGGAAGAGTTCAAATAGGATTGGTATTAATTCTCAAAATATTTGGTAGAATTCACCTGTGAAGCCATCTGGTCCTGGATTTTTCCTTGTTGGAAAAATTTTGATGACTGATTCAATCTCTTTGCTTGTGATTGGTTTGTTGAGTTCCTGTATTTCTTGTAGAGTCAATATAGGTTGTTTGTGCATTTCTAGGAATTTGTCCATTTCATCTAGGTTGATTAATTTGTTGGCATATAGTTCCTCATAATATCCTCTTACAGTCCTTTTTATTTCTGTGGGTCAGTCATAATGTCCTCCTTTCATTCCTGATTTTATTTATTTGCATCTTCTCTCTTTTTTTCCTTGTTAGTCTTGCTAAGGATTTGTTGATTTTCTTGATTTTCTCAAAGAACCAGCTTTTGGTTTTGTTGATTTTCTCTATTGGTTTTGTTAGTTTGTTTGTTCTCAATTTCATTTATTTCTGCTCTAATCTGTTATTTCTTTCTTTCTGCTTGCCTTGAGATTGGTTTGCTGTTCTTTTTCTAGTTTCCCCAGTTGTTCAGTTAATTCTTTGATTTTAGCTCTTCTTTTTTAATATGGGCCTTTAGGGCTATAAAATTCCCTCTCAGCACTGCCTTCACCATATCCCGTAAGTTTTAATATGCTGAGTTCTCGTTTTCATTTGTTTCAAGATATCTACTAATTTCTCTTGCAATTTCTTCTTTGACCCCCTCATTGTTTAAGAGCGTGTTATTTACTCTCCGTATATTTGCAAAATTTCCCCTTTCCCACATTGATTTCCAGCTTCATTCCATTATGTTTAGAGAAGGTGCTTTGTATAAATTCAATCATTTAAAATTTATTGAGAGTCATGTTGTGGCCCAACATGGGGTCTCCCCTGTAGAAAGATCCATGAGCACTTGAGAAGAATGTACAACTTGAGGATTTGGGGTTACAGTGTTCTGTATATGTCTATTAGGTACAGCTCATTTATCATATTGTCCAAGTTCTCTATTTCCTTGTTCATCTTCTGTCTACTTGTTCTATCTAGTGATGTGAGTAATGCGTTGAAGTATCCAACTATTATTGTAGAGCTGTCTATTTCTCCTTTCAGTATTTTGGAGCACCCTGGTTAGGTGCACAGATATTTATGATTGTTACTCCTTCCTAGTGGGTTGCTCCTTTTATTAATATATAATGGCCTTCTGTATCTCTTATCACCTTTTTTGCATTTAAAGTCTGCTTTGTCTAACACCAGTATAGCTACTCCTGCTGCCTTTGGTGTACTATTTGCATGAAATATCTTTTTCCAACTTTTTGCTTTCAGTCTATTTGCATCCTTGGGTCTAAGGTGAGTCTCCTGTAGATAGTATATGGATAGCTCATGTTTTCTTATCCATTCTGTCAGCCTATGTCTTTTGATTGGGGAGTTTAATCCATTAACATTCAATGTTATTGCTGTAAAGGCATTACTTACTTAAGCCATTTTATCCTTTAATTTTCATATGTCATATCTTATTTTTGTCCATCTCTTTACATTTTTGGTAACCCTTCCTGCCAGTCTTCACTTCTACACTCTCCTCCAAGCCTCTCTCTCTTGTCTTTTCTTTTCTGGCTGCAGAACTCCCTTTAGTGTTTCCTGCAGAGCTGGATTCTTGTTTATGAACTCTCTTAGTTTCTGTTTATCTGTGAATATTTTAAGCTCACCGTCATATTTGAAGAACAGTTTTGCCAGATAAAGAACTCTTGGCTGGTATTTTTTCTCTTTCAGTACCATAATTATATCCTTCTTGCCTTCTTGCCTCCATGGTTTCTGAAGAGAAATCTACACTAAGTCTTATTAGATATCCCTTGTATATGATGTTTCATTTCCCCCTTGCTGCTTTCAAAATTTTCTCCTTATCTTTGGCATTTGGCATTCTGCATATTATGTGTCTTGGGGTAAGGCTATTTGGATTTATTCTAATTGGAGTACACTGTGCTTCCTGGACACATATATTCAGGTGTTTCATGAGAGTTGGGAAATTTTTGGCCATTATTTCCTCAAATACTCTTTCTGCCCCTTTCCCCTTCTCATCTCCTTCTGGAACTCCCATAAAAGGTATATTGGTGTCCTTTGCATCATCATTCATCTCACTGAGTCCCTGCTCAATTTTTTCCATTCTTTACTCTCTCTGTTCTTCCTCTTCAATTTCAAGTGTTCTTTCCTCTATGCTGTTGATTCTTTCTTCTGTGATTTCAAATCTGCTGTTTTGTGCCTCTATTGTATCTTTAATCTCACTTAGTGTGTCTTTCATTCCCATAAGCTCTGTTATTTTTCTATCCAAGATTTCAAATTTTTCTTTGTGCTCATTCAGTGCCTTCTTAATGTCTTTTATTTCTTTAGCCATGTTATCCTTCACCTCCACGATTTGATTTAGGAGATTTGTATGTTTCTTTGTATGAACCTCATTGATTAGCTATTTCAACTCCTGTGTCTCATCTGGAGCTTCGATTTGTTCATTTGCCTGAGTCATATCTTCCTTTTTCTTTTTAAGGTTCGTATTTTTTTTTGCTGATGTCTAATTATCTGATCTGATGCTGACTTTACTCCGGTGTTCAGTTTTTCTCTCTTGCTTAGGGATTACTGTTATGTAGATGTGTGCTACCACTGATCTTTGATTCTTGGTTCAACTTGTTCTAGACTTTTAGGATTGCCCTTCTTTAACTGCTTAAAACCAGGACTAAGGATCCATTAATGGGGTGCGGGCCAGTTTCCAAGGGCCTTGGCGAGAGTGGCAGTAAAGGCATCTGCTTGCCTCTTTTATTTATTTATTATTATTTTTCCTTTTTCATGAACTTTTCTGGTCTGGCCAGCAGATGGCACTATTTGGCAGACCTCTCAGCTCAGACCCCAGAAGTTGAGGGTGGGGAATTCATTCAGAGTTAACTCCTCAGGTGGGTGGGCAGTACAGAAGCAATGTCCTCAGGGCTAGCGAAGCCTCACAAACAAACTTTCTCAAAGGCTGTTCTCCACCCTTGGCCTGCCACACCCTCCCTCCCTCTGCCTTTTCAGCAACCAGCCCAGGGCAGTAGGGAGGGTGTGTGAGAAAGAAAATTATCTTTACCCCCACTCCTGGGCTCTCAAGGCAAACAATGTTGTGGTACCACCTGGCCTGGAAGTCTGCAACCCATCTAATGCAGCTGACCAAGGTCACAGGCCAAAATCTGAATTTGCTGTATGCTGTGTCCCTCCCTCTCCCCTTTCTTGGGGAAGAGGTCCCCTGCAATCCCCTCAGTCCACAGCCACTGCAGTATACAGGCACTGCAGTCCATAGACTGCTATTTGCTCCGTAGGTGAGGGGAAGGGCACCTACTGCTGCTTTTGTAGCTCTACTCATAGGATTTTTCAATCAGCTGAGACTCCTTTCCTTCACCCATCTCTCATCTGGGTGGTGTCTTGCCTTCCCCTGGTGTCCTGAGCCCCAAGGCAGTCTTCTAGATAGTCTCTGCCTGTTCTCAAGGTATTTTTTCTGGGAGAGATGCCATCCCTCTGCCTCTCTAATCCTCCATCTTCCTGAAAGTCCCTCTAATTTTTTTTTTCTTTTAGGAGGTACCAGGGATTGAACATGGGACTTTGGACATGTGAAGGAGGGACTCAACCACTGAGCTACACCCTCTCCCATTCTAATGTATTTTATTTTTATTTTATTATTTTTAAAAATTTGTTTAAAACAATTTATTGAAGTATTCATACATGAACATACATAAACTATAAGTGTTCAGTAAACATCATGAACTTAGAAAACAAACATGCATAACATCATACAGGGCTCCCACACATCAGCCCCCCCCCCAAAAAAAAACACCCTGCATTGTTGTGAAACATGTTAACAAATCATGAAAGAGCATCGTCAAAGTATTACTACTAACTATAGTTCATATCTTCCTCCCCTATACATGTTTTTTAAGGATTTATTATTTATTTACTTTTATCCATTTTTAGCACACACACACCCCCGCGTTTTTGTTGTTTCTGTGTCCATTCACTGGGCAATTCTCTGTGTCCATTTCCTGCCCTCTCTTCTCATCCTTCTCCTCCTGTCTTCACTGGAATTCGATCCTCGGAATCTCCGATGTGGGAGAGAGGTGACCTACCACCTGTGCTACCTTAGTTCCTGGTTTTTTGTTGTGTCTCATCTTGGCTCTCCCTTGTGTCACTCTCCTGTTATGCCATCATCTTGCTGCGTGGCTTGCGGGGCCTGACAGTGTACCAGCACACGGGGCATGGTGGCTTACCCGCACATGGGGCCTGGCAGCACACCTGTGGACAGGGTCTGGCGGCTCATCCACACACAGGCCCTGGTAGCCCATGCACCTTCTATGTTTTTCTATCTTTCTTTTTTTTTTTTTTACTCGGAGGTCCCAGGGATTGAACCCAGGTCCCTCCATATGGGAGATGGATGCCCAACCACCTGAGCTACATCTGTGCCTCTGCTATATCTCTTAAGGTTGACCAAAGATAACCTAAGTTACAGTCACTTTCCATACAGAATGGTCATATAATAACTTAGGCTTAGTTTATCACCAGCATTCTAAAAACCAGGCCTAGGGAGAAAAACTAGGTCTGGGGACACATGCATAATTTCTAATATAGCAAATGTTTAGCCTACCCTGATTATCACAAAATCAGGTCTAATGTATTCTAAACCTCATCCATTGTGTCTTTCATTCCCATAAGCTCTGTTACTTTTCTTTGCAGGCTTTCAAATTGTTCTTTATGCTCACTCAGTGTCTTCCTAATATCCTTATCTTTTTAGTCATATTTTTCTTCAATTATTTGAATTGATTTAGGAGATTTGTGTGATTATCATTGGTTAGTTGTCTTAAATCCTGTAACTTGTTAGGTTATTTGGTTTGTTCCTTTGACTAGGCCATCTCTTCCTGTAATTTTTTGCTCTTTTGTCTAGTGGTTTTTTTTTTTTCTTCAAAGATCTTTGATTTTTTGTTCAACTTATTCTGAGGGTTTAAAGTTGCCCAGGAAGCAGGTGTAGCTCAAGTGGTTGAGCACCTGCTTCCTATCTACAAGGCCCCGGGTTCGATCTCCAGTACCTCCTAAAAACAAAACAAACAAACAAAAAAACCAACTTCCAGGAAGTGGAGATAGCTCAGTGGTTGACTGCCTGCTTCCCATGTACAAGGTCCTGGGTTCAATCTGTGGTACCTCCTAAAAAAAAAATCAATAGAAAATTGCCCAGCTTAAGTTATCAAAATCAGGCCTGGGACTTCCTAATGGGGAACAGATTTTCTCCCAAGGTTTGGGGTTAAAGAGAGACCTAAAAGCAGTTGTTTCTCCTTACAATTTCCTGGCCAGCCAGCAGATGGTGTTCATCGGCAAACCCTTCCATGGAGGTGTTTCTTTTTTTTTTTTTTTTTTTTCATGATTCAAGGGTTTATTAAGTCATACATGCAAAACATACTGCTAATTCCATTAGCAAAAGATCAATGTAAAAACACTCCACAATTCTGCAACTGTCAATTTAAAAGTTTTTGTTCTAGTGGTTCAAGGGTCCAACATTGTATTCCTGCCAGTGTGTAAGCTGTAGAGAACATTGTCAGCACTGGCGCTGAGCTTTCAGAACCTCATGGACCCCCGGAACATTCTTTAGAAGAGCGACTGGGGAAGCAAATGTCCATGTAGGGGAAGTAAAGGGTAGGGTCGGTATTAGTCAAGGTCCAGTGCTGGTCAGCTGGCAAGACAGTGATGTTAAAAAGGCTCAGAGCTTAAGAGTATCTAAAATATTTTAAAAACTGTAAAGCTGCAACACATGATTTTTACACCTAGTTACGAAGGAAAGCACATATCAGCTTTGAATAAAGTAATGTGAAAACAGGAATGCACTTTTACTAGTCTACTAAACAACAAAATTCTAATGGATTATCAGAAAAATTTTATAATACAAGGAGACATATTGCTCGTTAAGAAAGGGTTGTATAAGAAAAGCACTTACTAAATTCAAGTTAGCAAACTGGGGAAATTAAATGCCCAGTTTTGGGAGGGATTGCGGGTGCAAGAGAAAGGAAAAGCTTAAGAAAAACACTTACTGATAATACCGAGCTTTCTTCATAATCTACTGCATTTGACAGAAATTAACTTTTTAAAAATTGTACCCATGACACTTTTATTCAGTTTCATTATTCTGTGTACAATGTAGTGTAAATTAAATTAATCTCCACTTCATATTTTGTCAAAATACTGTCTTCATCCTTTAATCGCATCAAGTGCGGCACACACTCCAGCCCAGTACACCCACCCCTCCACTAAGAGCAGAACACTTCATTAGAGGAAACACAGGAATCAGGTTTCTGTTCAAAATCCCAGCAAAAGCTAATTAACTTTAAAAAAGAAAAAAAAAAAAAAAAGAAAGAAAATTCACTACAAAATCAAAAGATTGATCCAAAGAGTTGTTATACTCGTTCCACTATAATATACAGTACAATGTTATGTAATGAACATGGATCGATAAATTACTGAACACATTAAATGGCAACATTTCATTAAGGAGGCTGTGCTTTCAGGCTTTCTGTACCTGAAAACTCGTTAGAAAGTGTCTACATTTCCTAACATCAAAAGCTACAGTCTTCTTGAAGACAAAGGTCTTTAAAACAGTTTAGTGCTTAGTGTTCCTAGCACAACAATGCAACTTAGTTCAAGGGTATTATGGCAACTCTTAATCTTAGCAAGAATAGGGGCTTTTTAAAAATAAGGCTTTAGAAAGGCTTGTCATTTAGGGCTAATTTTTAATAGAATGTGAAAGTTTGAACTCTTATACTTTAAACAAACAAAACCTGGAAATTACTGATTGGTTCAAAAAGGTTTTATGGAAAAACTAATCTGTAACAAAAACTTGGCATCGAGTGCGAAGGCTCCACTGTTTCTGAGCAAAGCATACAAAGGTTCCAAGTGGGACAGAGTAAGGAACGAGGGCCTCTGACTTTTACAGCAGCAGGCATTTTCTCTTCCTCTTCTTGACAGGGGGTGGGCAGAGGACTGCTCTGATAGCTTCATCGAAAACTGTCTTGAGGCCCCGCTGTGTGAGCGCCGAGCACTCCAGGTATTTTACAGCACCGATCTCCTTCGCCATGGCTAACCCCTGGGGATAGGTGATGGGGGTCAGCTTCTTCTCCTTCAGTTTCTCGATCGTGTCTTTGTCGTCCCTAAGATCAAGTTTAGTTCCCACTAGGATGATAGGAGTGTTGGGACAATGGTGTTGCACCTCGGGATACCACTTTGCACGGACATTTTCAAATGATGCAGGACTCACGAGGGAAAAACAAATTAAGAAGACATCTGTTTGCGGATACGATAGGGGACGTAATCGGTCATAATCTTCTTGTCCAGCTGTATCCCATAAGCCTAGATTCACCGGTTTTCCATCTACCATAACATTGGCAGAATAGTTGTCGAAGACAGTGGGAATATATTCTCCAGGAAATGCATTGGTTGTATAACTGATCAGAAGGCAAGTTTTACCTACAGCCCCGTCTCCCACCACCACACACTTGATGGCCTGCATCTGGGCCGCTCGCTGGGCCGCGGCGGCGGCGACCGGGCGCTGAGGCGAGGAGCGGCGGGCGCGGGGCGCGTTGGGCTCGGGGCGCGAGGTGCCGGGGCCGCTGTCCACGCCGCCTGACCCTCAGCGCACGGGCAGCCGAAGCCCAGCGGCGGCCACCACCCAAGGCTGGACGAGGTGTTTCTTTTAACCTCTGCTTTCCCATGTTTCTGCTCTGGCCTGAGCCAACATTCAAAGTGGGCTCTGCTGGCCGAACTCACCACAGGGAAACCACTCTCTGCCCTGTGGTGCACCCACTCTCCTCCGCTGCAATAGCTGACAGGGAGGAAGATGTCTGTTCCTCTCTCAGTGAGCTGCAAAGAGCCAGGAGGTTTATACAAGCTTAACATCTTGAGGCTGGGGTATGTGTGCCCTTCCTGGCTGCTGTGGGGGTTTAGTAACTCACATTTGTTGTTTTGAATTCTTTGTCTCTCTGCCCCTTACCCTCCTGGGGGTTATGCAGCACTGTCCTGGTCTGCTGACCCCCAAAGCAGGTCCCTTTCTCCATAGTTTTTGTGAGAGTTGAGTCCTGCCTGCCTACTCCAACAGTATCTTCCCAGAACTCTCCATCTGTTCAACTCGGAAGGTCAGTTTCTCCCTCTTGTCTAGGGTTTAATTGTTGATTTACTTTATGTTAAAGCTAATTTTTGATGTGAGATCCAATTATTCTGGACCTTTAGAGTATCCCATGTTTAATTGTTCACATTTTTCTCAGCTCTTTTTCATCAGTGGTTACATTGCCAAAAGTTTGACTGTCAGCTGTCTTCCTCTGGTTTTTCACTCACAGACAGCTAAGCATTAAGGAGTCAAAGGTGTCCGTGGGGATGGGCAAGTCCAAATTCCATAGGGCAGGCTGCAAGCTTGGAATTCTCCAGGAGTGGCTGGCTGGCTGAAGTAGAGATGGTAATTCTTTGGTATATTCTTTATACAATCCTTCATTCAGTGGCAAACTTAATTTCAGTCAAAAATTTACAACAGGAATGAAAGGGTTGGCTGAAGTATTAATAGAACATGAGAAAATACATTATATAAGGATCTCATCTTTTAAGTACAACTTGTGAGAGGAGACAGGCCTGTTTCCATTGGGAAGAACTGGAATGGGTTTAGAACAATAACATAAAAAAAACTTAAATGCAAGGGTTTTGCCACTTATCTAAGGAAAAAATGACAATAGGAAGTAACTTTAAGGGGAACTGTGGCAGAGCTACTCATGTAACCCCTCAGTATACAACTAGACTACATTTCCCAGCTTCCCATGCGGTTAGGTGAGATCACGTGACTGAATTCTGGCCAATGGGATGGCAGAAGTGACGTTCTCTACCTCCAGGCTGACGCATAAAGACCTACTATCCACAACTTTTCTCTATTTTTCCATCCATCAGCTGAAGCAAAGGCCCTGTAGGTTGGCAGAGACATAAGATGTTCTTGGGCCTGTGGGTCCTTGACTTACCCTTTATAAAGCCACCCATCAGTCAATCATCCAATTAGACTATGGAAAATAAACTGCTGTTGTGTTAATACTTGGAGATTCTTGGAGTTCATTTGTATAGCCATTAATTATTATTTAACAGAATCAAAATTGAACAGAATATAATTTTTGTACCCCAAATATATGCCTGGCACTGTATTAGTTGCTTTTAATACATAATTTTATTTTATCCTCTCAACAGCCCAGATAGCCAGATAAATACCTTTTTGCTCAAAGAGGCTATTAGTTTCCACAAAATCTCAGAAAGAACATCAGAACTAAGTATATAGTCTATAGGTCTTTCTGATCTAAAACCACATTGGTTCACTAACTTGGTGTGATTCAGCTCATGTTAATTCTCTGCCTCTGTTGTCCTATCTGCAAATATTTAACACTTCTTTTGAGACCCTCAAGTGAAAAGGATCCCCTAAAGTTAAATGTAATTCTTCTCCCTAACTGAAGTGCCTTTGCACTCCATCTGGTTTAATCCTTATGAATCTAAGAATGATTAGGTGCTGCTGGAATTCTGTCTTGCTGGAATAACCAGGGAATGATTTTTCAAACTCTAGAATTAAAATATATTTTTATATGCAATGCTTGATGGCTTGGAGGCTTTTTCTTGACAGATATAATAATTAAGCAATTATCTAGAGAAGTATTTGTTAAAAACTGACAGGAATGCAGAGCTCCAGAAAGTCACAAGCTGTACCCATGAGCTCTTTGATGCTTTGTACTTTCCCAACCCATTTTAAAATGTTATATTGCTTTGATATGTATAAAAAAGTGTTTAGGATTAAAAAAAAACAGATTTTCAAAGGCTTTTTATACTTTCTCCCAACTCATAAAAGAACTCTGAAAAACAGCATCAAAACGTGCATTAGATATTCAAGCACCATGAAAAGGGGTGGAAATGGGAACAGAGCTAATACACGCTCCCATGGGCAACCCTGAATCCAGGGGGCTGTGCTTGGTCTTAGAGTCAGACAGATCTGGGTTCTACTTCTCACTTTTTTCCCAAATGGATGACCTTGGTCAAGTCATTTAACCTCGATCACAGCCTCATTTTTCTGATTTGTAAAAGGAAGAGGGTATATAACACTTAATTCTTAGTTTGTTATGAGTACTGACACAAATACTGTATATGACAAAGAACATAATACAGGTCCAGACACTTAATTGGCAGCTAAATTACTGTAACTGCACAAATTACAGCAACACAAATTACTATAATTAAAGGTGGAGTATGGGAATGTCCCAAGAGAGGTATGGAGTGTCAGGGAATGTCATAATTCAAACTCGGGAAGAGGGGGACAATAAATAAATGCATGGTAAAGGCTATGGCATTTTTCAGGAGGCAGAAAGGTAGATATAGGAGTTTGTTCTAGTTAGAAGGATATTGTACATGTCTAGGTACACAAGTGGGAGAATAGAATGCAAGCAGCCTTGGAGGCTTTAGAGGTGTGGGAGGGAAAAGGAAAAGTCTGGAATCACTAGAGGAGCTTAAATGATGCTGTACTATTCTGCTAGTACCTCCTTCCTTGGATAGGGGTGGACATCTGTCTAGTGGCCACACAGCACCTTTTGAACACTTTTCCTATGCCCAAGGAATTTCTCACATTGACTTCTGTCTCCCCAAGACAGAAGAGAGGAAGTCACTTTCCAGCATCCCTTGCAGCAGGGAGCAGGCAGCTACACTCAGAAGTGGGGGTGGGGGGGTGGGGGGAGAATGTATGAACTAGGCATGGAGGAGACCCAGTGAACTGGAGGGAAGGCCTGGGTGGCGAGCAGGAGGTCCCCTCTCAACTCTGGCTGACTGATACCCTGTGGGAATGCAAGCCCAGTTCTGGACAGATTACCACTCCCCTCTTTTCCCCAAGAGGTCCCAAATCCAGATTTTGTGTGAAATGCAGTTTTAAAATGTGAGTAACCAATTCAAAAAGTATCTTTAAAAATGGCTGGGTAGACAAAATGTACCCAAGTTACACCTGAGTGCAACCTCTTTACCTGGGGCTCTTCCTTGGGGGCACAGGGAGGGGGGAGTGGCGAGAGGAAGGAAGGATTTAATGCCCTTTTCATGTAGAAAAGTAACTACCCTTTCCTCCCCTTCTTTCCCTACTTAATTGGCCTCTCTGTACCCACTGAAAAATCAATGTGGACTGGCTTTACTTATCTCGTAAATATAAAAAATATATGTATCTGCCGAGCTTTGTGAGTTATTTCAGAGAGAAATAAATCATGATAAACAATTTTATACACAAGTTACTCTGATCAAAACTCTTAAGGTTTTTTTTTTTAAAGAGTAGTCTGTCAGATTACAGCTGTTCATAATTAGAAAACATGCTTATTTTTTTAAATATAAGCAAGAAAGATTCCTGCTACCATTTGGCAAAAGCATTTTTTTTAATTCTAAAAATACATTTGAATGGAAATCTGAAAATAAGGTTCTCTATGCACTCATAACATTTTATGTTTTGATACTGTCTCACTGAGTCCCTTGCTTCTCTGGCTGTGAAAATGGGGAAAAGAAGTGAGATTCCTCCACCTCTAAACTAATGAAGGCAAGTGAACCCCACATGTCAGTTCATTTCTCACATTTACAGTCTCATATTTATGACCCTATCATCTCCTAGGATCAGTCATTTAAGTCCATGTGCAGATAAGGCTCAAATAAAAGTGTTCTCAAAGTAAATGTAGTAAAGTTTTCAAAGCTATAAGTAAAATAATAAAGCATTTTTTGAAAATATATCTCCAGGTGGTGGTGACAATACAACTCTGCGAGGGGATCACTTTATGCCATCACTTCCTCACTGTTTGATGAGTGATTTCTCTGGGCCTTGTTCTTTCCTAGGACTTTCCACCTTTTACGATCTGATTTCCACCTGCCTCTCCCAGTTAAAACTGTCCTCTTGTTGGCAATAGGAAGTTGCTGCCCTCACTGGTATAAAATCCTGGAAATACTTAGCCTTTTTTGGTAGGGGCTGTTGGTCAGCGTCACGAGGGCAGCAGAGGATGAGGTAGGAAGAAATAAAAAGCCAGGATAAAAAAGGCCTGAGCGTTTGTGTTCAAGTAATCATAAAAGGAGTTGGCCCTGACAAAGCCCTTGCTATGTGTCAGGCACTATTCTTAGAGCTTTTCATATATTAACCCACTTTAGCCCCACAACACCCCAATAAGACAGATACTATTGTTATCTCCATTCTTCAGATGAGAAAACTGAAGCACAGAGAGGCTAAGAAACTTGCCCAAGGTCACACAGTGAATGAAGTGGAGAAGCTGGCATTCAAGCCCAGAGCCCATGTTCTTAAACACCTTGCTAATTACATCATTTGTATACGTATGATTTTTATCATTTTTGTCACATCCGCGTACCACCTGAACTTGTATTTACTTAAAATTTTCTATAAATCAACTCATGCTTTTAATTAAGTGCATTACGAAAAAGAAACTTTTTATATACTACTGGAAATGGAAAACTAATACCACTTGTAGTAAAGAGAAGATAATAATAAAAATGAACACAATAATTACCAGAATCAAAATGTTCATCTACACATTATCCAAACTCCTTTCAGGTTTCCTTAGTGACCATAAACTGTGCTTTGGGAAACAGTGACTTTGAGCAGTACTTCTCAGGGCCTGAGAGTCTGCATTTCCACCAAGCTCCCAGGTGACACCAATAACTGCTGGTCCATGGACCACACTCTGAGTAGCTCTAGAATGTGGAAGTTGTAAGAAATGCAGTCTCTAACGCAGATCTGCTGGATCAGCATCTTTGGTGTTGTCTTATCCACAAGTGATTTTTATGCCCATTAAAGTTTGACAAGCTCTGTTTTAGAATACCAAGGTTGATGAAACTCTGTCTCATCCTCTACTAAAAGAAATTGTGTCCTCCATTAAAAAGACTTGTGTTCATGTTGACTTAATGTCAGCGGGCTGGGCCTTAGAATTGGCAGTGACACACAAAAATGAAAGAGAAACCCAGCTGAGTGTCCATTCACCTCGCACACACAGATGATATGGAGGGTTTCTGACACCTGAGAAACACCAGCACAGAAAATGGCTCCTGAAAGTGAATCCGCACAGCCCTTACTGGATAATATAGTTAAGTACCCGCTGAAAATCTCAAAGGACTAATGCAGCTTTGTCTCCGTAGAGTCTAAAATGAAGACATACTCTCAACCGCAATCTAATAGGAAACCTGGTAAGTCACACCTACCCATGAGCTCATAATTTGGTTTCCTTTTATAAGACTTATTGAAATGCAAATATGTTCCCAGATCATTCATTGAATTCATTATAATATTTGAACAGTATTTGGTGAAGAGAAAAAAGGAAAAACTGATAACATTTACCATGTGTGTGGGCATTTCAATTATACTTAAAGACCATTAAAAATCGTTGTGCATGTGTTCCCAAGGATGAATGGAGAAAATATTGGTTTTTGTCTTTTTCTTTTTACCCTGCCCTTGAATTAGCTAAAAGAAGTACTGGGTTTATTATAAATACGTGATATTAATCACACTTTTATAAGTAAACCTCATTTTTTATATAACAGTTATGCTTCTGAAAAATATCTTCTTCAAATCAAGATATCCTTGTGTATAAAAGAGTAATATAATATTATAAAATAATAAGTCATTTTACAAAATAAATGACCACCTCGTTAATTAATTCATTTTACAATAGATTTTAAAAGGAAGGTGTCTCTTCCTTTTTAAGGCTAAGAGGGTAGCTCTTCACTTAGGATTGTGAGTACTCCTGAAAACTCTCCTCCAAAACGTGCAGAACGGAGTGGCACAGAGTACAAGTCTTCGCAAGAGAGAAAGTCAGAAAAGACCACTCTCTTTCTAAGTTCTGCTTCTGAGACTTTAAATTAGTTCAAGTACTTTCACTTTGCTCCTCCTGGTACAGCTTTGCTGGCTGAGGCCAGAGAAGGTCCAGGCAGCTTCTGGAGCCTCCGGTCCCTCCCCCAGTTTGAAGTTATGCAAGAGCCTCAAACAACCCGCTCTAAGGAGCCACCCTCATCTCTGTCACCAGGTAGATTCCTTTCTAGAGCGGCAAGCACAGCTCACTGACATCCAAGTTCGATAAAACGATCGGCAGGTCTCATGCCTCAGTCTACACGATATCACTCTTCTATTTAACACCAACTCCTTTCAAGGCTTTTTACTACGAGGCCAAACCCTCCACGTCTGCTGCCTCCTGGGCATCCTGTACTTGACCCACACGACACTCTTGACGTTTCCTTACAAACGTTCCTTCTTTGTCCCTGTTCTGTGGCCTGCATGCGATGGCCTTCTCCACCTGGAAAATTCTTTTAAAACCCCTCTTGGGTGCCAGATTCTCTTCACAGCCTTTCTTCTCCCTCTGGCAGACTTGCTGCCACCACAGTACTTTGTTCACATTTCTACTACGGCACTAGGCATTCTGGACGTTTGCTTTTTGCAGGTCTGTGTCTCTCCCTTCACCTAACCATGGACTCCTCAAAGTTCAAAGACAGGGACTCTGCCTTAGAGATCTTGATATTGCCAAGGCTGCCTGCTTCCCTTCATCTTTATCCCTATTCCTAATCCTAACCCACTATCAATCTATATCTATATATCTATATATATCTACATATAGATATAACATAGATACATACATACATAACATATATATCAGGGATTGGGCCAACTGCCCAAGCAAAAGATGAAGACACACCTTGGCAGCAAAACATTAAGAAAATTCAATGTGAGTCTATAAATGAGATAATCATCTTAATGATTATTAAAGGAAAATATTACAAACTAAAATAAGTAGGGAAGGGCAGGAGAAATTCCTGTCCAACTACAGACCTCATTACCAGTGTGAGAACAAAATATACTATGGATGTTGGGTTCTCAAAGATTATAGAGCCCACTAGAAAAGCCTCACCCAGCAAGCTGAACAACACTGGAGTCAAAGGGAAACCTCTGGGTAAGTGAAAGAACTGGTCTCTAGTTCCAGCTCTAATGTCCCCTCTGCTCATCTATTTCTCCATCTATAAAAAGGTAAAGAATGTTTCTTCTTTTCCTAATTTGCATAGACATGAAGACTCAATGAGTATTGCTGTGAGACAGGTATTAAGTAAATTAAAAGTAGTATCTGATCCTCTCCAAAAAGCAAAGTTTTTTCCAAGTTAATTTTCTTGAGTAAGGATGTGGTCACTTCTTGGAAATGGAAATGCTCTCTCTGAAATGTAGGAGAAAAGAGCTTGCTTTAATCTTTGAAATGAGAAAATCCACTTTTCAAAACAAAGTTGAGTTCAAGAAAATCCTCTGGTTTTAAGATAGAAGAGTGAAATCATCACTGTTCCTTCCTTTCCATGGAAATCATTTCAAAATAATAAGGAAATGGAAAATCAGAAATACAAACTCATTTTTTGGTAAAATTCGATTTCTGTAACCCTGAACTTCAAAAAATGAGACAGGACTGCCCAACACCATGATGACCGAATACAAGTTATGAATAAGGTATTGTTGAGGGTACACCTGTGGCTCCAGGTGTCAGACACAGCCCACAGAGCACCACTCTCCAAAGCAGGAAGCACTCGCTCCACAGGGTGGGAAAGCCATCAACACTTGTTTAGAATAATGGAACAGGGTGTGTAGGATGGCGATCTTAGCAGGAGCAATCCTAAACTTAGTCCCACCAGGGAACAGGGAAGGTGCAAAGACAAACCATTGCAGCAGGGGCACTCCAGAGAGGAGGAAGGGTGAAGGACAGAGAGATTCTGAATCACCAGCAGTGTTTTCCGGTCATCTCTGTTAACTAGAGATGGAGTGTCTAAAATGATTTGCAAACATACACACAACACACACATGTACATTTTCTCTCTTCCTTCCTTTTCCCCACTCTCCCTCCCTCCTTCCTCTCTCCTCTCTCTCCCTCTCTCTCTTTCTCTCTCATAAAGAGCACCTCCCTGAGCCAAAGCTGCACTGTCCCTTCCCTACCTAAGTTTCCTGCAAATAGCTGGTCCAAGAAGAAGTCAACTCATTCTAAGATGAATAACAAAAAAGAGAATCAGTACCAGATTTATGCAAAGAAAAAGTGGGGAAGGTACCAGGAAAAAGAACAGATAATAGGTGAAGAACATTTATCTGGAAAAATACTGCTGTGAAGCAGATGGAAATTGTGACAAGACATATAATTATTAATGCAAAGAATTCAGTGAAACAGTTAACAATTTAAATAAGGACTCAATGGAAAAGTGATAAGGGCTCTGGGAAGATATAGCAAGGTAATGGCAGAAGATGAAACATAATACGGCAGAAGTGAAAGAGAAAAATGAAGACCACACTAGAAGCAGCCCAAAGAAAATAGATATTGTTGAAAACACAGTGAGGACCATGGAGGATTGAGAAAAAGAACAAAATGAAATGGAAATTGACAAAGAATTTTAAAAGATTAGAGAGACCGTGATAGATATGGAAAACAGATAAAAATAATTGGCTTTCTTGAATAAAAGACATAGGTAAGTGGAAGAGAAAAATATTCAAATATATAATTTCCAATATTTAATTTTGATAACTGTAGCAGTTTGGCATTATTTATGAATTCCAAAAACAGATATTGGGTTATGCTTATAAACTGGTCTGTTCCTCTGGGCGGGATTAAATTATGATTAGGGCTTTGATTGGGCCACATCAGTAGGGTGTTGAGTCTCCATCCACTAAGGGGCGGGGACTCACAGGTAAAATACATGGCAAAGGACAGAGTTGGAGTTTTGATGTTGGAGTCTAATGCTGGAGCCCGGGGAAGTAAGCACACAGAGGAGCTTGGTCGTGAGGAAGGAGAGAAGGCCCCAGGAAAAGAGATGAGCCATTTGCCTGATATTCTACAGTTGCCTTGTGGAGAGAAGCAAGCCTGAGTCCAGAGAGAGGCAAGCCCAGGGAAGAGAGGAACCCAGGAAGCCTCAACCCTTACAGATGTTGGCAGCCATCTTGCTCCAACACATGGCAATAAACTTTGGTGAGGGAGGTAACTTATGCTTTATTGCCTGGTAACTGTAAGCTTCTACCCCAAATAAATACCCTTTATAAAAACCAGCCAATTTCTGGTATTTTGCATCAGTACCCCTTTGGCTGACTAATACAATAACTTTTCATAAATAAGATTTAATTTTATAGATTAAAAAGGCACATGGTATCTATTGGAGATTGACTCATGTTCCCCACAAAAGGTATACTCAGGACCAAACCCTTGGACCTGTGGGTATGAACACATTTAGAAACAGGACCTTTGAAGATGTTTTTGGTTAAGATGTGTCCAAACTGAGTAAGGGTGGGCCTTAATCTAATATGGCTGAAGTCCTAATAAGCAAAGAACATTGGGCACAGAAGGAGAAGCTATAGGAAGAGCAAGAAACTTGAAATCAACAGAACCCAAAAGAGAAAAGAGAAGACAGTGCCATGTGACAGAAAAGCCAAGGACCAAGGATCAGTGGCAGCCAGCCCCAGAAAGCCACAGTCGTTAAGAAAAAACATCGCTTGCTGACACCTCCATTTTGGACTTCTCTTAGCCTCAAAACTGTGAGCCAATAAATTCTTATTGTTTAAGCCACCCCATTGTATGGTATTTGTTTTAGCATCTAGGAAACTAAAATAGTATCTGAAGCAAAATGATACGGTCTTGGAGAAAAATGATACAGTCCTGAAGACATATTAGCCATGTTACATAATCTTAGAGAAATGAAGTATAACTCTAAAGTTTATACCCAGCCCAACTGTCATTGTAGTAAAAAGGCAGGTGACAAATGTTTTAAAATATGCAGGATGTATGTTTCCTGAATTTTTTTGAAGGTGCTACTGCAGGAAAAATTCAGCTTATCAAAAGCTGAGTAGAGAAAAATAGGGCAAAAATGATAGAAAAAAATAGAAAAATAATAGAAAAAATAAAATAAAATAATAGAAAAATAAATAAATAACTTTTAAAAATTGGGAAAGTATCCAGTGAGTACTGAATTAACTGTTGAAACAAGGCTAAAACACAGAATTATGGTAATAGAACAGAATGCAACTGCTATAAATCAAGACAAAATAGAAAAATACAACTAATAAAAGCTGGCAGGTAAAATGGGAGATAGAGTGGGAAATAATAGATGTATATTGGCTTGCTTAGCTTTTATCTCCAGGTGGTCAAAAGATACCTTTACCACTGGACTATACACTATAAAATTTTGATAAAATGACAAATTTTATGACATATATATTTTACCACAATAACATTTAAAAAGATGTCTTTTAAGTAAATAAACCATGTATATTTAAGAGGACAAATGTATAAATAAAGTATATTTGAAGGTACAAATGTTAAATACTAAAAGAATATAGGAAAATGACCTTATCAGCTAAAATTGGATGCTGGAAGGGAGGTTTGGAGAGGGAGAGAGGGGAAGTGAAATGTCGTGGATATTCAGTATTGCTTAAAACAAAAACAAAATCAGTCTTATACAGGTTATGATTACCAAGGTAACTACTTGAAGAACTTACCTCCCAAATGGAATGGGGAAAGACTGAATAAAGCCCAATTAAAGTCAGGAATAAGACAAGAATGTCCACTGTTGCCACAACTATTTATCTTTATCCTAGAAGTAGTAGTCACTTCAATTAGATAAGAGAAGGAAAGAAAACATGTAATAGTTGGGAAGATGGGGGTTCGATTATCTTTTCTTTTTCAGATGGCATGGAAAAATTATGACAAACAATAAGTGAATTCAGAAAGGTGGCGCTTCTAAACTGACACATAAAATCCAATAGTATTCCTATATACAAAAAATAAAATGTTAGAAATATTACAGAACAAACCATTATGTTCACAATAGCAACTTTCAAAAAGATACATAAGCATAAATTTAGCAAAATGTGAAAAGACACATGTTAAATAAAACTTTAAAACGCTGCTGACAAACACTGAAGCCATGGGAAAAATATATTTAATCTCAATAGAAAGATTAACTATCATACAAATATTAATTTAAGGTGATCACAAGAAAAACAACAATTTGTTTGTTTTTTAGAACTAGGCAAATGTGACCAAAAAGTTCACATGGAAACTAAAATCATTGAAAAACAGAAAAATCCTCAGAAAGGAGAGCAGTGGCAATGGAGTAAGAGATTGGGGTGTGTGTGGGTTAACTCTTTTGGATATTGAACTATTTATATAGCTACAATCATGAAAACAATTTGGTACTGATTTATGGTATGAATCACTGAGGTGAGTAGAACTGAGAATCCAGAAATAGACCTAAGTATTTTGGGGAAATTTGAAACTGATGTTTTTTTAAATAACATGGAATATCAGTGGGAAAATGAGTCATTCAATATAAATTATTGGGAAAATTGGGTACCAATCTAGAAAAATATAGTAGGATCATTTAATGTGAGGATCTCATACCTCACATTAAAATAAATTCCAAAGAGATCCAATTTTTAATTTTTAAAAAAGGAAATAAAAAAACATATAGCACAAACTTTGGGAGAATTAAAAATAGTCTCAGAGTTAAAAAGACCTTTCTGAAAGCTGTAGATGAAAAGAGTTCTGCAAAAATAAGTAAATACATGCACACAAAAGCCCTTAATAAATAAAGCCAAGAGTCATACAAAAATTGGAGGACAATTATAGTAAAATTTTAAAAATCAAACAACAAACTGAGGGGAAATTACAGTAAAATAAAAATTATAGGAAAACGGCTGATTTCTTTTATATCCTATACTTCCTATACAAGGTGTTCCTACAAACCCATAATAAAAATTAATAACCCAGTAGAAAAAGGGACAAAAGGCCCCGAAAAAAGGAAAGGAAAATACAAATGGCATTTAATATATCCAAAGATGCTCAAATTTATTCATAACACGAAAATACAACTCAAAACCACAAGAAGATGCCATTTTTCACCTCTGGGATTGGCAAAGATCAAAAAGTTTGATATATGTGTGTTGGAGAGAGTGCAAGGAAACAAACACTCATAATTGTTAGTGGAAATATTAACTAATCAATTTCTGTAATGGCCAATTGGTAACATGTATGAAAACTTTAAAATGCCCTTTCCAATTCTAGGAATTTATCTTGTGGATACACTCATGGTAGAAAAAAAAATTGTGTATTGTTTTTAATAGCAAAAGACTAGTGATAACCTATATACCCATCACTGGGAACTAGTTATTAAATCACAGTTCATCTCTGATAATGGCACAATAGGTCAATGTTAAAAAGAATATGGCAGGGAAGCGGCTGTGGCTCAATCAGTAGGGCTCCCGTTTGCCATGTGGGAGGCCCCGGGTTCGGTTCCCGGGGCCTCCTGGTGAGGGCAGGCCCACCCGCACGGCATGGTTGGCTGACCCAGCGAGCACAAGCAGCAAGGGGGGGATAAATTAATAAATAAATAAATAAAATCTTTAAAAAAAAAAAAAAAAAAAAAAAGAATATGGCAGCTCTCTCTACATACCCATATGGAATGATCTCCAGGTAATACTGTTAAGTGAAAAAAGTAGACAGCAGAAAATATATATAGAATGAGTATGTCTTTATGTGTGTGATATGAATGTATATATATTTATAGGTTTAGACATATATGCTTATGCTTATATAAGTATGAAATGGGTATAGAGAATGCATAACAACTAGGTGGCCTGAGAATGGGGTGTGCAAAAGACTTACTTTACACTGTACAACCCTCTTTAAACTTTTTGAAGTATGTATCATGTGTACTGTTTACATAATCAAAAATTAATTAAAAACTTAAAAGATCAGTTCTGGATCTTCAACCCAGACAACTTTCTTTTTTACTGAGGACATTTTTTGAAGGAGTATTTTTTTTTTAAATGTTTGTGTTCTCTGAATTAGGAAATTGCTCTACATCTAAAAGGTAAATGCAAACAAATAAAGAAAGAAGGAAACTGTCTTGCTTCAGTCCATGTGAGCTGCTGCTGGGGTCGTCAAGATGAGTATTAGAAGAGCTGGAGGGGGCTCTGCTGTGCTGGCCTGGCACGTGATTCCACGGCACCCCCGGTGAGGTTCCTGGGGCAAAAGGGAGCAACATGGGAGGGTGCACACACCTGAAAAGACAACTGGTGGCTTCCTTACCCCAACCACAAAATGCTACACCCCTACATCCTACAGGATTCTGGCCCACTTTCAGCAGACGTAATCTCTATGGGTAATGTCAAAATGACTATAGGTCAAACGTCATCACGTAAAACTCAATGAACAGCCACGGACACCAGGAAAACACTGTGCCAGGCACAGACCTAGGACATCCTCAACCCTTGCAGGCGAATTTCTGAAACCTTAGGATATATACTTTGATGGAAACCAGGAAAAATAACATACAAAAGCTGTTAAAATATGGGGAATGTGAACTTTAAATTCAGGAAAAGTGTTGTTTACTTGCTTGAATCATCTTGGGCAGTTAGTTATCTTACCTATTTCTTAAGCTACTTTATTTTTCCTCTGAGTGGCTGGAGAATAGCACAATTAAAAGAAAATGTTTCATTCAAGAATGTTAGAATAAACAACAGCTTTGAGGGAACAAACAAAAGCTTTGAAGGGTACTGGAAACTTAAGTCTATTTCTGAGTCATTAAAAAGAAGAATAAAGTACATCTTTGATCCTTTCCTTGGTTCTACCATATGAGAAAAAAAGTGTCCCTTGCTTAATCTAATAGGGCAGTGATTGTTTATGTCAGATACATAAGAAAGGGGCCAGTTTCTTTATCACCATAACCTTATTCCCTGGACAGGCATGATCTATGTTTTAATATTGCTATACACAGTTGGGAGAGGGCTCTGTTAAACAGTTCACTAACAAAAAACATTAATTCACATGTACTGAGTGTATTCTATGCTAGCAGTTCTGATTGTTACATAACTATCTTCTATCCCCTAAACAACTCTGTATGACAGATGTTATTATCCCCATTTCACAGATGAGGAAGCAAAGCCTCAAAGATGTAATGTAATCAGCCCAAGATCAAACAGCTGGGATGTAACAAAGCAAGATCAAACTCAAGCGTGTATGAATCCAAGCCTGGGAGCTTTCCACTATACCACCTGGTCTCTGACAAGCATATTGGTCTGCATAGTCAATGCAATGCAGCAAATATTTACGGAGCTTCTTCTCTATGTTAGGTACTATGCTAGGCACTGAGCCAAACTATAAACATGAATAGCAGCTAATCAACAAATATTTGATGAATAAACAAATCTATGGATTACTGCCCTTGTCCCAAATGATAGCTAATAATAATAGTTAATGCTTACTTATTTAGGGTTTCTATGGTCAGGCACTTTCTAGGAGAAAGCAGAAAAGGAGGGGGGAAAGGAGGTAACAATAAAGGGTATGGTATATAGAAAACACAAAATAAGTTTCAGTATACAGATAATCACAATAACCATAAACAGATTAAAGTCTCGTATTAAAAGATATTAGAAGGGAGAGGGTATAGTTCAGTGTTGAGTGCCTGTTTCCCATGTATTAGGTCTCGGATTCCATCCCCGGTACCTCCTATTAAAAAAATAAAAATAAAAAATAAATGTCACTCAGTGAACTCAATAAACTTAAAAAAAAAAAAAACAAAACATTATAATAAAAGACAAATTACTTAAAAAAAAAATCCAGCTATATCTTCTTTACAAAAAACATGGCTAAACAAAACAATGCTTAGAAGTTGGAAACAATATACAAGTCAGACAGTAAAAGCTGGTACAGAACCCTTGTGCATGGATGGGAGAAATTTTCAAATGGTGCAGCCACTTCGGAAAAGTTTGGCAATTCCTCAAAATGTTAAACACAGACTTACCAAATGACCCACGTGTACTTAGCTATCTAAGAGAAATGTAAACATATGCCCATAAAATCTTCTACATGAATGTTATTAGCAGCATTATTCACAATAGCCAAAATATGGAAACAACCCAAATGTCAACTGATGAATGAATAAACAAAATATGGTATAGCCATACTGGAATAAAATGAAATGAATGAAGTACTAATACATGATACAACATGGATGAAGCTCAGAAACATTACACTAAATGAAAGAAGCCAGTCACAAAGACCACATATTGTGTGATTCCATTTGTATAAAATGTCCAGAATAGGCAAATCCATAGAAATAGAAAGCAGATTAGTGGCTGGCACAGGAAGGAGAGAGGGAATGGCGGAGTGATGGCTAATGGGTTTCTTTCAGGCTAATGGGTTTTTTTCATTTTCTGATGAAAATGTTTTAGAATTAGATAGTCATGATGGTTGCACACCTCTGTGAATATTCTAAAAACCACTTTAAAAGGGTGAATTTTGTGGAACGTGAATCATATCTCAATAACATGTTTGTTTTTTTTTCAATAAAGCTGATGCAGCATTATTAATATCAGACAAACCAGAATCCAGGGCCAAAATTATCAATAGAAATATAAAATGCTTCGGAAACATGAATGAAAAGACAATCAATTGTCTCCACGGGTTACAGACAAGGAAAGAGTCTAAGAAAGAACCCTATGAAGGCGAATATTCTTACTCACCTGATTTTGTGACAATCAGGGTAGGCTAAACATTCGCTATATTAGAAACCATGCATGTGTCCCCAGACCTAGTTTTTCTCCCTAGGTCTGGTTTTTAGAATGCTGGTGATAAACTAAGCCTGATTTATTATATGACCATCCTGTATGGGAAATGACTGTAACTCTAGGTAAATCTTTGGTCAATCTTAAGAGCTATAGCAGGTGGATGGATGTGGCTCGGGTGGTTGGGCGTCCATCTCCCATATGGAGGGACCTGAGTTTGATCCCTGGGATCTCCCGGTAAAAATTAAAAAAAGAAAAATATAGAAGGCACGTGGGCCACCAGGCCCCCACGAGCCATGCAACAAGATGATGACATAACAGAGAGTGACACAAGGGAAAGCCAAGATGAGATGCACTGAAAAACCAGGAACTAAGGTGGCACAGGCGGTAGGATGCCTCTCTCCCACATTGGAGATTCCAAGGATCAAATTCCAGTGAAGATAGGAGAAGGGCAAGAAGAGAGGGCAGGAAACGGACACAGAGAGTTGCCTGGTGAATGGACACAGAAACAGCAAAAACGGGGGCGGGGGTAAAAATGGGTAAAAGGAAATAAATAAGTACATAAAATCCTTTAAAAAATGTATAGGGGAGGAAGATACGGACTATAGTTAGTAGTAATACTTTGACGATGCTCTTTCATAATTTAACAAATGTTTCACAACAATGCAGGGTGTTTGGGGGGGATGATGTACATGTTTGTTTTGTAAGTTCATGATATTTACTTAACACTTATAGTTTATGTATGTTCATGTGTGAATACGTCAATAAATTGCTTAAAAAAAAAAAAAAAGAACCCTATGAGCCAGGCCTTCAGTGAGTAAAGGGAGCGGGGAAAGCATGAGCAAAGCTTTGCAGGTACGTGTATGGGCTGGGTGAAAGCTGTCACAGTGAGCACGGAGCTCACTCAGCCAGGTTGTCAAGGAGCCCAGGCCTCATTCCGTAGGCTTTTAAGGAGAGGAAAGATGTTTTGAGACATCTGTGCTTTTGAAACAGCACCCTGGGGGCCGTGTTCAGAAAATGAATTATAGGGAGAAGAAATAGGAAGAAGGTAGGCCAATTTGGGGGTCACAGGAGCGAAGCTGAATATTTTCTTGGATTAGAATGGCAATGGGTAGAGAAGAGCAGTCCAGGCGGGGAACTAGATTGGGTGTCTGGGATGGGGAAGAAGGAAGAGCCCAGGATACCCTAAGGCTCTTCACCAAGACAATTTAGTGTTAAATAAGGAAAGCAGGAGAAAGTATGTGGGTGTGAGATGAGGAGAGTTTAGTGTTAAACATATTGAGTTTGAGGTGCCTTTGGCAAATGGAAATTTAAATCTGAAATTGAGAAAAGAAGCAGGATTGGTGATAGTGATGTAGGAATCTTTATATAAGGCAGTTGGGTATATTTCATTCTCTAATGCTAATTCTATGAAGAGCTGAAAATGTATAACATTTTAAATTATTGAGTCACCCACGGTAATTTTTTTTTTTTTTAAGGAGGTACCAGAGATTGAACTCAGGACCTCGTACATGGGAAGCAGGCACTCAACCACTTGAGCTACATCCACTCCCAGTGAGAGTTGTTTTTGTTTGTTTGTTTGTTTGTTTGTTTTTCGAAGGTATCAGGGATCAAACCCGGACCTCGTATATGGGAAGCAGGTGCTCAACTACTTGAGCTACATGTGCTCCCCCTGCCCGCAGTAATTTCTAATTAAGAGAAGGACATGAATTATAATGGGAGTAAGTCAGGTGGCTGAATACTGCTAGTTGCTTGCTCCCCTTCTTCCTTATAGCAAATATCCTACTTTCTCAGTGGTGGTGATGGTGGGGGTTGTTGCAATTTACCCAGCTAAAAATATTTGACTTCTCACATTCCCTTACATTTAGGGCAACCCTTTGACACTGTTCTGGCCAATGTTGGTGGAAGTCCCTGTGGAGGGCATTACTTTCTGAACAGAAAGACAAAATTTCCCTAACAGAAGGACTCTCACCCTTTTGCCATCTGCCCCTCCATTTTTTTTTCCTGCCTGTACTGCAGCCATTTTGTGACCATGAGGCAACCACATTTAGAATGAGGTCTAAAGCTAGAAGATGGAAGAGGCTAGTTCTCCAATAACACTGTTTAAGCTGCTGCACCAGCTGCCCTAGACTGTCTTTCTCAGGATGTCTAGTTCCAAAAGACAAACTTGGGCCTGTTTAAGCCAGATTCTGGTGTACGTGGTTATTTTTATTTGCTTGTTTTGGCAGGTCAATGCAATCCTAACTGATCCAAATTATATCTGGATAAATGCACACATTGTGAGATTAAAAAGACATGACCACGATTTCAATCATTAAAAATATGTTTAAAAATAGGGTATCATCATTTATTCTTACTAACCAAGAAGCACTGAAAGCAGTAAGGAGGTTAAGAGGTAGTACAGAGCGCTGGATTTTTCTTTTTCGGTATAATAAGGTGATAACACTTGCAGCTAAGGGGAGATTATGGGATTATCGATAATATGAAAATTCATGAATACATAATCATCTATTAATGAGTCTATGTGCATAATGACACTTTTTCTGGATGAGGTAGACTGATCTGTTTCATTTAAGTGGTTTTAGGCAGAACCAATGTTCTTAAAGATGGGCTCATTCACCCAACTCACACAAGAATTATAATCTTTGGAAAGAAGAATCATTTTATGCTTCCAGGCATCCGGTAAACATATCTAAGGAAAGATCATGTCCTTGAACCATGGTGCTTTGGTCCTTCACAGAAGAGTTTTTACAGAACTATGTTCTGGGATTATGTTTCTGGAACTACCGGCCTCAGAGTTCTAGGAAACACTTATTACTGCCTTCCTCCACAAAACTCCCATTGTCTTTATGGCAGGGATGATGTTGAAGACTTAGATCTCTATGGCAACAGGATCTACTTTGAAGACCCGCCAAATGAAAGTTATTCCAGGTTTTAGGACCAGGAAAAGCTGTGTAACTGAGCTGTTTTTATCTCATGGTAACTGTGGTTCATGTTACTATTTGTGTTTTTCTCTTGGTTCTGTGGCAGCTGAGAAGCTCTGACAAATTTTGAATACCACTTCTAGAAACTATACTAGACCTTGGAGTAAACCCATCTATAGAAGCTACCCGCACCTTATGATACATTTTTATTCTCTAAATAAAGCCTGATCTTATAGTACTTTCTAATTTGTGTGTCCCTTTATCCCAATTTCCTTATCTTCTAATTTTATGTTTTGTATTATATAGTTTTGTAAACTCCTCAAATGATTTTATGAACAGGAATAGGTATAAACACATTTAAGGCAAACAACTTTTTAAAGTATCATGCAAAAATAATAAAAAGAATAATAGCTAATTTATTGAGCATTGTTATGGGCTGGGCACTGTCCTAAGCACTGAATATGTCTTAACTTCTTTACTCTAAATATGAGATTAAGTGCTATCACTGTTCCCATTTTAAAAATGAGAATACTGAGGCACAGACAGGTTAAGTAACTTGCCCACAAGGATACGGCAAATAAATGATGACCCCAAGATCAAACCCAGGCATTTTGAATTATATGTTACACAAAGGGAGAAATAATAATATTTAATTTATTTAAGAAAGCAGAGGCTTTCTGATTTTATGGGCTGAGCTTAGCATACTTCAGTCCTAAAGGAGATACCTATTATACATCTTATCCATGCAATCATGCATGATGATCCTTAGCACGGAGGGGACAGTGTTAGCCAAAAGAAGAGATATTCCAAAAATCATTGGCTTTGATTTTGGAACATAGTTAAAGACGTTCATTCACTCATTCAACAACCCTTAAAGAGCACCCACCCTATGCCAGGCATGGTACAGGTCCTGGTAACAAAGGAAGCAGACACAGTACCTGCCCTTCAGGAGCTCAGGTGCAATAAGGAAGAGTCAGGCAGGTCAGGGGCGCAGTGGAATTATAAGTGGACTGATAGGAGAAGACATCAGGGCATGCCATGATCATTCTGAGAGCAGTATCAAGTAGGAGTTTAGCACTTGGCCTCTGGAGTCAAGTCCCACCTTTGTGTCACATTTGCTAAAGGGAGCAAGAAGAATTAAGTAGCTCCCTTATGGTGCTGTTGCAATGATTTCATACATACAAAGATCTCAGCTTTTCCCCTGGCATATAGTAAGTGCTCAGTACAGGTCAGCTGGTTGCACTTTAGGCACAGGCGAGAGAGAGCTGCCTGGGCACCTCGTGCCCTCACACACGCACACCCACATGGACACATAGACAAGAAACTCAGAAACTGAGGCTGGCTACTGCCTCCTCCTAACTCACCCTGACAACTCCCTTCTGCTGGCCAGAGGCCACAGATACCCCCAGGAGCTGGCTCTAACTTAGAGTCCATAGGTGCTCCTAGCACCCTTTTCTGGGTGCCACAATCCCAGATTCAGTGTCTCACTGGAATACATCGCCCACATAAGATGAATTTCTCTCAAGGAGCACTTGAAAATCTTCCTCAACAGTGCCTGACCCACATAATGCCCTCCTGGCATTTCTGCTATATTTGCTATAGTTTACTTTATCTTTTTGGCTCCTGCAAAATGTAATTCTGTATGCAATTCCTCCAAGAGTGAGCTGCAACACATATGCAGGTCAGGTTCCTGCTTGAACAGGTCTAAGGAAAGACTCAGCTAGAATTGCACAGGTGGGGAGTGGGGAGGGAGTGAAAAGCATATATTGGCTGAGGCAGTGAAAAAAACCTAAGTGCTGCACCTGCTTGGCATCAGCTATGGAACCGCAGGACTCCCGTTCTTGCAGTGGCTAAATAAGAACCAATTCATCATTTTCTCACCAACCCTAACTCATTTAATAGTCCCTTCTTGAAGTTTGTTTTGTCATGCTATCAGCATAGTCAGTCAAACATTACGGCTCCTTTCTAAATATTCCAGCAGCCAGATGGCAGGAACACCACTATGACAAAGCAAAACTCGCCTAAAGATAACTTCATGATGCATAATCATGCTTGATGGAGCTTGACTGAACGGATTCACCTGGAGATACCTCTGTCGTTGCCCCACTTACCCCAAGTTCTTTAAACCCAAACTTTATAATTCCAAGTATGAAGTAAACACTTAGTGACCAATGGGTTCGTCTCTGCAATTTGAAACTGGCTGGTTAAAAACATGCTGCTACTTCCCTAAGTTCTGAATTTTAGAAAGAAGGTATAAAAAAAATGAGAAAACCACACATTGGAGCAAATTTCTCAGGATTTCTCCCAAAACAATGTTATTGTACTGTAAAGTGTCAACTATTTCTGCACCAAATTTAACATATATTTATAACGCGTTTGCTAGAAAACAACTTTCCTTCCTTCTGTTGAGTTATTTTTATAGGCTTTTTTTACTTAAAACTCATAAACATGTATTTATAAATTCTAGAATGTGAGAAAAACAAGACTGTCCCCTAGTAAAAATTCTATAGGTTCCTCCTCTGGAATTAATTACATTTTGGTTTCTCAGATCTTTTCCAGGTTATATTTATTCCATTTATGTGTGTGTATGTGTGTGTGTGACCGCAAAATCACACACAATATATGGTCTCTGCAATAAATCTACGAAGAAGAGCTTTGCCAGCCTGAACCAGCTGGCTTTCTCCCATTCCTAAAACTGTATGTTCTTAGACACACACACTTCCTCCATTCCTTCTGCTGCTGGCTAACTTCAGTCTGTGACACAATCTTATACTCACAATGATTTGAAAACAACCGAGACTCCTGGAAGGAACAGTAAGGAGGCATAGCAGGAAGCCAGCCCTCAAGTCTCTGTCAACCTGACCCCTCTGCCCTGAATGAGGTGGCCAAAAATGCCCAGCTTCTGGCCACAGTTACAGAATTTGAAGTCTGTGTGTCCAGGTTCTTACCCTGGCCTCCCTGGAGAAGTCATTCAACCTCTGTGACCTTTTATTTTCCCAGCTGCATAAAAGGCACAAAAACAATACCACCCTTTAAGAATCATAGGAAGCCATGCAGGTAAAGGCACTCTGTAAAGCATTCTCCAGTGCATATTTCATTTTTCATGATTTCTCAACTTTCTTTTGCAGCCCTGTCATTTTTAATTTTCTGCTTTGGTTTTTGTGGTTTTTAAATGTATCTCTAAAATGCATTGGCTGGAATACCACACAGCATTAAATTTTAATCTCCTTTTTGTATGGAGGTAAAACTTAAGTCAAGTGCACGATCTTGGTTTCGCCCATTTGTGTAAGTGTACACACGTGTAACCACTGCTCAGCTCAAGGTGGGGAGTGGAGCCACATTCCAGGTCGGTACAAGGCCCAAAGACAACACTTCTTCTGACCTCTGTCAACCTAGATTAGCTTTGTCTGAAGTTAATATGTTTTAAAAGAAGGCTGGACTTACAACGATACCACTATTGCTGACCACAGGAAATATATTTTCAATCCTCCCTCTACTGACCAAAGACTCTAGAAGGAGGCGTGGGGTACAGACAGTCTAAACCGCACATATCATATTGAACAACGCTCCTATTTTACAGCCAAGAACACCGGGGCACAGAAAATGAAATGACAACCCAACTTTCTGCTACAAGTCTAACTTTCCTTCCAAAGGAAGCCAGTCACAGAGCGCCCTGCGTGCCAGGGATGCTGCCGGTTGGTCCAAGAGCGCCGCGCGGGGAACAGCTCTCCCAGTCTCTCCCCGGCAGAACTTCTCCCCAGCGAGCAGCGCACACTCGGTCCCCACGTCCCCACGCCGCCCCCGCTCCCGGGCTCGCAGCGGGCACACCGACGCGCCTGGCATGCCTCCCTTGGAAGGTGCTGTTCTTGCGAGTCAGTGTGTGCCTGCCCACGGGGACCGGGTGGGCTCTCCCGGATGTCGGAGCAACCCTTTGCCCCCTCCACCAACACTGCTTTTCCTTCCATGACCGGGGGGGGGGGGAGGTGGGGGCGCGGGCAGGTGGACTCTGCCACCTTCCTCCTGACTTCTCCAAAGGAGTTGAAAGCTCCTTAGTGGCCAGATTTAAATTGCCGATGCACAGCCTGAATACTAACCTCAAGGGCTGGGAGAGGAGCACTGAGACGGGAATCCGAAGACCTGCACCCTGGGCCCAGCTATGTGACCTTGGGCAAGTCCCTTCACAGCTCTGGAGTTGGCTTCCTCATTGAGGGCTGCTTCTGTTTCCCCAAAGCCACTTCCAGCTCTTCTATTTTCTAGCTCTCCTTTACCCCGCCCCAGCTCTCCCCGCAGCAGCCCCCTCCTCAGCGAGACCCCGGCCTTTTGTTTTGGGGGTGAAGCGGGGAAAGAAAAATGGAAAGCCTAGCGAAGGGCCAGGCCGGCCGAGGAGGCCTTGGCGCCAGGCGCCGCTCGCTGGAGGGTCAGGTCCCGGGAAGTCCCTAGGCAACCTCGCTCTCTCAGCGGTCCGGTTGCTGCCGGGTTCCAGCAGCGCCGCGCGGCGGGGAGCGGCTGGCGGGCGCTTGGAAAGCGCAGAGCCAAGATGCCGTGCCCGGCTCCGGGGGCTACAGCGTGAGCTGGGGGACCCCCGGGCGCGGGTGTGCACGCTGCACCCTTCTCCACCCGGGGCCACTCCGCTCTGGGACAGGCCCGAGAGGCCGCCGCGACAAGCGCTCGCCCTGCACCCCCCACCCGTATGCACCGACAGGGACAAGCACGCGGAGGCGCTACCTGCACTTGGCCGTGCTGGGACCCGCCGAGCCCGCGAGTGGGAACCCGACAGGACTCGAGCTTTGGCCGACGTCCCCGCCGCCTCCGCCGCCGCCGCCACCGCCTCTCGGCTCCCGGCCCCGGCCCGCAGCGCCCGTGCTCGACGCGGCGCCTCTGCGGCCGAGCTGCGCTCGGTGCAGCGCTCGGTACGCCCGGCTCGCTCTCGGGTCGCCAGCTCTGATGCTGTCGGGACTCAGAGGCGGGGCCGCCGCCCCCACCTGCTCCCGCAGCTCCTGGTTGGGGGCCGCAGCCGTAGCCCAGCGCGCAGGGACGCGGCTCGCGCGGGCGGGGTCGCTCTGGAACCCGGGAGGCGGGACCCAGCCGCAGGGCGCGCCTCCCAGGCACAGAGTCCCAAGTCTGAACTGCGGGGAGTGGACCCTAAGGCCGGAGTTCCCTTGATAGGAGGGGCAGTGGTGCGGGTCACAGCATTTCCCAGCACCGCCAGCCCGTGGACACTTCATTCGTTCATCAATTTACTCCACAATTTTGGGAGCCCTTACAATGCTCCAGGAGGTGTCATCAGCGGTGGAGACTCAAAAGAAAATAAGATATGCCCCTTGCTCTCGCGGAGACAAATGTCTGGAAAGGGAAACCGACCAATGGCCAATAGCAATATAAAACCGAGAAGGGTGGGCAGAGGCTTAGAAGAGGCACTGAATTTAAACTTGGAGGGAAGTCAGGGAAGACTTCCTGAAGGAATTTGTGGTTTAAGGGGATAACTGAAGGGTGAGAATGAATTATCCAGATGAAGGGGTTTCCTGTGGAGGTAGATTGTCCCAGGTGGGCCAAAGCCACCTGAAAACTCAGGTATGTTTGAGGAGCCCCAGAGCTTGGTGTGGCTAGTAACTCCGTTACACTTCATGTTCAGCCCCTTGAGGATGCAGAAAGTTTGTGCCTGACGCCAATGATAGTCTGGTGACAATTCTCATACCCTCATTCCTGCTGGTAGAGAGGCTAAGAGGATCCTCAAGAAACTCTTTTCTCTGTGGTTGGATGTTTATTTCAGTATCTGCAGGGCCCTTAGGGTGTGCTGGTGAAGGAGGCAAGGTCTCTAACTCTAAAGGGACCCCTAGTTTGGAGTAGGGGAGAGACCTGTGTTCCGTGCTCCCCTGGGAGGCTTGTATCAAGTGTGTGGGAACACAGGTGAGGGAGCAGTTAATGCTAGTCTGGTAGGCTCTCACAGGGATTGCAACCTACCTCCAGGTTTGAATTCTGTACCAGCTGCTCTCAAAGAAGGTTCACTAAGAAGGCCTTTGCTGGTTTCTTAATTACTCATGGTTATAGCCTGGCAATGTGTAGGCATATGTTTATAGCGAGCATTAATAATTTACTCATGATTACTTTCACTCCTCTGTTGTCAAGACTATGGTTTTCTGTTTTGATTTAGGTGAAGAGGGGTGTATGTGTAGCCAGGGGAAGCCAATGAAATATTTGCTTCCCACCTGTTTGTCTTGCAATCCTCCAACTGTCCTTTCCTCCTTTAGAATCATAGTAAATGATCCTGGGCATGAAACCTGAAAAAAACGTGCTCCAACTTAAAACCCATAGACCATTTTTGCGTGGGTGATTGCTACTCAAACAAAAATAAAAATCTGACACATTATCTAGACTCCTTCTCTGGCCTCCTGATGTTTGCATACATTAAACACATAACTAATAGCATTCTAATACAAAAAGGAAGAAAATAAATTAGTAAGCAGAGAAGACATTTCCACAGGCCCACCTTGTTCCCATCAGGTCTTCTGCTGAATGGCCCTAGCATGAGCAAGTTGGATGGAATGGCTGTAATTTATCTTAAGGGATGATGTGAGCTGGTTTGGATCAAATCATTCACTTTAAATGCTTCTGGTTGAAAGGGATGGGGAGGTGGTGAGTGAGGAAAGTATTTAGAGAGTGGGGACATTAGGAGCTGAAAACTTCAAAGGGCCTTATAGTCAGGTGCCCAATGTCTCATATTCATGTGAACTATCTCTGACATTAGCATCTTGTTTCTGTGGACATTCGAGAAGGATTCGCTCCCATCCTAGCTCCACCAGGAAGTATATAACTGCAGGAAGGCACTGGATGATATCTGTTCAGTGGAAGATACTATGAATCGCCTTCCCAATAGCCAAGCTATTCTCCTTTTCTTCCCTGGCAACAGATCCCAGGATCATGATTGCTCCAAGACTATTGTGACAATCCCATTCCTGATTTCCAGCCTCTCTTATAGCTAAGGGAGTCAGTTCTGGCCAATGAGTTGTAAGAAGGAGTCAGAGGGGAACTTCCGAGAAATCTTTTGCTGGCTCTGTGCTTCCCTTTCCCACTCTCTTTATGCCTTGAACTCAACTGAAATGCTTAGTGCTCCTGGAACGAGGAGCTTGCAACAAAGAGACAATAAATATGATGCTAAAAGGCCAGTACATTCAGGGTGACAGGGTGGAAGATAGAGTAGTATGGGATTACTTGAACCAAAGCTTGCAACTGTCCTTCTCTGGACTTTTTTGTTATGTTAGGAAAATGGTTATTCCTGTTTGTTTAAGCCACTGAGATTGTTTTTTTTTTTTTTTTTAATACCTTGCAGCCAAACGTATTCCTAACTAATTCAGTGACCTGGTAATGGGCAAAATCCTCTCCTTTTTCTCCCACTGCTCACCAAACAAATGCCTACAATAGTTCACGTTTCACATATTCTACTTGTAAAGATATGTTCATATTTGTTTTATAACTTTTTCACCTTTTCAGGAGAAAGGCACTATAGAAATCTTAAATGCTTTATACATGTATTCAGTTCAACTCTACAAATATTTATAGACCAGCTACTATATGGTAAGAGTGCACTGGTGCTGGGAATGCAAAGATGAATTCACAGCCAGCCTGCCTGGAACTAACAGCTTAGTTGAGGTCAAAAGCTTGCAAATAGAGTATTGCAATTCAGTGTAATAGAAAAGTTTGTCCTACATGGAGAGGTAATACAGGAGAAGAAATGATTAACTCTGTCTGGTGTGTGTACATTGGCCTTCTTGTAGATCCTTGTACAGGCCATTTACACAGGATTTTCCATCTTTCCTTCCTACATACACAGCCATTCAGAGTTAACTCTTCTTTCTTTAGATCTTAACTAAATTCTGTCTTCGCTTATCTGGATCTTGACTAGGTCAACTTCTCCTGTTACAAACTCTCATGCCCTCACATACCTTTCTTTGTAGAATTTATTATAGTTGTAATGAAGCTGTTTGACGATTTGATTAACATCTGCCCCCCAGATAAGACCATGCTATCAATGACCTCAGAAACCATGTCTGGTTTTGTTCACCATTGTGTCCTTAGCTCACAGCACAGAGACTAGCATATAGTAGATGCTTAATACAGAGTTGTTGAGTTATGGAAGAAATAAACAAATGAGGGTAGGAGTCTTGAGCTATAGATTTGAGAGTCTACATAGTTTCATTTTCTAACTTTTAATATCAACTTCATTGAGGGATAATTTACATACAATAAAATGCACTCGTTTTGAGTGCATAGTTTAATGAACGTTGACAAATGTATACTCTTATGTAACTACCACTCTTATCAAGATATAGGCTATTTCCATCTCCCACAAGTTCCCTTGTGCCCTTTGCAGTCAATTCCTACCCCAAGCCTTAGGCAACCACAGATTTGATTTCTGTTACATAGATTAGTTTTGCTTTTCTTGTGTCCATATAAATATAATCATACATTATGTATTCTTGTGTCTGGCTTCTTTTGCTCAGCATAAAGTACTTGAGATTCATCCATGTCATTATTTATAGTTTGTTCCTAGCTGAGTAGTTTTCATTTTATGAATATGCCAGTATTTGTTTATCCATTCACCTATTGGCAGACATTCGGGTTGCTTCCAGTTTGGGAATATTACAAATCAAGTTGCTTTGAATATTTCTGTACCAGTCTTTTTTGTGGACAAATGTGTTTATCTCTCTTGGGTAAATACTTATGAGTATAGTTTCGAGAATTATCGGTATTTTAAAACAAAAATAAACCGTTAGAAGGGATGGTAAGGCAGTGGGTCCCTCCCTCTGTAAAAAGGCTCCTCTCCAGTGAGCTACAAGCCCACAACCCAGGCGGGGGGGCATGTTGCCCATCAGGTGGTACGCAGACATGGCCTTCTGTGCATGACTCATGCAGGGAGGAGGCTCCATCTTGCTGTAAGGGCTAAGGGGCCTGGCATTCTGGCACTTAACACTGGCTGGGCTGTGGCAATCATGCAGATTTCCTGGAATGGTTAAGAAACCTGACTTCATGAGTACAGACATAAGAGAAAGCAGGCAGACAGCAGGCAGTTCTTCAAACGGCAACACTGAGCTGAAGGGTGACCAAGAGGATAGTTCAATATCTATGGATACAGTTTAACCCATGGCCCTGCCTCCAGAAATTCAGCTGTTCTAAAATGTTCTGCAAATACAAAAAGGTTGAAACCTACTGTATCACTTGCTGAGTAAGAAGAGAGAAAGATTGAGGCCCAATCCAGGTTGAACACAGGCTTTTACTGAACAGAAAGGAAGAGGAGAGGGAGAGGAGAGGAATACTTTACTCCCTCCCTTGTGCTATTCCAGTGCATCTCCCTTTGTCTATAAACAGGTCACCTCCTTTACCTGGGAATAGCGGGGTCACAGAAACCAAGGGGAGAGTAGAAGTGGCTAACAGTGTCATACTGCATGGAAATCATGTCCAAAAGTCAAAAATGTGGCAATGGGACGTCATCCTTTCCCCTTGAATTGCAAGTTCAATGCAGCAGTACAATCACAAGTCTGATGTTAGTGGGTTGGGATGTGAAAAGGAACTGAGGGAGTGTAGACCACACTTCAAGCGTATACTATTTTTTTTCAAAAACCTTGACCAGAAGGGGAGGAGAAGGGTAGGGCCATATCTACCAGGGTAGAGAGAGTCAAGGAAAGATAGAGACCCAAACATGCTTGTAGGTTAAGAGAAAAGCACCAGTAGAGAAAGAGGTTTCAAAACTCAGGAAAGTGAGAGAGTTAGAGCAATGAATTTGTGTGTCAAACAACTTCTTAAGACCTGTTCTTTGAGAAACTTAAAAAGAATTTGTTGAACAATATTTTACAAAGATTTCAAATCCCTTGATTCTTCTAAGAAAATTGCACAAAACAGTATTAAAAAGCCTTGGTCTTTCTTGGAGACAAAAAGATTTGGGTTCAAGCTGTTACTAACTAGCTGTGTGATTTTGACTACTTCAATAGCTCATAGACCCTCAAAATCTTATTTCTTTTATCTACACAATGGGTATAATAATTTCTGCTCTGCCTTGCGGAGTCTTTATCAAAATACAAAGAGGTGTATTCTATAAAATTCATAAAATTGAAAGGACTTGGTTTATTAAGAGCCACAGAAATGTAAGGAACTTTACCTGTTTTCCTGTACCATATTTAAAAATTAGTCTGCATTCACTGGAAACACCGCCTAAAAGAAAGTTATTATTTGAAATAACGGTCACCGATAACTGTCTTCAACTTTACTCCCTCCCTTGTGCTATTCCAGTGCATCTCCCTTTGTCTATAAACAGGTCACCTCCTTTACCTTGAGGGTAAAAGGTACAGCCAGTGTGGTGCAGGAAGAAGAGAGAGTGGTATTCTTTGGTCCCCTCCTTTGTTCTATGCAGACCCATCACACGTCTAAGAAGATTGATTTGCTTCACCTGGCTTTTCTTTGCTCCTCTGTAGCCAATGTGGTCTATTATACATAAGGCAACTCTACTTTCAGCTTCTTTGTTGAAATTATCATTCAGATTATAGCGATTTACAATTTACCAAGGGCTTTCCCCTGTGTTATCACAATGATCATCCCAACAAGCTAAGGATTCGCTCACCATATTTGAGATGATGAAATGGAAGCTCAACAGTAAATTGGCTTGTGAAAGTCCCAGAGCTGCTAAGTGGCGGAGCTGTGAATGGGAACAAACCCCACTGTCTTTCCAGAGGCCACAGGGCCCATCATCTCAGTGCCCAGCACGGGCCTGGCACAGAGCACATTGGTTGGCCATATGACCAGATGAGTGACTCATGAGCATCTCAGCTCAGCTGTGCTTCCATGCAACCTCTGTTCTGGAGGAGATATGATGTCGGAAGCCCTTCAAATGGAGTTTGTCCCCCTTTTAGTTTGATTGTTTCTGATCATGGCACGAACACTTACCAAAACCTTGATTCTCTTACGCTGAGACCTGGGTTATCCTAGTCTTTTCCCTGACAGCCCCCATTGGATCCAACACAAAACCCTGGGCATTCTGCCTCCAAACACCTCCTTGTCCTTGTCTCCCCCTATTCCCACTGCTTTCGCTCAGGCCTGGTCTATCGCCGTCATCTCAAAGCTGGTGCTCTGGCTCCAGTGTTCTAGCCCCTCCCAGCTGCTCTCTACTCTGCCCCTGTTGTGCTCTTCCTAACACAGGAATGCTCTCATCTAAGATGCCTGCTTAGAATCCTTTTATGGCTCTCCTTTGTCCTCAGGTTGTAGTCTAAATGACTTAGTATTGCCTCTGAAGCCCTCCAAGGCCTGCCCCCCACCCCCCCTTATCCTCACCACCCCCGCCCATGTTACACTGCCCTTCAGCTACCCCAGGGACCTGGAACCCCTTGCATTCACCATATGCTTTCCTGACTGGGCTTTCACAAAGCCTGTTTTCTTGACTAGGAATGACTTTCTCCTCATTTCTTGGAGAATCCTCCTCATCCTTTAATATCAAAGCTGGCCTACGTTGGGGAGGCTCTCTTACCCTCAAGGTAGACTCTTGAGGTCCCTCTTGTGAATATTTCACACCCTTTGTCCCTATTTGTGGTTTAGCACTTGTAGCATGATGTCACAGCTCTTTGTTTATTAGAATACAGCCTAAGGATTGAAGTGGTGTACTGGGGTAAGGTACCACCACACCCAGCACCTAAGGGGTCACCGAGCAAGAGTGCACTCAATTGATTTGATTAACTAACAAAAAAAGAAAGCTGTGCCCCTTTTTCCTTGCCTGCCCATGGAAAATTCTCCACCAGAAAAACCACAGCTTGGAAGTGAGCGCTTTGTTTCTCTGTGGCTGAGGAAGGACTCTGACCACACCCACTTGTATGAAATCATGGAACAGTTTGGAACAGAATGATAGAATAAGAAAGATGCTTTCTTAATTCTTGAGTCAGATCTCTTCTTTGCGGCTTTGTTAGTTTGTTTAAAAACATTTCAAATGTTGAAACAAAAGTAGCCCAAGGTTAAACAGATGCACTTCTATATTATCTGCCATTGGAGCTTTCTGTGCTCTTACTCCCTAAAGCAGGGGTTCTTAAGAAGGGGTCCCTGAGCTTGAACTGAAATACAAAAACACATTATTCTTGTGGTGATGTGTTGGTGTGGGTGTGATATATTTACTAAATAATACACAGTATAGTGTGGACTTAGTAAGGGGCCCGTGATTTTCACCTGACTGGCAAAGGGGTCCATGGAACAAAAACGGTTAAGAACCCCTGCCCTAAACAGAGAAATGCCATTTGCAAGGATCCTCAAGAATGGAATTTCTCACAAGTCCTAGAGTTCTGTAGGTTAAGGTGATAACAAGGGTGGTATAAGACATGCCATTAAATTGCCACTTATTGGCAACAAAGGAGAGAGACAGAGCCTCTGTTTGAAAGCCCGGTCAACCAGGTGACATAGCAGGCCTCGATCAGTCAATTCTCAAAAAAAAAAAAAAAAAGAAATCTTTATCTTCCTTTTTCCAAATATATACTTAGTTCTTATAAGAGGGACAGCTAAATATTACAAGTTCAAATATAAAATCAGCTGTGCTTCCCTGTCATTAAAAAGGCTGGTATACTTGCTTTAAGGCTGGTATCTCTTGATCTGAGACAATATAAGGCTGAAGGGGGATATTGTGTTGGGAGAAAAAAAATAACATAATTTCCTAATGGCAGTGCCTGCCAGTTCTCTATATTGTAGTAGGAATAAAAGACTCTGTCTTGAAAACACTTGAAAAGAGATGATCATAAATCAAAGTACATCTTAATCAGCTTAAAGCATTTGTCCTTCTTCTTGGCTGTTCAAGTGAAATAGCCAGGAAACACTTAGTGAAGAGGGAGGAAGGAATGATGTTGGAAAAACTTTGCTGAAGAATGAAACAACAGCTTTGAGATGAGTTTAGAACTCCAAAGGCTATGTGATCCAGTCCAGAAAAATGCCTAGCAATTTTAAGATGTAACTCCCAGTAAATCCCCACACATCCAAACTATGCATTAGAACATAGAAGACCTGCACAGATGGAAAATATTCCTGGGAGCTCCTTTATTTATTTATTTATTTATTTATTTATTTATTTATTTTTTTAATTTACATTTTTTTTTTATTATGGGTAAAAATCAAAATTCTCACAATACATACAAACATTTGCAAAATGATATATAAATATATATGCATATATGTGTATTTGCTTACAAAAATGTTGTTTATATATAAATATAAACATATATTTTAAGAGGTGCTTAGATTACCCAAAATATTACACGGAACCCACTGGGATTCCCATGTTGCCCACCTCCCACACCTCCCATCACATCCCACACAAACATCTCCCACAGTGTGGCCACCACCCTCAATGAACTTACACATCCTGGAGCCTTGCCACCAACCATAGACCACAGTTCACACTGTAGACCACACTCTCTCCCACTGAGTTCTGAGTGGTGTGTGCTGATTTAAAATGGCCTACATCCATTGCCACAACAGTACTCAGGACAACCTCCAACTCCTTTAGGATAAAAGTAATTGCTCATTTTCTTGGGGCCAGAGGAGGGGAACTGGAGGGGTGAGGGGAGACCAAAATCTTTGAGCAACATGAATAATAGCTCACTTTCATTAAACACTTCCTACGTATGTGCCAGGCACAGTGCTAAGTGCCTCACGTGTGTCAATTCATTTCATTCTCAGGATAACACCGTGAGTCTCGTCCTCTACCTCTGCTCTTAGCTGCCACCCTAACCTGTCTCTGAGACTGGGACTCCAGGGGCCTCTCAGCCTTGGGCAACCAGAAGGCCATTAACAGCTTTGGCTCCATCGCAAGCCCCGTCCTACCCCTTCTCCCTCTCTCCCGAGGCAGGAAGGGGATAAACTTTCTTTTGCTTTAAATAGAAAAAAGAAATTTTATTCAAGTTCTGTATTATTTTGCTTTTAGTGATAAAAAGTTTTATCATATTCCTTGGCTCCCTGTAGAGAATTCGTAATACACAGAAAATTACAAAGAAGAGCCCTGAAAAAGCACCCATAATTCTATTAACACAGACAACTGTGGATAACATTTTGATCTATTTCTCTGAAACACACACACACACGTAGCACGTGCATACATACATGTTCTGCTCCTTTCACTTAACACTGCATCAGGAGCATTTTTCCTTGTCACTGAATAGTCCAGTGCTAAGAATGGAGGGACCTGGAGTCTGAAGCTCTGCTATGGTTCACTCCTAATTTGACGTGTCACCTTGGGAATGACTCACTCTTGAGGGCACCTTGGTTTCAGAATGCAGTGTTGATTTAGAGTGAGACAGAGGGCTGGTACCCACCAATGAATGGAAAGTCTGCATCCATAAAATGAAATGGCATTTCACTCAGGTTGAATCAGAGGTGAGCAAAGAGAGGAGAGGCATGGAACTCAGTTATGGCAGAATCAAACCAAGCCTGTTCTCTCTCTTGCTTGGGGCCAGCCTGGAACACAGCCAGTGGAAGCAAGGAGAAGGGCTTGATGTGGTTCTTGTTTTTTTTTTTTTACCTCTGTGGTACACACTGTAAAGGCCCATTAGCTTTTCCAGTTTCTGTCTAATAGGAGAGAAAAGCTTCCTGCACCTCTTCAATCAAGTCCTCTTTCAGAGACAGAGAGGGAACGGAAGGGAAGGTTTGGCTACTTTGGCACATGGACAATAACTGTACACCCACGTTTTTCTTGTCTTTGTCGACCCAGTTAAATGCTTCTTTGAGGAGCAGGATTTCTTAGAGGCAAACTTACACTGTGAGTTTTCAAATAATACTTATCTTAGATGAGATGTTATGTTAGCTGTCTCCTTCCATGATTCAGTTTGACAGATTCTTTCCCCTCTACAATTTATCTCATCAATGCATTTTGTTTGTTTTTTTTTTTCATCATCAGCTAAACTGGGTTTCTAAGGGCCCCAAAATTTAACAGACTGGTACTTGGTAAACCGTTCCTGTGGCTCTTTTGTTCTAAAGCCTTCAGAGTGAAATCAGTGAAACCCAGGCAGAAAGGTCATTTGTGTGTGTGTGTGCGCGTGTGCACGCATGTCTGCTTTCCTGATATAAAATGGTATTTCTTGTAGGTGATGAGATTGAGATAGACAGGCCTTTATCATAAAAACTTGATTTCTAGAATCCATAGGATTAGTTGATAGAGATATTGAATTCTTAATAAAGGTGAGATTAATCTATTGTATTCCATTTAATATTTTATTTCTCTAATTTCAATGAAGGGCAACACTGAAGTAGCGTGGACAATTTAGTAAAGGAAGAGCAACATGGTTATTTGTTTTCATTTTTAAACAATTGGTTGATTTTTAATATCAAAATGACCATGCACATAGTTTTAAAATAGTGCTAAAAGGCTTATATAAAAGACACAATTTCCTTACTCCTGTTCCCCCTTCCTCTTCTACAGAGAAAACCACTCTCCACTATTTTAGCTCTGTCTTTTGTTATCTGTGTCCATATTTTAAGTCACATCCATAAACTGCTATTTCTCAATTAATCTATTTGGACATAATCTCCTAACTTCCTATCATGGTAGACAAGGCTTTAGTTCTTGTAATTCCTTTATTTTTTCTTTGTTTACTTTTCTTTGCACCTCTTGCTAAGGTTCCTTACACCATCCTGCAGCTTCTTAATACAAATTTCAGACCATTGATCCATTCTGTTCCACTCCCCGCTGGGGTGGCTACTGCTGGGCCTCCTGAACAGCCGTCTGCTGGGAGTTCTCTCTCCTTCCTCCCGTGTTGACTGTCCTGTCCTCTGGACTCCATACTTCTCTCTTTCTTGTTTTTTTCTCAAGTACCTTCTTTGTTAGTTGAGACTTTCTGCATATTTGACTGTCATTTTTGCCGGGGATGGGACTCTGGGATAGAAATTATTTTCCTGGAATATGGAAGGCACAGTTCCCCTGTCTTCGTGCTTCCAGTGGTGTGGTGGAGACGTCCATGGCCATTCTCATCCCTGTTCCTTCGTTTGGTCTTCTCTTTCATATACAGTAATCTGAAGTCTTCTGAGGATGGGCCTTGGTGGGATCCTTTTTCATTTATTATGACAGTCCCTTAACCTGGAAACATAACTTCCTTGTACTAATTCTGAGTAATTTCCTCCTGCCTATTTTTTCTGTTCATTCTTTGTAGACCTCCTTAATCATAAAATTGGACACTGGAACAAAGACTGCAAGTTGCCTACACCCACTCTTAGAGATATTTTTTCTCTAAGTCTATTATTTACACCCTTCCCTTCTTCCTTAGTAGGAAAATCTTTATTGGTCAGGTGTGATAGAGTACCCAGATAAAAGATTACATTTCCCACACCTCTTGCAGTTAGATGGGGATCAAGTGATTAAGTTCTGACCAATGAGATATAAATGTTGTGCAGGATTTCTTCTATCCATATCGGGTGGAGCTGCTTTTGGAGCTAACTTAACTGAGAGGAGTACCATCTGTTCTTCCTAGTGTGCTCTTTCAGGATGTTAGAATGCAGATATAATGGCTGGAGCTCCAGCAGTGATCTTGGACCATAATGTGAATTTGAGGATAGAAGCCACACAGTGAAGAAAGTAGAGCAAAAAGATAGAAGAAGTCCCACTGGAGCTGCCATATCAATGTTAGCTTGCCTACCTCCATTTATGAGAGAATTAGCCCTTATACATTTACGTCACTATTATTTTAGGTTTTCTGTTATATATAGCCAAATCCAATCTTATAAAAAAGACTTTCCAGATTGTTACTCTAATTTTACTATTTTCTTTCATATTTTCCTTTTGTTGAATTTTTCTTGGGGATCATACTTGAAATTTTCTTTTTAATTTTGGCTTTCATTTTTATAATTTCCAAGAGCTCTTTCTTGTTTTCAAGTTCCTTTTTGTTCAGGTCTCTGTTTATCATCTTAGAGGCTTTCTGCAAATAACCAGTGGACTCTGGTTGTCAATCATATCTGAGAAATCATCCTCAACTGGAAGCTCTATGTTAATGGATGAGGCTTGTGGAATAGGAGGTTCCTCTGGGGGGTGAAGAGGATGTAGGAGGGGAGGCAGCTTTTGCATTGGATAATTCACTGCTGTCAGTATCTGAAGATATTTTTTCTCTAAGTCTATTGAGTTTTTCCAGAGAAAGATCTTCTAATTCTTTTGCATGGAGTATTGTAAACCTGACTATGGAAATTCTGGGATCTGGATACAGGAAAGGGGCACCTCACCATTCACAATCCTATTTACATTTAATCTTAAAATTTTCAGTCCCTCACCCTCTCCCTGACCCTCCACTAGGTGTGTTGTCCCCAGTGCTGGAACATCTCTGGTTGATTTACTTGGTTATTTAAAAACAAAAAAAAAGGAGAAAAATTAAATATCTTTACTGTCCTCTCTTGATTTGGTTCTGGAGGTTAGTGAACAATGATTTAACATGAAAGGCCCAGAGTGTACTTGGCAGGTAAAATGCAGATGCTTTTTATCCTCACAGAGATAAGCCAGAAAATAAGTAGACAGGGACTGAGACACAGCAAATGGCATCTGTGCCACCCCTCCATCTGCTGTTGGCACACGCCAGATGGGTTGAAGACAGGTTGCTGTCTTTTTCCTTCTAGGTTACTGTGGTCTCGGCAATGCTCTTGCCTCTTCTTTTGGGGTTAAGAGAGAAGAATGGGAGATTTTCAGGAAGATGGCAGATTAGAAAGACACGAGACTCTCTTCTCCTCCAAGAAAATAGCTAGAAGACAGCCTAGAAAAAGATCTTCTAAGGTTTAGGACACCAGGCGAAGGCTGGACACCACCCAGAGGAGAGAGGGACAAAGAAGGGAAATAGCGACAATAGAACTGTGAGTGGAAACCAGCAGCTGCTGCTGCCAACACCAACTCCCACAGTAAAGACACTTTAGAATTCTCGGGCCTCTGGGCCTGCGACTATAGACAAAGGGGGCTGCAGGGATCTACCACCCCAGGAAAGGGGAGAAAGAGGGACACAGCCTAAGACTGACTCAGCTTCTGACCCACAAATTTGGTCTGCTGTGTCCCATGAGCCCTTCCAGGCCAGGTGGGACCACACAGTGGTTTGCCCTGTGTATTAGTCAGCCAAAGGGGTGCTAATGTAAAATACCAAAAATGGGTTGGTCTTTATAAAGGGTATTTATTTGGGGTAGAAGTCCACAGAAACCAGGCCATAAAGCATTAAGTTTCTTCTCTCACCACAGTCCATTGCCACGTGGTAGAGCAAGACAGCTGCTGGCATTTGCCAGGGTTCAGGCTTCTGGGGTTCCTCTCTTCCCAGGGCTGCATTTCTCTCCGGGTTTAGTTCCTGTTTCCTCCAAAAGGTCAGCTGTAGACGATCAGGCGAACGGCTTGCTTCTCTTCTCCTGCGGCCTTTTTCCAACATCAAAACTGCTTCTCAAAAGACTGCTTCAACTGTCCTTTGCCTTGCCTTTTATATTCAATTCCCCACCCACCAAGGGGTGGGGCTCAGTGCCCTAATCCTAACCTAATCATGCCCAGAATAACAGATCAGTTTACAAGCATGATACAATTATATTTTTGGAATTCATAATTACACCAAACTGCCACACCCTGGGAGCAAGGGAAGGACTGGAGAAATCCAACCTTGCAATTTCCCTCTCTTCTAGCTGGGACTAATTGTTGAGGACACCCAAGGAAAGGAGAGAAAGAGGAACACAGCCTAAGGCTGACACAGCTTTTGACTCACAAATTTGGTCTGCTGTGTCCCAGGAGCCCTTCCAGGCCGGGTGGGGCTGCACTGTTGTTTGCTTTGGAGCCTGTAAGGGGCTAAAGATATTCAACCCTCCCAATCTCCGCCTCTACTAATAGGGACTGATTGTTGAGGACTCAGAGGGGAGTGGAAATATTTCCAACCCAGAAAAAGGGAAAGGGCTGCCAGAGAAAGCTGGAGAACTGTCTCAGAGAAAGTTTGAATTACAAGCCTCATAGCCTCCAGACATGAAGCTCTATCACTTTGATCTGGTATGTGTTGCAACAAATGCACTCTGACCAGGCATTGAACTGAGAGCTGCCAAAGAGCACCATCTGCTGGTGGACCAAGGAAATGCACATGAGAAAATTAAAAATAAGTAGAAGCTTTTCCCCACCTCTATAGCCTCCCTCCCCAAGGCTTTAGGAAGTGACTCTACAACCAATTACTAGGCCCTGGCCCAGTTTTGAGCAACCAGCAGGAAAATCCTAACAATCCAGGTCAAGCCAAGAATCAAAGAGCACCGGTAACACACAGCTTCCTGCAACTAAATCTCTCCAAAAGAGAAAGAAATTGAGCAACTGAGTAAACTACATCCTAATCAGAAGCCTACATATCAGCAAAAAATTATGAGCCATACTAAGAAAATAGAAAATGTGGTCCAAGAAAAAGAATATATCAAAGCCCCAGGAGAGAGGCAGAGTTTGAGAGAACTAATCAGCAAGATGCAATCAAATTTCCAAAATCAAATTAATAGGTTGAAAGACAATATGGTTAAATAGATAAATGACATAAAGAAGACAATGAGTGAGCACAAAGAAGAATTTGAAATCCTGAACAGAAAAGTAACAGAGCTCATGGGAATGAAAGACACAATAGATGAGCTCAAAAACACATTTGAGGGGTCGGATGTAGCTCAACTGGTTGGGCGTCCGTCTCCCATATGGAGGGACCCGGGTTCGATTCCCAGGACCTCCCGGTAAAAAAAAAACAAAAAAACAAAAAAAAACACATTTGAGGGAAGTGGCTGTGGCTCAATCAGTAGGGCTCCCGTTTACCATACGGGAGGCCCTGGGTTCGGTTCCCGGGGCCTCCTGGTGAAGGCAAGCCCGCCCACACGGCATGGTTAGCTGACCCAGCGAGCACAGGCAGCAAGGGGGGGATAAATGAATAGATAAATAAAATCTTTATAAAAAAAACAAACAAAAAAAACACATTTGAGGCATACAACAGCAGACTCAAAATGACAGAAGAAAGAACAAGTGATACTGAAGACAGAACAGCTAAAATTGAAGAGAAAGAAAAGAATGAATAAAAAATTGAGCAGGGGCTCAGAGAGTTGAATGACAATACAAAACGCAATAACATACATGTCATGGGAGTTCCAGAAGGAGAAGAGAAGGGAAAGGGGGCAGAAAGAGTATTTGAGGAAATAATAGCTGAAAATTTCCCAACTCTCATGAAAGAAATGAACTTACATGTTGAAGAAGCACACCATACCCCAATCAGAATAAATCTGAATAGACCTACTCCAAGACACATACTACTCAGAATGTTAAATGTCAAAGATAAAGAGAAAATACTCAGAGAAATAAAGGAGAAGCAAACCATCACGTACAAGGGACATCCAATAAGACTTAGAGCAGATGTCTCTTCAGGAACCACGGAGGTGAAAAGACAGTGGTATGATACAATTAGGATACTGAAAGAGAAAAACTGCTGGCCGAGAATTCTTTATTCAGCAAAATTGTCCTTTAAATATGCAGATGAGCATAAAATATTCACAAACAAACAGAAACTAAGAGAGTTTGCAAAAAAAGAATCCACGTTTGCAGGAAATATTAAAGGAAGCCTCAGAACCTAAAAGAAAAAGACAGGAGAGACAGGCTTGGAGGAGAGTATAGAAGAAAGAATAGCAGAAAGGATAACTAAAAGAGTAAAAAGACAGACAAAAATAAGATATGGCATATGAAAATCAAAGAATAAAAAGGATTAAGTAAATAGTGGATTTATAGTAATATCATTGAATATGAATGGTTTAAATTCCCTAATCAAAAGAGACAGGCTGACAGAATGCATAAAAATACATGAGCCATCCATATACTGCTTATAAGAAACTCACCTTAGACCCAGGGATACAAACCTGCTGAAAGTGAAAGGTTGGATAAAGATACTCCACACGAATAGTAACCAGAAAAGAGCTGGGGTAACTGTACTAACATCAGACAAAACAGACTTTAAATACAAAATGCTATAAGAGATACAGAAGGCCATTATATATTAATAAAAGGGACAATCCACCAGGAAGATATAACAGTCAAAAATATCTATGCTTCTAACCAGGTTGCCCCAAAATATATGCAACAAACTCTGGGAAAACTGAAGGGAGAAATAGACATCTCTACAAAAATCATTGGAGACTTCAACACCCCACTCACATCATTAGACAGAATAACTAGACAGAAGATCAACAAGGAAACAGAGAACTTGAACAATGATAAACGAGTTAGACCTAACAGACATATACAGAACACTACATCCAAACTCAGCGGGTTATACAATCTTCTCAAGTGCTCATGGATCTTTCTCCAGGGTAGATCACATGTTAGGTGATTTTTTTTTTTTTTATAAATATAAAAAGATTAAAACGATACAAAGCACCGTCTCAGATCATAAGGGAATGAAACTGGAAATCAATAATAGACAGGAAAAAAGTAACTTCACAAATGTGTGGAGGCTGAACAACACACTCCTACATAATCAGTGGGTCAAAGAAGAAATTGCAAGTGAAATCAGTAAATTTACTGAGACAAATGAAAATGAGAACACAACTTATCAAAACTTATGGGTTACAGTGAAGGAAGTCTTGAGAGAGAAATTTATAGCCCTAAATGTCTATATTAAAAAAGAAAAAGGAGCTCAACTCAAAGATTTAACTGAACAACTAGAGAAACTAGAAAAAGAACAGCAAACCAATCCCAAAGCAAGCAGAAGGAAAGGAATAATAAAGATTAGAGCAGAAATAAATGAAATTGTGAACAAAAAAACAATAATAGAGAAAATCAACAGAACCAAAAGCTTGTTCTTTGAGAAGATCAATAAAATTGACAAACCCCTAGCTAGACTAACAAAGAAAAAAAGAGAGAAGATGCAAATAAATATAATCAGAAACGAAAGGGGGAACTTACAACTGACCACACAGAAATAAAAAGAATCATTAGAGGTTTTTGAGAAACTGAATGCCAACAAACTAGACAACCTAGATGAAATGGACAAATTCCTAGAAATGCACAACCAACCTACACTGATGCTACAAGAAATGCAAGAACTTAACAAACCAATCACATTTAAGGAGATTGAATCTTTCATCAAAAAATCTTCCAGTAAAGAAAAGTCCAGGACCAAATGGCTTCATAGGTGAATTCTACCAAGCATTTCAAAAAGAATTAACACCAATCCTGTTTAGACTCTTCCAAACAATTGAAGAGGAGGGAAAATTACCCAACACATTTTATGAAGCCAACATCACCCTAACACCAAAGCCAGATAAAGATACTACAAGAAAAGAAAATTACAGACCAATCTCTCTAATGAACATAGATGCAAAAATTTCCAACAAAATACTTGCAAATCAAATCCAATAGCATATCAAAAGACTTAAACATCACGACCAACTGGGATTTATTCCTGGTATGCAAGGCTGGTTCAACATAAGAAACTCAAAGTAATATACCACATTAACAAATTGAAGGAAAAAAACACATGATAATCTCAATCCATGCAGAAAAGGGATTTGACAAAACCCAGCATCCTTTTTTGATAAAAACACTTCAAAAGATAGGAATAGAAGGAAAATTCCTCAATGTGATAAAAGGCATATTGAAAAACTCACAGTCAACATCATTCTCAATGGGGAAAGGTTGAACAATTTCCCTCAAGGATCAGGAACAAGACAAGGATGCCCACTGTCACTATTGTTTTTCAATGTTGTACTAGACGTTCTAGCTAGGGCAATTAGAAAAGAAAAAAAAATTAAAAGCATCCAAATAGGAAAAGAGGAAGTGAAACTCTCACTGTTTGCAGATGACATGATCCTGTACTTAGAAAATCCTGAAGTATCCTTGACAAAGCTACTTAAGCTAATAAATGAGTTCAGCAAAGTGGGAGGATACAAGATCAACAGGCAAAAATCAATAATGTTTTTGTACACCAGTACCGAACAATCTGAGGAGAAAATCAGGGGAAAAATTCCATTTTCAATAGCAACAAAAAGACTCAAATACCTAGGAATTAATTTAACCAAATAAGTACAGGACCTATATGCAGAAAAACTACAAAACAGTGCTAAAAGAAATTTTAAAAAGACCTAAACAAATGGAAAGACATTCCATGTTCATGGATTGGAAGAATAAATATCGTGAAGATGTCAATCTTACCCAAACTGATTTATAGAGTCAATGCAATACCAATCAAAATCCCAACAGCTTATTTTACAGAATTAGAAAAAGCAATTACCAAATTCATTTGGAAGGGAAAGTGCACCCAAATAGCCAAAAGCACAAAAGCATTCTAAAAAGAAGAGCGATGTGGGAGGAATTTTACTGCCTTACCTTGAAACATATTACAAAGCTACAGTGGTCAAAACAGCATGGTACTGGCATAAAGCTAGACACATCGATCAGTGGAATAGAATTGAGAACCCAGAAATAAACCCTCACCTATACAGTCAACAGGTGTTTGAAAAACCTACCAAGCTAATGTTAACGGGACAAAACAGTCTCTTCAACAAATGGTGCTGGGACAACTGGATATCTATAACCAAAAGAATGAAAGAGGACGCCTATCTCACTCTGTATACAAGAATCAACTCAAAATGGATCAAAGACCTAAATATAAAAGCCAGGACCATGAAACTACTAGAAGAAAATGTAAGGACACATTTTCAAGACCTTGTAGTAGGTGGTGGTTTCTTGGACCTTACACCCAAAGCACGTGCAACAAAAGAAAAAATAGATAAATGGGACCTCCTCAAAATTAAACACTTTTGCACCTCACAGGACTTTGTCAAAAGGGTGAAAAGGCAGCCAACTCAATGGGAGAAAATATTTGGAAATCACATATCCAATAAGGGTTTAAGATCCAGGATATATAAACAGTTGTTACAACTCAACAATAAAAAGACAAACGAACCAATTAAAAAATGGGCAAAAGATTTGAATAGACATTTGTCCAAAGAAGAAATACAAATGGCAAAAAAACACATGAAGAAATGTTCAACATCACTAATGATTAGGGAAATGCAAATCAAAACTACAATGAGATATAATTCCATACGTTTCAGAATGGCCACTATTAAAAAGAGAGAGAACTACAAGTGTTGGAGAGGATGTGGAGAGATAGGAACACTTATTCACTGTTGGTGGGAATGCAGAATGGTACAGCCACTGTGGAGGACTGTTTGGCAGTTCCTAAATAAGTTGACTATAGACTTGCCACGGGATCCTGCAATACCACTACTGGGTATATACCCAGAAGAACTGAGAGCAGTGACACGAATAGACATCTGCACACTGATGTTCATAGCGACATTATTCACGATTGCCAAAAGTTGGAAACAACTCAGGTGTCCATCAACAGATGAATAGATAAACAAACTGTGGTCAATTCACATGATGGAATATTATGCAGCTGTAAGAAGAAATGAAGTCGTAAACCATATGACAACATGGATGAGCCTGGAGGACGTTATGTTGAACAAAGCAAGCCAGACACAAAAGGACAAATACTGTATGATTGCATTACTATGAACCAAATATATTGTGTAACATAGTGTGTGACTAAAAAATTTTTTACCTGTATCCAGTACATTTAATTGAGAAATGTATGTTTTTATTCAACCGTTTTCTTTTAGTTTGTATTTGTCTATATTTTCAATTCTTAAATATGCAAAATAAAGTTTAAAAAAAAAAGAGAGAGAGAAGGAAGGGGAAGCAAAGTTCTCGTTCTTACATTTTGTTCTATTAATGCCACTGATTTTGCACTTGCAGCCAGCTGTCCATTATGCCTGCTGATGAAAGAGGGCCATGGTATGGTGCTATAAAGATCAGAGAAATGTGAATTGGGGGGAAATGATAAGAAGAATGATAACAATAGTAAGAATTGCCAATTCAGTGCTGGACCCTATATGTGCATTGTCTCATTTAATCATCACAGCAAGATTCTGAAATACATACTATCATTGTCACCATTTCAGGTGAGAAAAAAGAGGTACAAAGGAGTTAAATAATTTGCCCCAAGTCACACAGTGGGCAGTGGAGGAACTGGGTATTTAAATCCAGATTTGTTTGTTTCCACTCATAACTATTGCTGCATAAGGATGCTCCAATGTGTTTTATTTTCCATTACTTTTTCCTTTTTAATCATGCTGTGTCGGACATTAAAAATTTAGTATAAATTGTTTGAGATTATTTTCCTTGTGGATATACTACTATTTGCATGTTTTGAAATGAGGATATAATGTTTTCAGAGAAAATAACTGTGTTTTGTAATTACTACCCGGAAATGCATTCATTCACTAAGCACTGATAGATGACACTATGTGTGCAGTCTCTGGGTAGGATAAACCTCACAGCGCTTGCTCTCTCTGAATCTTTAAGCATTTAATACTTTGTAGACATGCTATCAGAGCAATGAAACCAATTGTCATGATATTAGTTTGAACTTTTAAAAAGAGGCTTATAAACATCTCTCATTAAAGAATTTTATAAGCTTCAGACCATAGCTGGCTGAGCCCTCGTAATGCATAGTTCCTGGGGAATTAGATGTCAAAGCCTAAAATGTGGTTTCTGCCTTTAATTTGTAGCACTTCCTTGAACAGCGATTTCCCCATCTAGAAAACAGGAATAATAATAAATCTAGCTCACATTCAGTTAAGATAAATGAGAGAATATATGTGAAATGTATGTGACATGTAATGCAAAAGAATAAGTTCTTCGTGTTAATTAGGTAATTGAATTAGTGGAATGAGAAAAGTTTATGCAAGTGGAGGGGGGTGGAGCTGCCTAGCTGACCAGACAAACAGCCTCTCCTACCCCCCCTCACCGCCACCTCCCCACTTTTTTGGAAAAGTGCAAGCACTCACTTGAGAGGGAAACTTCTAGACTTCCAACCTAATAATATATTCATGATTGTTCCTTTTGGGTGGCGATTGGCAAATAATAATTAAAAAACCATATAGGCCTGACTGCTTTAGGAGGTTGAAATCAATTAATCCAGAAATCTCATCTACTCCCCACTTACCACCCTCCCCAGTACAAAACTTTACTTGTTTGAGCAGGCTAGTGAAAATTGCTTCTCTGATGCTGCGTTTTAAGTTCATTGGGAAGAAATGGTGCATATAACCCAGTAGCTAGTCAGGACTCCTGTTTTACTCCCCTCTTACGGAAATAGGGCAGGAGAAAAGAAAGGAGCTACAGGCCATCATCTCCAGTGTTGTCCAACGGTCCTCATTCTGATGATTCAAGCACAGATGAATCAGGCACATTATTGAAATTGTCCATAAGTTATACCAAGTCTAAAAACTCAGTGAACAATGGATCCCTTGGATAATGTCTGATTTTATATAAATCAAAAGACAAGATGGAAAAGGGAGGTTGTGGGAAGCTAGAGCAAGCACTGCTCAAGCTCAGAACACCAACTGGCTGCATTCTGCTGGAGGAGCCAGATTTTCTCTCTTTGAAATTATTTGACAAGAAACAGAGGGGAAAAGACACAGGCAGAGGGTCAAAATCTGGATTATGAATTTGGAAAGGAAATGTTCCTTAGAGATTGAGCTTCAAGTGCTTCCTGATTTGGCGCCTCCCCCCTCCTGTGACATCCACCCCGCTATCAGGGTATAAAGTATGCCCTGGGGTCCCTTTATGGACCTGTGCGATCACAGGAACTTGATTGCACAGTCAGGGGTACGGAGAAAAGAAGTCCAAAAACCAGAACTTCCTCTTTCTGGTGTCTTAACTATCTTCTTCTCCTGAGGGCGCTCCAGCTCTAACATCCATCCTATTTTGCTAATATTGCTCCTTGGCCGCCCTCAGAAAGTGGGATCATGGTTCATTTTCAGTTTGAGTAATGACAGGAGTCACTACTTCCCACCACCCAAGTTTCCAGGCACTTTAAAAGATGTTACAGGTTAGATAAGCAAAGGCTTCTCTGTGGAGGCTGCTCTTTCTCCAGCCCCCACTGAGCAGTGCCCCCTCTCCCGGACGTGGTGATTCATGTCACATTTTTAAAACACCCCGAGAGAGGAGATGCAAAAGAATTGATCTTTGCTCTAAAATTGAAAGCTTTTCAGATTGAGTAAACTTAAATATAAGGTGAATCTCTCATGAGGCCATGAAAAGTCTCTTCCTTTGCTCTTTAGGAAGGGATTGAGGTTGCCCAGGGAATGATCCCCGAAGAAGCGTTAATGGCCTGGCTAAGGAAATCCCAGCCCTGCAAAGGGGGCCCCACTTCTGCTTTGTATTCACACTAAACAGCCTTAGAGAGGGACACGAAAGCCCTCTCAAGGACCCTCTTGCCAGGGGGGCTCAGGGGAAAGAGCATGGGCACCGAGAGTCACAAGCCCTGAATTCCTGCCTGGCACCACCACCTACCCACTGTGGGACCTCAGGCGAGTAGCATCACCTTTAGATAAGTCTCCATATCCTCGTTTGCACTTCTGGGGGTGATGACTGTAACAGCACTTATTTCATAAGGCTGAGTGCGAAGCAGGTTAACATTTATGAGGACCCTTGAATATAGCAGGTGCCCAATTAAGTATGACAATTATTATGATGATGGCTGCTATATATCATTTAGCTGCATCTCTTTGAGATGTTTAGTAAACCTCTCAAATGGAACATGTCCAAATCCTGTTCTGCTTCCACAAGACCCTCCACCTTAGTCTTCTCTATCCCAGTTAAGTGGTGCCATCATTCCACAACTAATCCCAAATCTAGTCCTCTGACTTCAAAACTCACCCAAATTCTACCACTTTTCCCATCTCTGCTACAACCACCCTGGTCTGAGCCACTATTACCTTTACCTGGATTACTGCAAAGGCCTAACTGGCCTCCCTGCCTCCACTCGAGGTCTCCCTATAGTCCATTCTCCATATAGCTGCAAAGGGGTCTTTGCTTATCAGGCCCTGCCCCTGTGTGAAACTCTCCAACACCTTCCACACTCTTTTCCCCGGTCCACAGGACCCTTCCTGATCTGGCCTTCCTGCCTTTCCAATGGCATCTCCTACCACTTGGCTCATTATGCCCAAGACACAGTAGCTACACATGGCATGTATTCTCTCAGGGGCTTCGCATGTGCTGCTCCCACTCTCCAGAAGCTCTCGCCTAGATCTCTGCATGGCTGGCTCATTCCTATTATCCAGTGTCTGCTCAGATGCTGCCTGCTCACAGAAGCCTTTCTGTCTGCCCCATCTGAAGCCACTGGGGTAGTTCTCCAGTCACTCTCTGTCTGTAACCTTATTTGTTTTTTCCCCACAGTGTTTATCATTATCTGAAATAATGAAAATGATATTGATAAAATTATTTCATCAAGGAGACATGCCACAACATGGAAGGACCTTGAAAACATTATGCTCAGTGAAATAAGCAAGGTACATAAGTACAAATATTGTATGGCATCACTTATGAGAGATAAATTATCTCTGCAAATTCACAGAGATAGAAAGCAGGTGAGAGGTTACCAGGGGATGGGGGTATAGGAAAGGGTAATGTTTGTTTGGAAAAAATAATTTGTCTATGTTTTCCTCATGTGTCTCTCTGTTGTAGCAGGCAAGCTTTGAGAGCCCTTCTCTGTCTGATACACAGCTTTATACTCAGCACCTAGAATAGTGCCTGAAAATATTCGCTGAATGAACGAGTGAAAGCATTATGAATGTGCAGGGTTTTGATTCCATCACTTGTCCCCTTTTTCCATGGCTTCAAGCACAGAACATGTACACAAACTGTGAAAGGAGGCTGGGAACCAATATTCCCAAATTGTCCTTGGCAAATGAAGCCACTGGCTGAGCAAGAAATCTGTGGCCCTGTGAGCAAGGCTGTGTTGTAGAGGCCACAGCAGGGGGTCTGGGTGTCATTAGAGGGAGGAGGGATAAGATCCCAAGCACACCACAGAATAACCAAGTGATGGGGGTGAACAATGATCAAGGATAATTTACTAAATAAGATGATAATCATGAGCATTCATGCTTAATAAAGAGTAATTACAGAAAAAGACTACTTTTAAATCTACAGTAATCATGACTATCTTTTAACAAAGAAAAAATCGTATCATCATGAGAAGAGGCTGCTCAGGCATGTATTTTGCAGCACTAGGAGTGAACTCATCAGCCTGCATTGTCTACTGCTCTATTTACTCCCCCTGGAACTGGGGGGCAGGAAGACCAGGTCAGTAGCCCCAGAGCCAGAGATCTGCACTGAAGGGAAGGAAGGAAAGAAAAAGAAGGTGACAGACAGAGAAGGACCATGTTAAAGGCACAGTTCTTTAAACCCCTACTACTAGCTAACTTCATCTTCACAGGGGACTCCTGAAACAAGTTACATTCCTACCAACAGTGTATGAAGGTTCCAGTTGCTCCATATCCTTTCCCACATTTGGTACTGTCAGTTTTTTAAAATTTTAGCCATTCTGGTGGGTGCATAATACTATCTTGCTGTGATTTTAATTTATATTTTCCCTAATGACCAGGGATGTTGAGCACCTCTTCATGTGCCCATTCACCATTTGGATATCCTCTTTTGTGAAGAGCCTCTTCAAGTCCTCTGACCAGTTAAGATTTTTTTTTTTTCCTTTATAAAAATAAATTAGTCAGGGTCCTTTATCATCATGGGATGTGAGTTCCTTGTAGGCACTTGTGTTGCCCTCTCTGTGGATTGCCTGTTAACCCCCTTAATAGTGTCCATTAATGGACAGAAGTTCTTAATATTAAAGAGAAATGTTTTGCCACTTTCCTCTTTTTATGGTTAGTTTTTGTGTGTGTGGTCTGTTTAAGAAATCTTTGCTGACCCCAAGATCATAAAGATCTCCTCTATTTTTGTCTCGAAGCTTGATTGGTTTTGCTTTCACATTTAATTCTATGATCTGCTTCAAATACATTTTTCTCATTTAATTTTCCCAGCCTCACTTTCTAGCAACATCTATCAAATGACTGCAAAACATTCTGAAACCTTTTAATTCATAGACTTAGACATCACTTTCAAGCTGAGATCTGCAAGGAGGATATATGTGATTTGTTTCATCCTGGCCGAATTTCAGAGGCACTCAGGCAAGCTTCAAGGCTCACACAATGCAGGCAGTGGGCTTCCTGGATCCCCCCACATTTTCTTGAGGTCAGGACATGTTGACAGAAGTACCAGAAGTAGAGGGTAATGGAGATAAAGAGCCAGTCATTTTGTTCTTTGATGCCTTGACCTTCCAGGGTAAAGTATTTTTAAAAACCTTTTAATGTGGAAATACAATTGTCCTTAGGTTGCATTTTTACCAAGGACTTCAAACGGTACTTGTAAGCAACCATTCAGGCTCCTTAGGACTTCTATAGGTCTTTGAGTTTCCAGGGTACAGTTTAACCCTAAGTGCATTTTCCCAGGGGGATTGTAGAAGTTGGGGTGCTCTACCACAGCTCACCCAGGTCGTTTTTAATCTGGGGTTCACTTTTCATATCTTTGGGAAGCCCGTGAACCCCTGACATTTTAAGGAAATCACGTTTGATTGTGTGATTGTGCTTTCTTCCCCCCAGAAACAGAGGCCCTATCTTTCACCAGATTCATATTACCAAAAGTTTCCATGAAATAAAAACATCTCAGAATCAGTGTTGCGTGGTGATAAACGGGGGGGCCTCCGAGGTGGCCTTGTCAGCTGCCAGGCGTGGGCAGCCCCCGTGGAGGGGGCGAGAGCATTTTGCTTTTTGTCTCCAGCAGTTCAGGCTCCGTGAACGTGACAGTCCTGTTCACGTTGTTTGTGAGCCCCTGGGGTTTCCCCAGGGCTCTGCAACTATTCCTTGATTTCAATAATATGTTTTCTTTTGTGATTACAGGGAAAAAGAAGAACTCGCATAATAAGTAATCAAAGCCCCCATGTAAGCGAAATATTAAGTACAGGATGTTCTTCTGAGCTTCTTTCTAATTCTCTTCCCACATAGACCTGTTTGCCCTGTGTGGTACATACGTCTCACAGCATGTTCGGCCTTCACACTATTTAAAACTGTGCCGAACTTACCGTTATAATTACAGAATCTCTGGGCAGCAGGAAATGCTTGCTGCATTTGTTTAGTGAGGAGCCTAATGACAAGAACTAGAGTGAAGTTTTTCAGCTGAAGCTGTTATGGGTCCACAAGAGAAGAAATAGAAAGCAGGGAGAGGAAGAGAGAGACAGAGCAAAATAAGAGGAAGCTGTGAGCCAGCAGAAGGAGAAGCCACAGGGCTGCAACTGGGATTGCAGATTTTTTGCGAGGAAGAGGGTTTCCACGGGTATAACTAAGATAGATCCAGGAAAGGACCTGTCTTGGAGGTAGCCTAGTAAGTGTCCCTCTGGCAGAGAGGGAGATAGAACGGATATTTGTTATAGCCAGTCAGGTATTTGGTTGAGTTTATCAAAGTTACCACCCTGGACCAGCAGTAATTGTATTTCCTGGTGGCTCGTTAGAAATACAAACCCTCAAGCCCTTGCCAGACCTAATGGATCAGGATCTGCATGCTAACCAGATTCCCCCATGAGGTGTGTGCACACTAAAGTTGAGAATCAAGGAACCAAGAGACATCAGGGCAGGTGGCAGAGGGACAGCTCATGTGGGTTTCATTGAAACACCAAGAGCTATTACTGGAAGAGAACAGAAACCAAAATGAGTGGATAGATTTTGTTGACAGATAAAAAAGGTTTTAGTCGGACAGGGGATGGTTCGATAAAACTCTGGAGGTTGTATTGATCTGTTTGCCTAGAGAATCTTAAAGATGCTTTTAAAAGGACTGTAAAGTATTTTACTAAAATAGATGTAGATTTTCACCTTTCCAGCTCTTGGAATAAGAGCCAGACACTTACAGCCTGGGGACAGATTAGACTTTTTAAATGTGGGGGACCATAAATAGCAACTAGAACCAAAGAGAAGGGAGGATAAGTAAAGTATGAATTATCATCTGTAATAAAGCTTTGTCCCAGGATCAAGAGGCAGGTTCTCCAGTGAGTTGGGGGAGAGGAAGAGGTGGGGTAGAGAGCAAAGGGCTTGGGCAAGACTGTGCAAGGATATAGAGCATATGTGCAAGTTCAGAGGATATTGAATAGCTTCATTTGGCCAGAGGCGAGACCAGTTTGGACATTAGCATTAGGATGGGTCAGAGGGTGAAAGTACTTTACTTCCTGACTGGGGACCTTGGACTTTGTCCTGTGTGAATTATGGATCCAAAATTGGTTACACATCTCAGGAAAGCAAAGCTTTAGGAGGCTATAAAATTCAGGCAGTAGCACAGAGTGGATAGAAATAGCATAGGGGTTCAAATCCCAGGCCTGCCACTTAACAGCTGTGTGGTCTTGGGCAGGAGACTTCAACTTTCCGGGCTTCCGCCTCCTCATCCATAAAACAGTGACAATAACAGCTCCTCCATCAGCAGGTGGTTGTAGGAAAAATGAGTTATGCAAAGACCTTAGAACTGAGCCCAGAATGGTCAGCTATGACTACTGGTGGTGTTGGTTTTTTTTTTGTTTGTTTGTTTTTTATCTGCGGCAGCAAGTAGACTGAGAGCAGAGAAAATGAAGCAAGGGAGGCAGATGCCAAGTTTCGGGGAGAGCCAGATCGAGCTGGTAAGAGAGCAGAGGCAGTCCTCTTTGGGACTTGGCCGAGAGTAAAAACAGCTGGTTTCGTCCCTGTGGGAGCGGCTCTCCTGTTTAGCAAGCACACTAATAATAAGCAGCCCCTCCATCTGTTCCACACGCAAGTACTGTCCCCTGCACACAGCCCCGCCTCCTCCTTCCCAGCTGTAGGCACGGGACAGGAGGATCAGCAGCAAAGCATGTGACCCCACACCATAGTGGAACATTTGTTACAGATTGTGAGATACTATCATCAGACTATTACCATTAACTATGGTCCATAGTGTACATTTGACATATTTTTTTCACACCCCCTATTATTGACACAGTACATCTTTGGCATTGATGCAAGAATATTACAGTATTGCTGTTAACTATAGTCCATAGGTTACATTAATTGTATTTTTTCCCGTTCTTCTCCACATTCCCACCACCCTGCAATAGTGACATACATCCGTTCTAGTTCACAGAAGGACATTCTTGTATTTGTACTATTAAGCACAATTCTCATCTACCTCTGGGTTCACTGTGTTATCCAGTCACTAGATTATTCTCTAGCTTTCTTTCAACTGTCATTTACATCCCTAGACTACCCTTTTCAGCCACAATCCTATTTATAAACAAGCTGCTACTCACTATAATGTGTTACCATCAACCCTATCCATTTCCACACATTTACAGTCAAGTTAATTAAAACTTCTACATACATTAAGTATCAGTACCCCTTCTCAGCCCTCCACAAGTTTCATTTTTAAAAAGTTTTAGTACTTATAATAAATCTAAGATACTTAGAAAGTTCCCTATTATAGAAGACCATATTGCTTCTCTGTTCAAATTATACTGGACTTTATAGAACTTCCCAAATCTGATGAATTTTTTTTCTGAAATGTCTCTAAAATTCTTAAAGGTCCTGGTTTAGACCTTTATAGCCTTGCAATAAATGACTAGGATGATTACAATAGGTTCCCAAGGGAGTAGATCCCAATTGCATGTCACACCTTCCCTTCCCCTACTTCCTTACTAAAAAGTCCTGATTTGTTTGAGGAGACACTGTGGCCCCCCCAAAAATTATTTGCTTCTCAGGGGGGGCTTGTAGTGACAATTCTGGTCAATAAGATGTAAACTGAGAATTTCTGGGAAAGCTTTTGCTTTCCTGTTACAGATACCATCTCCTCATGGTTCCTCCTTTTGTTGTCTTCCTTTCTGGAATATAGTCACAATGCCTGGAAGTTCAGCAGCCATTTTGTGACAAAGTTATAACAGTTGAGATGGTAGAGCAAAAAACCAAAAGGTCCTGTGTTCTTGAGGGTGTTGTTCAGTTGCCCACCAGCCCTGGACTTCTTGTTGTGCAAGATGAAAGCTGCTGTTTGTTACTTGGGTTTCTGTTGTTTGCATAGGAACACATTCCCCTGAGGTATACCTAAGTCCATTTTAGTCACTGCTGACAGACTGTCTCTCCAAAGTTCAGTCTCATCATATGACTTCCATGTTCAAAATTTTTCCATCGTTCCTGTTGCCTGGAGCAGGATTGGTAGCTTTTCCAAAGTTGTTGATTCTGGGGAATTGAGCTGGTGGTTTTTTTAGTTTGAGGGATAAGGCAAGTAGGTCAAAAGCGTACCTTCTTCCCTCTGTTGTTTGAAGTACAAGCATCTCTTTTAAAATGTGAATATCCCTTGAAAGTAAATGTTAAACTTATAAGTAATTTCTCCTTTATTATGAATTATTCTAACTGGATAATTTCCTATTTGCTATCAATAGCACTAAGAGAAGGACAATTTTTTTTGGATGGGAGTGGATAGGAAGAAGAAAGTGGGATGGTTTTGTAGAGTAGGAAACTTGCTACAGGGAGAAAACTCAAGTGGAGCCATGAACTCAAGAGCTTGGGGCTTCTGGGAAGAATAAAAGAAATACTAAAGAGAAGGCAGCAGGAGGTAGAATACAAGTAATGAAATGACATGGGACAATACCAATGGCAGTCTTATTGACTTTGGAACTGGGCCAGTGGTTGGTGGAAACATACTTGAATAAAACTGAAAATCATCTCTTGGGCTGCTTCGGGCACTTCTGGCCTAAATTTCCAATGTTCTGCTTGCAGAGTAAGATCAAAATCCTTGACTGGACGCCCACAGCACTCCCCAGTCAAGAGGAGCCCAACTTCATGCTCCTCCCCCACCGCTACCCTACCTGACCTCTCTGCTCCAGCCTCAGTATCCCACCTCGGCTCCGTGGGTGGGCCAACTTCCTGCCCTGCCATGCCCTCCCCTTTCCTCTGTGCCCAGTTATACCTGCCCATACTCCTAGGCCCAGGAATATCTCTGTCTCCATGAGAACTGGCTTGCTCCCTCTTCAAGAATCTTGCTTATTTGAACTATTTTTGCAGGCATTTACTGAGTTGTTTTTTTGTTTTGTTTTGTTTTCTTTTCTTTTTAGGTAGTATGGGGGATTGAACCCGGGACCTTGTATGTGGGAAGCAGGCACTCAACCACTGAGTTACACCCACTCCTCCTGAATTTTATTAACCTTTAATTTTTTATTTAAGAAAACAGAAGTGATTTTTTTTCACACGAAAAAAAAATCTGTTCTCCTCATTATAGAATATTTGGAAAATACGAGGAGCCAGATGCAGAAATGAAACCATGCAGAGACTCTTAAACTCTGGTAGTCTTCCTTCCAGCCATTTTTCTTTTAATACATTTCTGTTTTACTTAGTTAATATTATGGAAACATATAAAGTATATGGTCTGATTTTTGATAAAATAATGACCACTGTTAATGATTTTTTTAAAAAATCACCATCTTTCAAAAGTATAAAGTGAAAAAAAGAAAATTCAGATCTCTCTGATTTCCATTATCGAGATAGATTTCTTTATAATCCTTTCCCCATATATTTTTACACGGTCAAGATCATATTGCATGTATTTTAAAGCACAGTTAACCGAAGAGTATTAACAGATCCTAAAGCTATGAAGAGAGATCTAGTGACAGGGGTTTCCTGCCCTTGGGTAGTACATTAGATTTTTCCCAATTAAAAAGATTCCTCCAAATTATTTAAAATAAGTTTTAAAGTAGCAAAATAAAATTATTCCAAATTTTCAGCAATAAAAATGTCCCTTATATTCTATGTATCTCTGCTTTTATAAAAGGGGGTAAAAGACTTTTTGTTAAGTATTTCTTTTGGCACAGGGCTGCAGTCGAGTAAAAACTTAGCCATTGTTAGCAAGTTCTGCGAGAACAACAGCAGTTATTGTTTCAAGTAGTCATCAGAGAAGTTAAGAGATGCCATCTGATTTGTTGGGTGAAGATTATGATTCAAGAAACATGTATCCTTATACTAGAAAAGTGAGAGATCAATTAAATGGCTGGTTAATTGAAACAACACAAGGTCAAGCTTTACCCCAAGACTGAAGAATTCAACTGGATTCTTGAATTTGGGGTGCAAACTGCACAAGGGCAGATCTTTTTAGCCTTTTGAACCATGACTTCCTACATTCTTGCTATGCTAATTTGTATTAACATTTGATTTGGCTATATTCAATAGTTTATTTTTCAAAAAATGGACAGAGTTGGTATATTTTATGATTAGTTGAACATCCATTCATTCATTCATTCAAAATATTTTGGAAGCACTCTGGTAGGCAATGGAGCTATTAAGCATTTACATTCATTCTGCTGGGAAAGATGGGTTAGTAATCTGCAATGATGACGCTGTGCTGTGACAGACAAAGTATAGGACCCAAAGAAGAAGTATCTTAGCTGAGATCAGAAATTGAATAGGAATTAGACAATAAAGGGAACAGGGAAAGGAAGAGTATTCCAGGAGATTAAATAGCATGTGCAAAGGTGAGGGAGAGCATGGTGGTTTGGAGACTCTCAGGTAATGGCCAGAATGCCGAGTGTGAAAGGGAAAGGGGACTGGAGAAGTATCTAGAGAGGAAAGCAGGAGGCAGATCCTGCAAGGCCTTATAAGTCAAGCAAATCGTGCCTGGACACTATTTTAAGACTGTTAGGGAGTCAGGGAAAGGCTTTTAACAAGGAAAGAGCCCGTTTGCATTGATGAATAGAGGGAAGGCAAAGCTAGAATCAGGGTGATGGTCCAGAATGCTGTGTTAGCACCCAGGTGGAAGGTGATGTTAACCTGGACTAGAAAAGAGGAATTGGGGGGAGCGGGGGGGGGAATGGGAATGGATTCAAGAGATAATTAGAATGGAGAAGTGATACAACTTAGTATTTGCATGTAGGACGTGAGGAAGCAGGAGGAGGCAGATATTTGTTTTCTCTCCTTTGGCCTGGAAAATAGATGCAGGGTGATGTTCACTGATTTAGAGAACAATAGAGAAGGGCGGCATTTTGAAGAAAAATGATGACTTCCATTTTACCCAGGTTGAATTTGAAGTGTTTATTAAAATTCTTTCTGTTGACAAGCTATAGCATTTGAGAGTTACAGGTTTTTATTTTTTTCCACAAAATTTAGTAGACATCACTAATATTTTCAGGAATTAAGAACTGTAAACAAGTTAAAATTACCATTCCTCTTAGTACTTTGAAGCAAACTATATTTTTTTTCCTGGAAGCCTATAGGACTTTAATTATCTTTGCCATTCAAAAGTTTTGGCAGGACCTAGGTGTAGTTCTCTATCATTTCCAGCCTGAGTTCTTTTATTTTTCTTTTGTCTCAGTTTAGTATATCACTTCTGCTCACATTTTCACTTTCGAAACACATGTATAGTTAGTTCAAATCTCTGTCTCTCACTTTAATTCCATGTTTCTGGAAAAGAAGCTTTGATAAAGAAACACCTCAGTTGGGATCAAACCTAATATTTTTTTCTATTTGAGAGCCCTGGGTGAAAACATCTGTGGGTGTTTGACCTATTTGATTGGACTGTACTTGTGATTTTTCAGGCTGCCTAATTGGTTCTTCATAAGAGTCCCAGGAGGGTGCACTGATGCCAGGCGGGCACCCATATTATACCCTGTGCCAGAGCCTCTGCACTAGGGGTTTGGCTGTATTCCTGGGAGTCACCTGCACCTCCTGTGCCATCCAGAATTAGATAACACTGAAGGATAAGGAGATTATTCTGATCATACAAGGGTAGATGCAGGCAAAGATGAAATGCCCACTATCTACCAGTTCAGTAGTCCAGATTAGCTAATAAAAAAAGCAGGGGTTGGCTGGATAACTGGATCTGTAAATAACAAGGACTAAACAAGGAGGTGGTCACAGAACAGTGGCTGAACTCACTATGGCTACTCCCTGCCTTTGGTATGTGGCTCTAGAATTGTTATTGCCTCTTCTTCATGTTTCTCTAGGAAGAAGACCAAGTTTGCTTTTATTTAACAGGGCATGCAGCACGTCTCTACTAATCCATTGTAGGAGTATCAGAGCTCCTTAGAAATATGGTCTCAATCCTTAGCACATGAACCACTTTTTGGGATTCAAATATTCCATTAGTTTGAAGGCATCTTGAACATAACTCCAGCTACGAAAGCTGTTTTCACTGCTCGGCAGGCTGGATAGACAATGCTGTCCACAGATAGCTGGGCCCTGAATGAAGACAGATTCAGGAGTCCAGATCCCACCTCCCATTTCTTGAGGGAATACCTGGGAATAGCCCAAAGCGATCTTTCACAGCTTCTCAAAGACTCACTGCTAACCTTAAGACTGCTACAAAGAAAGAGGCCCAGCACCTGGTTTGCCTCCTCAGATGCAGGATACCCCACACAGATATTTTACTAAAGCTTCCATTATAGTTCACCAGACGGGCAGGCATATCTAAGTGGCATTCCTTACAGCAAGCACCTGGAAGCAGTCTGGGGAGCAGTAAAACAATTTCTGCTTTTGGCACCCTTATCTCCTTCAGACCTCGAGAAGTTACAAGGGACCTCACAGGTAATTGGAGCTTTTGACAATGAGATTCTGCTTGCATTTTCTAGTCTTTAAATTTTTGTCCCTTGAAACTTCCCTTGACTGCAGAATAGCTCGCATCTGTTTCTGAGCTCTTGGAGGGACAGATTATCTCACTAAAGAAAAAAACAAATATGACTCTCTGACCTGAGTGCTCATCTCATTCTCCTGAATCAAATATCCATGAGGTGGGAAAACACCAAGAAAATTCCATTATGAAATGGAAAATGGTATATCCAACTGAAGGCCACATCCAATCCTCAAAGCTTCAGCCAAATTCATGGGCAAATGGCTGCCCACATAATAGGTATTTGCTGACTTACTTGAGCTGCTGGTTCCGTGGGAATCTCAAGGCCTCAGTAGTGTAGCCTGTCTCAAGGCAGACAAGACCAATGGAGTGCACTGGCTACACTGGAAAATGGGTAGAATTTTACATGGTGCATCTAGCCATGGAGCCCTCTGTCTTGAGACTGACTGAAATATACCTCTACATAGGCTCATGGTTTGTTACTACCTGGCCCTACACATGCTCCTATAACCTGCACATATGGTGCCAAAGCCAAATTGATGCAGAGGGTCACCATAAACCAGGCTCGGGTGGCCCTCTGTGTGATGCCAGGACTGGTTTTTCTGTGAGCTAAGTAGGACCCTCTCTGCTCTTTCGTTGGGTCTAATATTGCATGTTCCCTGGAAATGTCACATGATCCTTCACAATCACCAAAATCTGATGGTGCAGCATCCTCCTCAGTCTCCAATACCAATGACAGGAATACCCTTGAGAGGACAAGGACAGGTTAAGCCATTTTTCCCAAGCATATGATACTCCATCTTCCAGTCCCCCAGGATGATATTACCAATAAGAAGCTAGTCTCTTACTGTCAAACTGTACTGTCTTACAGTTTAAGCCATTTTATCCAAGCACATGATACTCCATCTTCTAGCACCCTTTGGGTGATATTACCAATAAGATAGCTAATCTCTTATTGTCAAAGAGACCAGCTTTGACTCCAAAACTTAGTTGTGTTGAATCTACTAGCTCCAGATTACATACTAGCTAGTCAGTTCATGTGTACATAGAGGCCAACACCTCCCATTGCTTCTGGATTAAGATCTTTGACCAAGTCCAGCCATATTTATAGCATTTCAGGCGCCAGACAAATGGCTCCAGGCCACCTCCCAATCAGATCCTCGGGATCTTTTTTCCTTCTGGATTGGCCTGAGATCCATGATCAAGCATTCGGTAGGGCCTATGGATCATCATGAGGAGATTTGTACTCAGGTCTCCCCACTTAAAAAATGAATGTTCCTCCAGAGGTGGCAGCAAATGCTGAAGACGCCACTGAAAATTCAGTTTCTGCCCACAATGTTTCCTGAGTCTATATGGTCAGAGAGAGAAACAGGGTTGTTTGTTAAATGAGCTCAGGCTGAGTGGTTGGGGGCAGACTGGGACTGGGCTAACTCAGTTTCCCATGGATTGGGCAACCTTATCCCAGCAGGCTGAATCCAACTCACAAGGTTGCCAGGTGCTGACTGCCTGAGTTTGCGGACAGCTCCCTGCAGGGCTCAGGAATACTCAAACTGCTTGGCTCTTATGCCCCCATAGTTTATTCTTTACACACAAGGTTGCTCTCACCTTTGCACTATAAGAAGATGGAGCAGCAGAGAGGAGAGTTCCTCCTCTAGAAGATAAATCTGTGCTGTGTCCGGCAGCATTGCCCCTCTTCATGGGATGATGAGAGAATGGGGACCGATGCTTCTTCTTGCTGGTGCTTGGAAAGTAAGTTTATCCCCACAGAGTCTGTTCATTGACCCCTACCACATGATGCCTGGTTTTCACCTTCATTCTGTTGTTCCCTGTTTCTATCTTGAAACAGCCACAGCCTAATTACCAGGATTTGACATCTGAATCAACTGCTATCAGGGTTCTTCCAAGTCAACCCCACAACTACTGCGTGTAGTTTCTAGGTATATGTCAAAACCGTGCTTCCCAGGACGGAATGTGCCAATGTCGGTCTTTGCTGCTTTCTCTGTTGTTTGTTTTCTTGGGACTGCAATGCCAGATGCATTTATAAGGCTGAGGTGTGGTGGGTAGGAAAGGGGCACGGTGCCCTCACCATATCTAAAGGTGATATTCACCCAGGAGGGACAGCTGCCTAGTTCTCCTTGGGTTCCTGATCCCGTGCCTCTGGTTCTTGGGGACATGGGAGGGACACTCCTTCTTTCAAGGTGGGCTGGCTCTGCTCTTTCATACAGTGAAGCATAAGAAGGCAAGTAAGTGCTTTTCTAATACAGCTTCATTAACTAGCATTTTCAGTGATTGCAGTTTAATATTTTGGAAAAAAATTTTCTTTGTGTCATGAGTTTTTCCCTTTTTCTGTATTTTCACAGATATTTCAGCTGGAAATTTAGAAACGCCGTCATACAGACACCTGTGAAAAAGGAGATGTCTCTTCCTAGCTTTTCCCATGCACATATCTTACTTCTCAGAGCACATTAGAAATGTTTTGAGGGAAAAGACCATTACTTCTTTGAGTCCCTTGCACAGAGTAAGTGTTTAATATACATTGACTGATTATTTGACTGGCTGTTGCTTGACCATTCTTTGTGGAAGATTATGTTTCCCTAGAAGCCTGTTTATTAAATCTGTATTCCTAAGTGCAGTGAAAAAAATTTAAAGGTTGACTTCAGGACTGGAAGAGACCTCAGTGCTTTCCCCAGTCTTCAGATAAGTTTGTGCTATAACCAGCCCAATAAAAATATTTCCTAGAAAAATCTGTTTTTTCCTATTTGTTTCCTATCTGACTTTTGATTTTAATATTGCATTATTATAAGTTTCACAGCAACACCTTATGCCTTGTCCCTGAAAACATTCACAGAATTAATTTCCTTAACTCCGTAATCTAGGGAACTCTTGTTTGAGAAGCACATGAAACATCCAAGCTCTGGAATGGAAGAATTTTGTGACAGTTCCATTTGATTCCATGACTGAGTCCATGACTCAGTTGAACATTGTGTAGGATTATGTTCTGCTTATGTGGCTCATTTAACTTTTTTCCAACTGTTGGAGAACTAGCTTAACTTCTGTCCCTCAATCAGGAGAAACCCTATGTGAAGTTCTATTTCAGTATCAGTTGTTCCTGTGCTGTCAGAAAAAAAGTTTTATGTTCTAGAAATAAATATAATAAGTTCCCTTATTAAAAAATGGCAGAACAGATTTTGCACAACTGTTCTACCCAATTACTGCATGGCACTGGGTTTGGAAAGTTTGAGCGCCCAGAATAATGCCATGGAAACTTTTGGGTATGAAAACAAGGGCTAGAAAGGAAAGAACTTCCTTTCCTTCCTTGTGGGAAGAGAGATGCCATTAGCTCTGTGAACCAGCCAAAGGGAGAGCAAATGTTCATGGGGTATCTGGATTCCATACAGGACCAAGACAACAACAACAAAGTCCCAAACCAAGAAAAACAAAACCTTCACAAATGCCAAGGCAATTAATTTGTAAAGTTTCTCTTAGCTGCTTCCCAAATTTACCAAGAAGGGCCTCTGTCCACAGGCAGTCAGACTCTGGCTCCATCACTATTCAAATCATTTGACCAGTGTTTCCTAAACAGTATTTCACAAATCTCCAGCTCTGAAGGATAGGTATTATTTAAACAAAGGGTTTAGGGTCAAAAAAAAAGTTGAGAGATTTCATCCTAAATATCATGTGGGAAAAAAAAAAAAAAAAAAGTTGAGAGAAAACTGACCTAAAGAAAGCTTTATAGGTTTTTTCTCCCCCCTTTTAACTTCAGGATCTGATAATGTGCTCCTGTGCAATAGGAATCTCCAAGAGCAAGTTTGAGAATGCAGTTTGGGATTCCATTATCCAGTAACACAGTGAACCAGACATCCTGAAAAATCTTGTCTTTACAAAACACCAAGAAATTCTGTATAAAATAACATAAATACGTAACTGAGCAAAATTAGAGAAATCCCCAGGGCAAAAATAAAAAGGAGACAGGAAACTAGACTGGTAAGCTAGGGGTGGAACTCTGCCGCAGCTACTGCGCCACCTCCTCCTCCGCCACAGCTGGCTCCTAGACAATTGTGGCCACTCCTTGGGTTCTCACACCCCCAGCAGCGTCACCTGCCCCTGTGCATCCTCTGCTCTCCTCACCCACCACCCACCCAGCAGAACTGGCTTCAGGGAGGATCTTAGCACTGGCTGGAGTTCCCCGGGTTCTGGGAGCAGGCAGAGGGCCAGGTGGCCATGTATTAGGGAGGCGCCGGGCAGTCCCGGGAGGCCACCTGTGCAGCTCATGTGTGCCTCAGTCGCAAGGCAGAAACACCAAGGACAGCTTCTGACAGCAGTACCTTCGCATCATTTCACCTCCCCACCCCTCTCCTGCCCACATGGCCAAGGAGAGACATGATGTTGGCACATCTATTAAGCCTCTTCTCCAAGACCCCCCTCCCCCAATTGCCTTGAAGTCTCTGTTCTTTGTCAGAGATTTGCAAAAACTCATGAACTTGTTGTTCTGGTTTTTTCATTACTCCACTGTGATATTAAGAAACTAAGAAGTAAACTATAGATCTCGGTTAGTAGCAATGCTTCAATATCTATTCCTCAATTGTAACAAATCTACCACACAATTATAAGACGTTATTAATTAGGGAAGATGTGGGAGGGGAAAGGATGAGGTATATGGGAATCCCTTACACTTTCAATGTAAATTTTCTGTAATCTAAAACCTCTTTAAAAATAAAGTTTATTATATTAAAGAAAGAAAAAAAAAACTAAGAAGGTTAATGAAAAAGTTAAATGTTTATCTTGTTATATATATGTGTAAACACCTGACCGGGAGCATTTTCTGATCATGGAAACCCAGTACTTTGGATTTTCTTATTTGTGTGAGGGATAGTGGTTGGGGCTGAGACCCTTGCATTAAGCTTGGCTCCTTAAATGGCTACTCTGTTGGGTGAAAAGTGTGGACTAGGAAAATTCCATTCACAGAAAAAGGAGATGACAAGGAAATATTTCTAATTTGATCTATATTACATATGTGGGGAAAAGTCTACCATTTTATTTCATAATCATAGATTACTTTTATCCTCTGAGAAAGCACAATGCAAGAAATTAACTTTCAGTAGTTTTAGATTTTGATGCCCTATGGTACCTGGAATAACCAAGCAAAAGTCCTTTCCAGGGTGATTCACTCTCCATCTAAGCCCTTTGGTATTTCCACATGGAAAGCCCACTGAATATGAGTTCAAAATCCAATATCACAAAAACATGTAATGAAACAACTATCATGAGTTTTCTGGGACAATTAACATCAGAATCCCCAAGGATTTCAGATATTGGAATGATTGGATGTGAAATATAAAATGAAAGTATTTAAATTATTTAAAGAAAGAAAAGATAGACTAAAAAACATGAGCAAAGAATAAGATGCTCTAAAAAACAAGCAGATTTGAAAAAGAAACAAATATTATTTCTAAAAATAAGAAACATCATCAATGAAATTAGAAATTCGACATTCAGATAAAGTAGCAGATAAGACATTGCTAAAAACAGAATTGGAAACTAGAACATAGAGCTGAAGAAATTATTGAAATATCTGCAACACAGACAGACAGAAATATGGAAAATTTAAGAGAGAGGATAGACTGTGCTGATCTCACTATCACCAACGGGAGATCCAGAAGGAAAGAGAATGAGTAGAGATATTATGAATAGATAATGAAAGGAAGTAGTTTAGAATTTATGGAAGACATGTATCTATAGATTTAGGAATCACAATAAATCCTAATCATAATTAATAAAAAGAAATTTATGCTTAAATCTGTTGTAATGAAACTGCAAAGACAAAGAAAAGATCTTTTATCTTGTTAGAGATAAAAGACATTATATGCAGAGAAATGTCAATTAGACCATAGCGTGAGAACAAATTCTCAACCGCAGCACTAAATCTGGAAAAGAGTGAAAAGTTGAGTGAGGTGCTGGGAGAAAATATCTGTCACTCTAGAATTGAATACTCAATCTAACTGTCTTTCAGGAAAGAGGGTGAAATAAAGACATTTTCAGACAAACAAAAACTAAGAGTTTGACACCAAGAGATTTCACTAATAAAGATGTTATTTAGGAAAAGAAAAACTGATTCCAAGAGGAAGGTCTGAGATGCAGGAAGGAACGGTGAACAAAAAAATTGGATTTAAAATATGTTAAATATAAACAAACTTTTTATAAAACACTAATATTTGAAATATATGTATTTATTCTGTAGACAATATACATGTAACAGATACATGTTATAGTTTTTATATATTATATGTTATAAATAACAATATCATTATATGGATAATAAAACAAGAGAGAACCAAAACATTGGACAAGAGTAATGTGTAAACTGGGAAGAAATTGATTGGAGTTAGGGATTGCTGAGTTTCCCAGATTTATTTGAGCCTAGACATTTGAAGTATACTGAAGTATACATTGCAAGTGTACTGTGGGATTAACGTTGTGTGGAAACCTACATTGTGTTTGGCTTGGCAGACATAGCTTAACAGAACAAGCTTCCTCGCACCTTCGATGGGCCCTATCTGTTTCCACCACTTAGTAAGTCTAGGGGCCCTTATGTTCATAGTGGATGGGTGTAGGGTTGCCAGATAAAATACAGGGCACACTGTTAAAGATGAATTCCAGATAAACAGCAAACAAATATTACTCATTGTTTATCTGAAATTCAAATTTAACTTGGTGTCCTGTGTTTTTATTCTTTAAACGTGACAACCCTACATGGATGAAGAAGTTGAAAAAGAATGTGGGCTGAGGAATGCAGACGGCGCGGAGTGCCTACATAGGTGACCTCAAGATCCTTGTTCCTTGAGGTCACGAGACTCCCAAAGCACAGAGGGTCGGTCTGAGCTCTGCTGACCTTTTACCTTCATGGACAAACAAGGTTTTGTTTGTTGTGAACTCTCACCTGGGATCACCTTGGGGGTTTTCATGGCCTGCTGCTGGATATCAGTAGAAGGGCAATGGAATAGACTGAAGAAGTGAGCAGAGAACCAAGGGGAGGGCAATCATCACGGAAAACCAGAGAAATTTATTATGTACCCTGGGCAAGGACTTGCTCTGAAGCAGATTCAAACTTTCTAAATGGGTATAGGCCTTTTGTTGTCGTATTCCAGAAGCTCTTTCAAGTAAGAACTCTGAAATTATGAAATACTAAGAATAGCAAACATTAAGGACTTACTATGGGCTGTGTATTGTAAAATGTACCTTACATGTATTAACTCTTTTAATATTCACAGTACTCCTATGTGGTGAATTTTATTATATATGACCTATTTTTATATAATTAAGTATGTAATAAAATAACTATTTTATTAAATATATAATCAAATAGTTTATTTAATATGTTTAGTCTATATTAGCTTTTTTATTATCATCACCACGGATAAGGACACTGAAGCCCAGAGAGGTTAAACATCTCCCCCAAGTCACATAGCTATAAATAACAGAGCCAGGATTTGAACCCAGTCAGCATAGCTCCAGAGCTGTGCTCTTAGGTACTAGTTGCAGTGCTCTCAGAGTATGGCTAACTACTAAGAAATGGTCTGACCTGAAGTGCTTGACAAAATGTAAATGCTGGCAACAGAAGTAGGTACTAAACTTGAAGGCCCATTCTAGCTACATTTCCTCCTAGCTCTGCTTCTGCATGTTTACTCATAAAGCAAGTTATATAGGTATAATCTGTCTGATTTGCAAACCCACATTTCTCAACAAGTGGAGTAGCATAATAAATTATGTATTACAGTGCTTTCTTAAAAAATTTACAAGGTACTCAATAGTAAGGATGTGGCAAAGCCAGGGCATAATTTTATCTGGCATCCAGATAACCCGCATCAACCATTGACCATCTCACATGATGGATGAAAAAACACTTTGTAAATGGCACAGTACTAGAGCAGACATTTACTGGGCTTACCTGCCCAGCATCTGTGCCCTTCCTTCTTTGATTGCATCCCAGTTCTTTGAGGAACAATCAGATAGAGTTTTGTTGGGTGGGTCAAGGTGACAAGGGGCAGGCATGTGAGTCCAATAGAACCTCTTATATGGAATGTGAATCTTGGGTGTAGGATCATATCATCTCAAAATGGTGGAAGCAGACTCACCTCTAAGGAAGTTCTGCTTCCTTGATCTTTGTAAGGCATCCTGCCTGCTTACTGTCTTTTGTGAGGCCACAGCTTTCCTTGGATTGCATGACCCACTCGGTTATGTTTTCAATACTTTATTTTGTTAACCTAGCCAGAGTTGGTTTCTGTGGCTTGCAACCAAAGAACTCTAATAGATACAAGTACTATATAGATGTTAATAATTTCTATTATACATTACTGCAAGCCACTTAATCTTTTCTCCATTTGTCGTAGACTTTACAGAATAGTTGTATACTTACTGAGACGCTTTCACAGGATAGAGCAACTGAAGGGTCTACCTCTATACCATAGGCATCAAGAACATAAGTTTCAAAAGATGGGTCTTCTCTTATTTAGCTGTATGATGTGGCAAATTACTAAGTTTCCTTTTCTAAGCCTTATAGTACTGTTGGGGGGAATTTGTGAGGTCATAGATGTAAAGCATCTGGCACAGTGTCTGGCAGGCACTAAGTCCTCCTTTTCATTACACTGATCACTCCCATGACTAAGTCAGGCTGGTAGACCCACCCTAACAAGACACCAGGGTTCTTGTGTATGTCAGGCCACTTGTGAGATAAAGAGTTTTCTTCAGGCAGGTGCCAGAGAGCTGTGCAGGCCTTTGGGGCTGCAGAGCCTGAGAATGAGTGTGCAGTTTTCCCCTGCGGTAGCCACCCATGCAGAGCTAGCTGCTGCTGGACCTGTGGTTCTGGAGCAAAGAACAGCCTGTTCTGCATGGCACATAGGGAGGGCGGGCAGTGGTCAGTGCCTCAGAGCAGCTGCTGTCCCGACCTGGGCCCAGCCTCCTTCCTTTGACTTTGCTTTCTTAATTTGGATCTCTAAGCCTGGGCCCTGAAACCCCAGAGGCTATGGATGCAGACATACCTTTCTAAGTCTTTACAGAGGGGAAGGGCGACGAGGAAGTCACGGGAGTTCCTGGGGGTGCCAGGCCCATGTGGGCTGAGCTCAATTACAGTTGCACCATCACACCTGTTGAGCACATTCTGTCCCAGGTCCATATTTACTACTCAAGAACATCCTATGAGTTAAGAACTATCATTATGTTCATTTCACAGAGAAAGAATCCAAGGCACAGGGCTCGTCCACATGGCTAGTAAGAAGGAAAGCTGAGATCTGAACCCAGGAAGTTTCACTCTAGAGCACATGCTGATAACCACGTGCTCTGTTGGCACATACCCCCCTGCCCCTCACTATGTGTTCACGTTCATATTCATATTCCTAAGGCATGTGCCATGCCCATTCTTCCTGAGGGAAGTGTGGAACTTGGATCTGAGGAGGGGGGAGCAGACCAGAACAACCCCTTCCTATTTACCCGTGAGGAAGTCACCAGGCTTTGTGCTAGGTAGAGGTAACTGGAGATGGTGAAAAGGCAGGAGGCAGAGAAGAAAAAGTTTAACCTGGTCCTTGTTTGAAGGCAAGTATCTAGCATGAAGGCACGTAGCTAGATAATTAGTTCTTGAATCCATTCAATAAGCACTCATCAAACACTATAAGAGGCAGTATCCCCAGCTTTGAATCCCAGCCACACTGAGAGAGAGTGTGGGAAAGTTGGATAGCTTTTCCATGCCTCGGTTTCCTTTAATAGTATCTTCCTCAGTTTGATGTGAGGATTACATGAGTTAACACATGTAACTATCTTAGAACAGAGACTAGCTCATAGCAAGGGCCCAGTAATTGTCAGCCATGTTTACGCTGTGTTCTTGGCACTGAAGCTATGTAGTGAATAAGACAGTGCCTGAGCTCAAGAAGTTCTGTGTCTAGTACTGAAGACAGGCAAGTTAAGAATTACATTGTGTGTGGTGTGATAGAGGAGCGTGAGAGCCTACAGCAGGCACTCCTGTGGGAGTGTCACATAGGCTTTCTAGAGGCAATGATGTCTGGGCTGAATCTTGCAGGACATGAAGGCAGCCAAGGAGAGCTGGGTGATCCAGGCAGGGGGATGAGCATGGAGTTGAGACCAAGTAGTTCACAGCTGTAGGATTGCTAGATCTAGCAAATAAAAGTACAGAATGCCCAGTGAAATTTGAATTTCAGATAAATAATGAATAACTATTTAGAATGAGTATGCCCCATGCAATATTTTTAGCATAAGTATGTCCCAAATATGACATAACAACAGAAATTATTCATTTGTTGTTTATCTGAAATTCACATTAACTGGGCATCCTATATTTTATTGGCAATTTTACCCCTCCATGTATAGGGGAATGCATTGTGTCTAGCTGGAGAGATGGGGGAGGAAAGGAGAGTGGATGGAGTTAGGCTGAGAGGCATGCTGTGGGCAGGTCATGAAAGACCTTGTACCATGTCAAGGGATTATAGGTTTTATCCTGAAATTACTGACAAGCCATTGTAGAGTTGTCATCACAAGGACATTAAACTGCAAAAACAGCCATGTTAAATGTGTCAGCAGGCAGGATGAGAGGAGTGTTAATTTTCTGTTGCTACATAACAAATTGCCCCAACCGTATTGTCTTAAACAATAAACGGCTCACAGCTTCCGTGGGTCAAGAATTCAGAAGTAACTTAGCTGGTGGTTCTGGCTCAGGGATTCCTGTGAGGTTGTAGGGAAGATGTCCATCAAGGTTGCATTCCTCCTAAGGCCTTACTGAGGCTGGAGGGTTTGTTTCCCAGGTGGCTCCCTCGCAGGCCGGTAAGTCAGTGCCTGCTGGGCAGGAGCTCAGTTTGTTGCCACATGGACCCTCCACAGGACGACTTGGGCATCCTGACAACATGGCAGCTGGCTCAGTGATCCAAGAGGGAGCACAGCGGAAGCCACAGTGTCTTTTGTGACCTTTACTTGGGAAGTCGCACACTGACATTAGCACAATATCCTGGTGGGTTACACATGTCATTCCTGCTCCGAGCAGCAGGGGCTGCAGGGAATGTAGGACAGAGGTGGGGATCCCAGGCGGCAGCCTGGAGGCTGACAACCACACATGCAAAGTTAGGATGGTGAAGCCTCTGACTTTGGCGGTGGAAGGGAATAATGGGAGTGTGGAATAGAGAGGAAAGGCATGGAGAAGAAGGAGGGATGTGGGAGAGGAGGGGAGACAAGGAAATAAGAAGTGGAAGGAGTGTCAGAGAAGTTTGTGGCCCATCCATGGCAGAGAGCACAACCAAAACCTCTTTCTCTCCTGGCATGCTCCAAAAATGGCTTGTGGTCCTCTAGTAGGGGAAAGTACATGAGCTGGAAAGTAGAAAGGCAATAAAAGCCCTAGCTTTCTGAGCTCAAGCTTAAAAATTTTCATGGTGAAACAGGAAGTTAACATACTTAAGGAGAAATAACTGATAATTATTCAAGGGAACAGAATAATGCACAGTTTCAGTATTAATGAACAGGGGATTAGCAATAAGAGCAAGCTAGCTAGCTATATATTTTTTAACGAGGAGCCACAAACTAGTATACATAAAGGTATTTCAACAACTGATGTTTCCCTTTGAGAAGAAAAGCTCTGATAATCTGTAAAAAGAGTGCCCTCTGCTGCCCCTTGTCCAAAATAGCTTTGCCTGGCGATACCAAGAAAAATATGTCAAAAGTTTCCTGGGCTAACTAGCTGCTCTCTATAAATAAAAAAATAAAAAAATAAAAATATTTTAAATGAATAACTTTTGCCTCTTCAAATATCCTTAAGATTTTTTCTGTTTTGTAGAAGGCAGTGGTGCTACATCTTATTGGTTTTCTTCTTTCAATGGTAACTGTAATGTAAATATAACTGAGAAACAGAGTCATAGGACAATGTTGTCATTTGCAATTTGGAGCATTTCTTCAAGACTGTTAGTAAAATAAAATCTCCCCAGATCAAGGGTTCTTAACCTTTTTTGCTCCATGGGCCCCTTTGCCAGTCAGGTGAAAAACACGGACCCCTTCTCAGAATGTAGCAGCAGGTTGTTTTATGACACACACACAACACGTTCCCACAAGAATAATGCTTTTTTTGAATTTTCAATTCAAGCTCACGGACCCCCTGAAACCTTCCCACAGAGGAGGTCTGTGGACCCCTGGTTAAGAACCCCTGCTCTAGATGCACAAAGCCACAGGTCAGAAGTCACGATTATTCCCATCAGAAATAGCTCATCATAAAGGAAATCCTTTATTTTCTCCAGAGTACTCAGGAAAAGAAAAGGGACTGACCTTGACAAACTAGCTCTGCTGGCTTTTCCTGGGGAGGGCAGTCAGGGGGCGGGGAAGGCAGACAAATGAATGTCGACAACAACTCCAGGGCAGCAACGGTGCAAAAAATTAAAGAATGTATTTGCTTGGCATTGTGTGCTAAGCGGTATATTAAAATGGATTGGTTCCACCCGCACCTGGCCCACCTGGGCATGTTAAATATAGACTGCCCCAGGAGTTAGCCTAGAAACTTCTATGCATTCACCCCTGCTTTTATCTCCCTGGTTCACCGCTTCTCTGGCTCTATTTCATGTCTCTCAGTACCAGCTTCTGAGCTCCCTGCTTCCCTCCAATCCACCCACCCAATCCACCCTGTTGCTTTTGGCTCACTGCTTAACTTAGGACTTTGCAGGACTTTTTTTTTATTCTAAGACTCTTGCAGCTTCAGAGAGGAGAATTTCCTTTGGACAGCTCATCCCAGCCTCTTAGCTAGGTAGAGGAATTGGACATTGCTACATTTTTGGACAAGATATTTATTTCTCCAAGCCCCAGATTCCTTATCTGTAAAATGGGTACAATAAAAGAGCCCACTTCATCAAGTTTTTGTAATAATTATAGGTGAAAAAGCCCTTAACATAGTACCTGGAATATAGTAGGTGATCAATTAATGTTAATTGTTATAATATAATAAGAGTTATTATTAAAAGATGTTACTGAATTTTTCTGAGCAGAGAACAAATATTAATAGAAGGACATCTAGTGGCTATGACCAGGCAGCAGAAGAGATGTTAAAAAATCAAGGGAAGGCATTTTGTCCATAGTAAACTAATTTTTTAAAAATATATAAAAATAAGTCCAGAGGGAAATATGCCAAATGTTAACAGTGGTTATATTTGACTGGGAAAATTTATATTTGACTTTTTCCTTCTTTCCCTATTTTCCAAATTTTCTCGAATGAGTATATAATATTTTTATAATGGAAAGATATGCATTTTAATATTAAAAACCATCATCATATTTTCTTTTTATGAACTTTGCTTGCACAATTAATATATGATTATATTCTCAATCTGAAATGTAAACATGGGAGATAAAGCTAAAATTCCTCATGGACACACACACACTAACCACTGCCACACCAAAGTCAGTCTTCTCCCAGAGATACCGCTGGTAATAGTTCGGTGTGTGTTGATCTCGGTATATCCTATCCATTTATGTGTTGCTGGTGCATTGATCAAGGGCACTTTGTGGCATGTCCAAACACACTTGAATTTCCCTCCCATTGTCCTTTTAAAACTGGTTTCACTGGGGGGTATTCATCTCTTGCCATTAGATGAAAAAACGGGGCATTCTCAACAATTCTGACCAGTCGTAGGTAACAGACACTTCTACATTCTCTTTGTCATAAAGCAGAGGGTCAATTTGGAAATTTAAGATATTCAATATAAAACACACAACAAATACGTCCCATAACCAGAGGAAAATAATCAAACTTAAATATAATCAAAACTCTAGATTAATGGTTTTCAATTTTGGTGTACATTATCATTTCAGAAGCTTCAAAAAGTTCCAATGCCTCAGTTTCACACTCCACCTCCCAGCATTTCTGATGTAATCTGGGGTTTATCTGGGCTTTGGGTTTTTTAAAAGCTCCCCAGATAATTACAATGAGCTATCTTTGAGAACCACTACTCTATCTTCCAATTTACAGGAAATTCAGGGGTTGGAAGAACATGTTAAATAGCATAGTAAATAACTTTGCTGATTGCACCATACCATGGAAAAATAACTGAATTTAAATATAATCTGACCAGTCATGGGTAACAGTCATAAAGCAGAGGATCAATTTGGAAATTTAAAATTTTCAATCTAAAACACACAACAAATACCTCCCATAACCAGAGGAAAATAATCTAACTTAAATATGATCAACTCTGGTTGATAATTATTGAACCTGGGTAATGGGTACATAGGGATTCATTATTTTATTCTCTCTAATTTTACAGATGTTTGAAATTTTCCAAAATAAGCCTTAAAAAAATTTTTTTTTTTTTGGTTATAAACAACACAGTTCTATAGGTCAGAAGTCCGGGTTGTCTCTACTGGTTTCTCTGCTTCTGGATTCAAGAAGCCAGACTCAAGGTGTTGGCTGGCTGGGCCCTTACTGGTAGGGTCTGGGAAGAATCTGTTTGCAAGCTTATTTGGGTTGTTGATGGAATCCAGTTCCCTGCGGCTCTAGACAGAGGTACTCCTTTCCTTGCTGCCTGACAGCAGTGGTCACATTCAGATCCTAGAAGCACGTGAGCTCTTACGTCTCAGCCAGCAAAGGCATGTCAAATCCTTCTCATATTTGGAATTTTTAAGGCAGTTCTATTGAGATATATTCACATACCAGACTTTTTTTTAAAAAAATGTCCGATCCAAGGTATTGATAGACGCTTTAATCTGCACTCAAGGATAAGACTTTTTCCCCACCAAGGCTTGTAATCAGTGGTGTCTGCTTTTCAGGGAGGATGCCGGGCCCCCTGCCCTGCTCCTTACTCATTCGCACCTTCTCCTTCCTTGCCAAGAGAGATGAGGGCATCAGACAACTTTCACTCACTGGGTGGTCTTGGGCACTCTTGGCCTGGTTGGTTTTAAAGCTGGCTTTTCTTGGCTTTGGGCACTTTCCCTCCATTCAGACATTCCCAGCCCTGGGGACCTCTTTGTCTCTACATTTGTGTGGCATCAAAGCATTTGACCCCCTGGGCTTCCTACTCCACTTGTGGTTCCCAGAAGTCCACTGGACATATGCTCCAGAAGCTGGGGTTCCTTGCCCTCCTGGTGGGTCCACTAGGGCAGGATTTCAAAGGGCTCCCCCCTCTCACTCAGCTATCCTGGTCCAAAGGAACCAATCTGCCTCTCACAGGAGAGTGGACACCTTCTTTCAGCGCAGTAGAACTCTCTGGCTCCCACACCAAACACTTAGTCAGCCATTTTCCACCCTTCAGATTTCCTGGCCATGAGTCAGACCCACATCCACTCTATCCCCCTCCTCAATACAGGAAATAAAAACCAGGATTTCCAGTGAAGGCCCCTTTTATTAGACCTGAGGGCATCAAGAATTCCTCCCATCCTTGGAAATGTCTTCAAAAGAAATCTCATGGGACCCCTATCTCACACCTTATATAAAAATGAACTCAAGATGGATCAAGGACCTAAATATAAAAGCGACAACCATAAAACTCCTAGAAGAAAATTTAGGAAAATATCTTCAAGATCTTGTGGTAGGCGGTAGTTTATTAAACCTTATGCCCAAAGCATGAGCAACAAAAGGAAAAACAGATAAATGGAACCACCTCAAAATTAAACATTTTTGCTCCTCAAAGAACTTTGTCAAAAGGATGAAAATGCAGCCGAATCAATGGGAGAAGATATTTAGCAATCACATATCCAATAAGTGTTTAATATCCATGATATATAAAGAGATCCTACAACTCAACAATAAAAAGACAAACTACCTGATTAAAAAATGGGCAAAAGACTTGAAAAGGCAATTGTCCAAAGAAGAAATACAAATAGCAAAGAAACACACACCAAAAAGTTCAACATCACTAGTGATTAGGGAAATACAAAAAAACCTTCAAAGAGATATCATTTCTCATCTATTAGACTGGCCACTATTAAAAAATATGGAGAGGATGTGGAGAGATAGGAACACTTATTCACTGTTGGTGGGAATGTAGAATGGTACAGCGACTGTGGAGGACTGTTTGGCAGTTCCTAAGGAAGTTGAATATAGACTTGCCATGTGACCAGGCAATACCATTACTAGGTATATACCCAGAAGAACCAAGAGCAGTGACACAGACATCAGCACACTGATGTTCATAACGGTGTTATTCACCATTGCCTAAAGTTGGAAACAAGCCAAGTGTCCATCAACCGATGAATGGATAAACAAATTGAGGTGTATACTCATGATGGAATATTATGTAGTGTTAAGAAGAAATCAAGTCGTGAAGCATATGGCAACATGGATGAAACTGGAGGACATTATGTTGAGTGAAGCAAGTCAAACACAAAAGGACAAATACTGTATGATTGTGCTATTATGAGCTAAATATGTTATGTAAACTCATGGAATTCGTAATTAGAATACAGGTTACCAGAAAATAAGAATGAGGGTAGAGAATGAAAAGCTGAGGGTTAATCTGTGCAGAATTGGTTAGAAGGTTGTTAGTAAATCTTTGGAAATAAATGGTAATAGTGAGAGCACATCATGCTATTTGTGACTAGCAGAGTTATTATATGGGTATGACAGTGGTTGAAAGAGAAAACCTAAGGACATGTATTTTACTAGAAGGAAAGCTAAAAAATGTAACATGGGACTGTATAGCATAGTGAAACCTAATGTAAAATATGAATATGGGTGATATTGCATATATAAGATGGTTTTTACAAAATATATATACAAATAAACTAGAGAGAAGGAAAGAGAATAGCAGTTATATAGCAGGGGAAGCATAGAGAGATTGAGAGATGATGAGTTTTGTTTGTTTGGTTTCTGTTTTTTATTATTTTTATTATTACTGGAATAATGGAAATACTCTAAAAATGACTGAAGAGATGAATGCACAACTATGGGATTATAATGAACACCATTAATCAGACACTTTGGATGGATTTATGCTTTAGTAATATATATCAATAAAATTGATATGTTAAAAAATTTTAAAAAAGAGAAATCTCATGAATCCTCTCTCATTACTCTGAGCCTCATAATTGGTGCTGGCTATTGCCTTTGTAAATTATCCATATAGGGTATTTCATAATCACTCTAACATCTGATATCACCTGTATTGACACCTCAGGTGAAGTAGGTCCAGAAAGAGACTCAATTTGGTATCTTGTTACACAGTCATATGTATGTATGTGCATACAGATATAGATATAAAGATATAGATATGTGCCTACACATCATAAAACTTAAAAAATTTCTCATGGATTGTTCTCTTTTTTGTGTGTGTGAGTAGCATCATATAATATATACTGAAACTAACTTTTTTCACTCTGCAGTATGTCTTGGAGATCTTTTAATGACAATACATATAGTTATAACTTATTCTTTTTTTAACCATTACACTGTATTCTCTAGTAAGAATTTTTCCATGATTTACTCAGTCATTCTCCTATTGATGACTATTACAATACTTGTAGCTGTTTTTCCACTACAAGCAATCTGAAATGAACATCTTCTTTCATGCCTGCTTGTGCACATGTACAATTGTTTCTCTGAGTTAGAAAAAGATAAGTGGAATTATTGAGTCATAGGCTACGTGCTTTAAACGTTTTCACCACTATTGTCCAAAGCTCTCAAAGGGGCTGCTTCACCTTTATTCCTTCCCATTTTTGCCCTCCTATCCATCAAGGTACTCCAATGTAATGCTCCAGATTGTTGTGGATTTACACTACAAAGAATCCACTGGATTAGTGAATTCTTTTACCTGGATATTGTCAACAGATGCTCAGCGCCCATTCCCTCCTCATTTCAGTGCACCTTCCAGTACTGAAGAAATTGGAAAGCTTTAAAAACTGCATTTTTACACTTCCCTGCAGATAAAGTTCTGTGTGCAAATTCCATCCTGCCAATATGATGTATTCATTGGAAAGCTGAGGTTAGAAATGAGGTGGAGGCAACTTCCTTTTGATTTTGGCTCTTCTCTACAGTCAGGTATGGTCATGAAATATGGTTATGTTTTTTTTTCCTTCCAGAAGTGTTCCAGTGTCCAAGTCTCCAGATTTTCGGTGGTGAGGAGCATTCGTTGAGGTCCTTGTGACTTGTGGATACCACCTGCTTGATCCTGGATCTTATCTGCATTGGCATTTTCTTGAGCTCAGTAGTTTCAGGGGCAGTCTTCTGATTTCCACCTTCCTCGTTGGGACAGATGTGATAATAGCTCCTCTGGTGGCTGGTTCTGCAGGCTTCTAGGACCCATTAATGGGACCTGGCCTGCAGCCCAGTCCTCCAGTTCTTGCACCAATTTTGTAATCATCAATTCCCTATAATGAACTCTATTCTGTGTAAAACCCCTACAGCTATTTCTGCTTCTTACATTTGAATGCTGATTAACACAAGCTTGCTACATAGCTGCTGATTTTACTTCTCAGTTGTAGGCAATGGCCCTGCCTAACCATAATTGGTTGCCTCGGTTTCCTTGTTGGTAGACCAAGTACAGACATGCAGTACAATGGAATTCCACAGGAATTATTTAGCTGAGCCTCAGCTATTAAAGCGAACACATAATAGAGACAATATCCAGTTGTAAGTAAAAAGAGCCCCAGGTTTAAATTCGGCACCTTGTCTCCTGGTCTTGGCTCTACTGCTTACCAGCCAAATGACCTTCATTAAATCTCTTCCCTTCTCTGGGACTGAGTTTCCATGACTTTAAAATCAGGGGTTCTAGATGACTTTTAAGATCCATTTTAGTTCAAAGACTCTATGGTCCTACAAAATCCTTATGCAAACCTAGTTATACAAACCTAAGCATGAAATGGTTAACTGCTAGATAACATCACTACCACTAAATATTCAAACCCTCGCAAATGACATGTTTACTCCCTTCTTCTTGTTCTGTTAGTCAGTCTTAGGTCCTAAGGTTTCTCTGTTCTGTCTGCTTTCTTTTATATAGTTTTCCATTAATAGTAAATTGACATAAAATTGCAGCTCTGGAGAATTAGAGGTGTTGCTATGGAAACAGCCTTGATTCATGGATGTAAACATCAAGCTGTTGATGCTAATTTCTGAGTGAGGTGCTGGTGAAAAGAAAAAAACACAAAATAAGTGTTATAGTAAGAATGACATTTTGGTTTCAGAGAAAGTAGACCACACTCTGAAGGCTTGATCTGAAGGCATATGTGGCACATTACTGCAAAGATTCGGATATACCCCAGGTCAGATGATGCTCCCTGACTCACGGTGTTTGCCATCATGAGACTGCCAACGCGGAATTCAGTCTTATCCTCCTGCACCCGTTTTACAAAAGAATCTTGGAATTCATTGTGTTAACATAAAATAAAAATACATCTACTGCAAGCTTAATTGTGTGGCTCAGTGAGATTTTATTTCTTCCTTTCAAACCATCTCATCTGCTTTTAAAATTTAAGATTTCCTACTCGTGGCCTTTTCTTTTCTTTCCCTTCCCTTCCCTTCCTTTCCCTTCCCTTTCCCTCCCTCCTTCCCGCCTGCCTTCCTTCCTTCCTTCCTTCCTTCCTTCCTTCCTTCCTTCCTTCCT
>JAKSZT010053769.1:17147142-17274864 GCA_026826555.1 Tolypeutes matacus | reverse complement strand
TTCCTTCCTTCCTTCCTTCCTTCCTTCCTTCCTTCCTTCCTTCCTTCTTTCTTTCCTTCCTTTCCTCCCTCCCTCTCTCCCTCCCTCCCTCCCTCCCTCCCTCCCTCCCTCCCTCCCTCCCTTCCTTCCTTCCTTCCTTCCTTCCTTCCTTCCTTCCTTCCTTCCTTCCCTTCCTTCCTTCCTTCCTTCTTCCCTTCCTTCTCCTTCCTTCCTTCCTTCCTTCCTTCCTTCCTTCCTTCCTTCCTTCCTTCCTTCCTTCCTTCCTTCCTTCCTTCCTTCCTTCCTTCTTCCCTTCCTTCTCCTTTCTTCCTTCCTTCCTTCCTTCCTCCCTCCCTCCCTTCCTTCCTTCCTGGTATAATTCACTTTAAATGCACAGTTTGATGAACTTTGATGATTCTGTATGGTCAAATAACCTCCACCAAAATTAAGGTATAGAGCAGTTCCATCACCTTAGAAAGTTCAATCACGCCTCTTTGCAATAGATGTTCTCCACCCTGATTCCCAATCCCAGGCAACCACCTACTTGCTTTCTGTCACTCTAGTTTTATCTTTAATAGAATTTAATAATTGGAATAATACAGTGTATAGCCTTTTGTGGTTGATGTCTTTCACTTAAAATAATGTTTTGATGCTCATCCATGTGTTTGTATATATTTAATATTTCATTCCTTTTTATTGTTGCACAGTATTCTATTGTATAGATATACCACAGTTTGTTTATTCATTTAGCAGTTGATAGGCATTTGGGTTGTTTCCAGTTTGAGCTATTATAAACAATGCTGATATATAAAAGTCTTTGTGTGAACATATGTTTTATTTCCCTTGAATAAATACCTGGGAGTGGGTTTTTTAGGTCATATGATAAATGTATGTTTTACTTTATAAGCAATACTCTTTTCCAAAGTGGCTGTTCCATTCTGCACACCCTCTAGCAATGAATGAAAGTTCCAGTTGCTTCCATCCTTTCCAACAGTGGATATCATCTCTCAACGTCTTTTAGTATCTCCTCTCGGACCAGCATGAATCTGTGCATCACCTTTTGAGCAGGACTGCCCCAAGCCATTTATGAGAATATGTCCATGGCCCTAAATGTAATAATGAAAACGAATAAGACATTCTGGTCATCGCTAACCAGAACAACAGAGTCTAATGCAACCCCCTCTCCCCCAGATCAAGATAAAGAAAATTATGCAAGTCTTGTTCTATAGATTTTTATGGATTCAGATTTTAATAGAAATGCTGGCATATACTTTTTGTTTGAGAAACACTTTGAATTTTCTTTCTTTCATAAAGAATAGGAAATAAACAAATTATTTTAAAAAAAGAATCCAAATCTAGCTTTGACATGAGTTGTGGTTTTGTAAATGTGTCCAATAGCACCATTTCTGGCCTCTTTAGCATGTTTGGATTAGGCTCAGGTGAGCCAGGCTAATGGACAGACACACAGCCAGCCTCAGGAACTGAGGCAGTGCCACATGTCTTGGATGGAGGTGGACGGAATCACTGAGATGGCCTTGAGATAGAGTAGAAATAAAATCAAGTTGGACACTAATTGGGAGCCCTGGAGAGTGAAACGTATTTCCAGAGCAAGTAGCTGAAGCAACTTTTCTAACTCAGGTAAGTTTCTTAATATTTGGTGATAGGGGGAGGAAACACACCACTGAGCTGAGCTGTCAGGGCAGCCTGTTTGCTTTTTTCTTTTCTGTCCCTTCAAAAGGCAAATTCAAGTCACTGCCCATCCCAGTTATAAAATGCAGACTCAACAGCCCCACAGGCAGGTTGATTCAGCTGCTTATTTGTGACTGAAGAATACAGTAGATTAAAATATTAAGTAATGCATTAAAACAGACTTATCTCTACTTACTTATGGAAGGTGAATGAAAGGTGAGTGGAGTTATTTTGTTAGTGAAGAAATTAAATTCTGCTAAAAGATTGATGTGCTAAGGAGAGATTGCACTACGCTCAGAATAAAAGTAGCCATAAAGCGTATGGGCTCCTGCTGTAGTAACATGGCTGGGAATGGGTTAATTTGGACAACCTGTTCTATTACATGGAGTGGGATACAGTTGAAGGCACATGAAGAAATAGACCAACATTAGAGGAGAACACACATTTTTCACTCAAAAACTAAGGTTTTGGAGAAGTTTTTCTCAGAGAATAATTTTGGATAAAAGGTGGCTTTAGGAAATAAAGCATATCATCATTTTCCCCCCTTTGATATAATTAGCCTTAAGCATTGACAAGGCTAAAAGGATTCAAATGGCCTAAACTTTTAGGCAAAATACCAGGTAAGAAATCTAAGTTGATGAGTAATGAAGCAAAGCACTGTAAGGAAATTACCAAATTTGTCACATAATCAATGGGTCAGCAAGTATGAAGTCCTCTTTAAAGGGTTGACTTAAGTGAAATAAGTAATATAAGTATGAAAATATTACTGTACTACTGGATTAAGAGGTCTGAAACTTCATGAAATCATAGCAAAGAATGCAAATTGCAACTGTCCTGCGATTTGACACGTTAATCAACTATCTGTCACATTCCAGAAGGTTTATTAACCAAAGAGTCTAAGAGGGCCCTGGCCTGAATGGTAGAAGGAGGTTTCTGAACCTTCACTGATGCACAGTCATCGGTAGCCTCTCCATGGCACAGGGACTACTCTATGAAGCAGCCAAGGCTATTTCATCCCACAAGCAATGCAATGCACTTGGAGGTGAACAAGGTTGCTCAGAGGCTCACTGCAGCCCAGAACAAGAAGTCAATACAGATGGAAACCAGGAAAGGCGAAGGAGTAATAGTCACCAGAGATTTAAATTTTTCAATATACTGCTTCTAGCAAACAATGAACTGCAAACCACTCTGAATTATTTTGGGAGAAAGAATCCTCTAAATGGTCCAACAATTTTTCAGCAGACCCTTGTAGACATAATAATTTAGTATCTCAATAGTTGGTTAAGCATTCAGGAAAAACTAATTTAGATCTTCATCTCATACCATACACCAAAATAAATTCCAGGTGAACTAAAGAATGAGATGCCAATTATAAAGCCATAAAATAACGAAAAAAAGTAGTTGATTGTCTGAGTATGGGATGGGAATGTTTTTAAGACCCACTACAAATAAAATAAAAATATTTTAAAAATTGAGGAAATATTTGTAAAACTCAGTATAGAAGTGAGCTCATGGCCTTATTATAGAAGGATTTCAAAAGAGTTAACAACTACCTCTCCCTGACCATTTCAATTAAACTGAACAAAAGGCACATAAAGAATTCATATGTTTAATATTTTATGAAAATAGCAAATAACCTTAAAATGGCCAGTCTCAGGAAAACAAGATTGCTTCTTTTTACTTATCACATGGCAAAGATGTTTTTTTAATAAAAAGATAATATTCAATATAACTAGATAAAGGCTCTTTTACATTGTTGATGAGACTGTAAATTTAAATATTCATTGGGGTGGGCAATTTGACTATTTTTGTCAAATTTACTTTAATTTGGTAAATCTGGCTCTACAGTCTAATGAACTAGTCAGAAATTCAAGGATTTATATATCAAGATATTTATTTCTTAATTTGTCAAAAGTTTGAAATGACCCAAATGGTCAACACTAGAGAAATCTTAAACTGTAGTACAGCCATATAAAATATTCTTTTTGAAAGATTTAATTTTTAATTTACTTAGGGTCTACAGTGTAAAGGACCAAATTCTTATCCTGCACGGCATGGCAGACTGTTTATAATCCGATTCACCCAGAATCCTCAGGACTGGGGAATGAACTATGGACTTCCTGGTATTCTGCTATAGACTTATTGTGATTCTAGCAATGGAAGAAATTATATCATTGATGTGGAGACAGTGGCCACTGGAAGTGCTGAAGGCAGGGAGAGGGAAAAAGAGGAGTAATATGGGGGCACTTTCAGGACTTGGAATTGTCCTGAATGATATTGCAACGACAGATACAGGTCATTATATATCCTGCCATAACCTACAGAATTGAGTGGGAAAGAGTGTAAACTACAATGTAAACTATAATCCATCTTAAGTGACAGTGCTCCAAAATGTGTTCATCAATTGCAATGAATGTACCACACTGAGGAAAAAAGTTGTTATTGTGGGGAAAAGTAGGAGGTGTGGGGAGTGGGGCATATAGGAATCCCTTATATATTTTTTATGTAACATTTTATGTAATCTAATTATCTTTTAAAAACAAATAAAAATATATTTTTTTAAAAGTACTAGTTTAAAAGAGATCAGTTATCAAGGGAAAATAGCTAAGTAACAAATTAAGATAATGAAAGAATCAGTTTATAACTATTCAAAGACTTGCCTATTTGGGAAAATTGCTGTTCTATTCAAAGTACTCCTGAATCCATAGCTGCTAAAGCAAAATGCCCCCCCGCCAAAAAAAAAAGTAATTCATTTCTAAAAACATACTGACATATATGGATGGCATTTACAGACATTTGTTACTGATGACATTTAGACAGCAAAGTTGTAATTGAGACTCACACAGGCATTTTCCCTCATAACCCAAGCGTTCAACACACCGAGCCACTGGGTAAATATGTATTGACTGACTGACACAGAATTTATCTCAAGATTAGGCCAAAATTGTCGTGGGAGTGGAGAGTGGGCAGGGATTATTTCAAGGCTACCTTCCATGCACTTCCTCCTCTCTCAGCACTCTTCTTTCCACCTGATTCTCAGGGCTTGCATTGTCCCTGTGGAAAACTGGCTGATTCAATGGCTGAAGGGAGTATTTGAACCTTTAAAGCAATCATGGCCCAAGGGAAAGAATGGTTAGAAATAGGCCCTCAGGCCTGCACAGCACCCTCGGCGGGGAGAGATGTTTCTGGGGGATGGCGTCTTTCCTTTAATCATGTCACATGCCCCACTGCCACCACCATCGGCTCTATACTCAAAGAATACAGCCAGAGAAAACTTTAAAAAGAGCACGCATTGACATATGGAGACATTCATGAACGGCATACAGACGTGTAACATTGTAGAGTTGTTGATAGTTGTTTCCCCCTGGAAATGCATGATTATCTACAGAATTTATATTTCTAATTAAACTCTCATGGTTATAAGCCATTCTGTCGGATGATCAATATCTGAAAGAACAATAAAATAAGCAGACAAAGGAAGGCAGGTGCCTTTCCACGGATTCCCTATTCTGTGTGTTTTTAATGATGGAGTGTTCTTTCGAGGGAATTCAGCAGCAGCCCTGCTAAGGTTGGGGACTGCGGGGTGTTTGTCTCTGATTTCCCCATTTCCACCATAGCACCTGGTACACAGTTGAGTGAATTTTTAATACCTAAGACCCAGGAGCAAGTTTTAAGTGAGTGTTGAATTTTTCATTCCTTCTTCACATGGTGGGGGACTGAGCCCTGAGAGGTTAACAAGCTTGTTTGAAACTATTGGAAAATCAATAGCGGACCCAGGTGCTGAAGGCATTGGTCATTCATGTGTACGAAATGATCCACTGGATTTTCCTTTCCGACAGGTGTGGGTCACCCCAGGGCTGGCTTTCTCATGATGCATGGCTGGCACCGTGCCCAGGGTTCACAAATATGTTTTAATTTATTTTAAAATTAGAAGGAAAAAATGAGTATAACCCAGCTTAGGCCATATTTCTCTTTACATCAACACAGCTGTAAAATATAATCCTTTTTTTATTTAAAAATTTTTTGAAGATACTTAGATTATACAAATGTCACATATAAAATATATGGGATTCCCATATGCCCCGCTTGCCACACCTCCCACATTTTCCCACATTAACAACATCCTTCATTAGTGAGGTACATTCATTGCGAATGATGAACACATTTTGGAGCATTGCCACTAAGCGTGGATTAAAGTTTACATTGTAGTTTACTCTCTGTCCCACACAATTCTGTAGGCTATGGCAAGACTTATAATGACCGGTTTCTGTCATTGCAATGTCATTCAGGACGATTCCCTAAAATATAACCTTTAATTTTTTTTTTTAATGAAAGAAGAGGCTCGCAAAGGCCCTGATGGCTCCTACCTCCTTCCATATAACTGAGCAAACAGATTGGTGGGTCTCTCTCCAGGACTTCTGGTGTAGTGGCTTAAATGTGTCTCCCAAAAATTCATGCCCACCATGAACTTCAGAATGTGACCTTATTGGAAATAGGATCTTTGCAGATGTAATTTGTCAAGTATCTCAAGATGAAATCATCCTGGATTTAGGGTGGGTCCCAAATCCAATAACTGGCATCCTTAAAAGAAGAGGAGAGGATGCAGAGAAGGCAGCCGTGGGAAGATGGAGGCAGAGATCAGCGATGAGTCTACAAGCCAAGGAGCCACAGGAGCCACCGGAAGCTGGGAGAGGCAAGGGAGGATTCTCCCTAGAGCCTTTAGAGAGAGCATGTACCTGCTGGCACCTTGAGTTCAGACTTCTGGCCTCCAGAACTGGGAAAGAATCCATTTCTGTTGCTGTAGGCCTCCCAGGTTGTGTGGTAACTTGTTAAGGCAGCCACAGGCAACGAAAAGAATTGGTGTAAGACACATTCTGCAAAGTTTGCAAAATGCCAACTTTCGACCTCCGCTCCCCCCTTTCTTTCTTTCTTCTTTCTTTAATTGAGATTTCATTGGTTGTTTTGAAGATCAGCACACAGACATTATGAACAATTTGTACACAATTCTTAAGGTACAAACCAAAAATCTAAAAAGCCCTATAGTTGTAATTCTTTTCTAAAGTTATTCCAGTGACTTTCCAGCTTTTAAAATTTGGAGGCAAGCTTTCCTCAGGAGAATATCAAGCACCAATATCTTCAAGCATTGATAAGTTGATACATTGTAAGTTCCACTGATTCACAATTTAATCTCATGCACACTACATATTCACATTTCCAGTCTTTCCAAGCACAAAGTAAAGTTATTAGAAAAATTGGACGACCACGACAAAGGATGATACAGAGTACACATAATTCTGACAGGGCGAGCCAACACCGGGGAGTAGTTTTAAGAAACAATTCTACTAAAAGAACATGGGAATAGAAGTAATTTAAAATGTTCATCACATTAAATGCATGATTGTAACTCTAAATTGTCATTTAGTATGTGTTGTATTATGGGGTATAAAAACTGCCACCCCCGACTCTATGGAATGTTTAGTTGACATCCAAGGCAGTCAAAGGCTCCCATAATTCAATATCCTACTATTTTATTCTTATGCTGAAAAAAAAAATACCAGCAAATTAATTCCCATCCCCTCACACTTTTTTTAAAAAAGACATTTACACTTTAAAAATGAGATGAAGTGGGATTCCAATCTCCTTAAAAATATTTCTTCTAGACTTAAATAAATAGAAGGACTTTCTGTTTTCATGGATTGGAAGACTAAATATCATTATGATGTCAATTCGACCAAAACTGATTTACAGATTCAATGCAATCCCAATAAATATCCCAACAGCCTTTTTTGTAGAAATGGAAAAGCTAATTATCAAATTTATTTGGAAGGGTAAAGGGCCCCGAGTAGCCAAAAATGTCTTAAAAAGGAAGAATGAAATTGGAGGACTCTCACTTCCTGATTTTAAAGCATATTACTTAGCTATGTGGTAAAAACAGCATGGTACTGGCATAAAGACAGACAGATTGACCAATGGAGCTGAATTGAGAACTTAAAAATAGACCCTTACATCTACAGCCAAGTGATTTTTGACAAGGCTGTCAAACCCTCCCAGCTGGGCCAGAACAGTCTAGGCCACAAATGGTGCTGGGAAAACTGGATATCCATATCCCAAAGAAAGAAAGAGAACCCTTATCTCATACCTTATACAAAAATTAACTCAAAGTGGACCAAGGACCTAAATATAAAAGCAGCAACCATAAAACTCCTAGAAGAAAATGTAGGAAAATTTCTTCAAGATCTTGTGTTAGGTGGTGGTTTCTTAAACCTTACACCCAAAGCATGAGTAACAAAAGAAAAAATAGATAAATGGGACCTTCTCAAAATTAAACACAAAAGGGTGAAAAGGCAGCTGACTCAATGGGAGAAAATATTTGGCAATCACATATCTGATAAAGATTTAATATCCATGATATAAAAAGAGATAATACAACTCAACAACAAAAGACAAACTACCTGATTTAAAAATGGGCAAAAGACTTGAATAGACATTTGTCCAAAGAAGAAATACAAATGTAAAAAAAAAAAAAACCACAAAAAAAACACATAATAAACTGATCAACATCACTAGCGATTAGGGAAGTGCAAATCAAAACTACAATGAGATATCATTTCACACCTATTAGACTGGCCACTATTAAAAAGTCAGAAAACTAGAAGTGTTGGAGAGGATGTGAAGAGATAAGAATGCTTATTCACTGTTGGTGGGAATGTAGAATGGTACAGCCACTCTAGAGGACTGTTTGGCAGTTCCTAAAGAAGTTGAATATAGACTTGTCATGGGACCCGACAATACCATTACTAGGTATATACCCTGAAGAACTGAGAGCAGTAACACACACAGACATCTGCATGCCAATGATTGTAGCGGCATTATTTACTATTGCCCAAAGGTGGAAACAGCCCAGGTGTCCATCAACCGATGAATGGTTAAACAAACTGTGGTGTAAACACATGATGGAATATTATGTAGCGTTGAAAAGAAATGAAGTCATAAAGCATATGACAACATGGATGAACCTGGAGGACATTATGTTGAGTGAAGCAAGCCAGACACAAAAGGACAAATACTGTATGATTGTGCTATTATGAACTAAATATATTGTGTAAACTCATGGAGTTAATAATTGGAATACAGGTCACCAGAAAATAGAATGAGGATAGAGAGGGTTAATCTGTGCAGAATTGGTAAAAAGATTATTTGTAAATCTTTGGAAATGAATAGAAATGGTGAAAGCACATTACAGTGTTTGTAACTAGCAGAGCTATTATGTAGTTATGACAGTGGTAGAAAGGGAAAGTTTAAGGACATGTATATTACTAGAAGAAAGAAGGAAGGTTAAAAAATGTAACATGGGATGATCTAACATAATGAAACCTCATGTGAAATATGAATATGGATGATACTGTACATATGACTGTTTTTACAAAACATAAATACAAATAAACTAGAGAGACAGAAACAGAATAGCAGCTATATATAGTAGGTAAAGCATAGAGAGATTGAGAGGTGATGAGGGTTTTTTTTTTTTGTTTATTATTATTATTATTACTGGAATAATGAAAATGCTCTAAAAATGTTTGAAGTGATAAATGCACAGCTATGTGGTTATACCAGATACCATTGATTACCCATTGGATAGATTTATGCTTTATCAATATGTATGAATAAAATTGATTTGTTAAAACATGTTTCTTCTAGAGTTACTAAAAAACTTGCATTTATAAAATAGTTGATAAGAACACTCTTTCCGATTTTACAAGAAGGGAGAAACAGGGATCAATGATATGGTATAAGATATTAATCAGACTTGGCTTCTTTCTCTCCTGTTCCATCAGAGGCTCTTCCCCCATCCTAGTACCTGGAAACCACTCTATTTTTCTGTGTATATAGTTTTATTTTTTATTTTTTGGAATATAATTTAAATTATATGTATATGTCTGGCTACTTTCGTTCAGCATAATGGATTTGAGACTCATCCAGGTTGTTGCATGTATCAATAGCACATTCCTTTTTATTGCCAAGTAGTATTGCGTTGTATCAATGTACCACCACAGTTTGTTTATCCATTCACCAATGGACAGACATTTGAGGGCCATTTCCAGTTTTTGGCAATTACAAATAAAGATGCTATAAACATCCACATCCATGCTTTTATCTGAATATAACTTTTCATTTTACTTGGGAAAGTACCTGAGTGGGATTGCTGGGTATGGCAGGCAGAATAATGGTCCTTCAAAGATCTCCATACCCTAATTGGTAGATCCTGTGAATATTTTACTTTACACGGTAAAGAGGAATTAAGATTGCAGATGGAATTCAGGTCTTAAAATTGGGAGATGATCCTGGTCCATTCTAGTCACAAGTTCTTAGAGGTGGAGAACCATCCCTTCCTGTGATATGAGAGAGATGTGACAACAGAAGAGTCAAAGACATGTGATGTTACTGATTTTGAAGATGAAAGAAGGTGTCATGAGCCAAGGAATGTAGGCAGCCTCTAGAAGCAAGGAAACGGACCTTCCCCCAGATTCACGGAAGAGAACATAGCCCTGCTGACTCCTTGATTTTAGTCCAGTGAGACCCAGGTTGGACTTCTGACCTACAGAACTGTAAAATAATGTATTTGTGTTGTTTTTAAGCCACTATGTTTGGCCATTATATTAGAATGCATTTTCTTAATGACTAACATGTTGAATGTTTATTTGCCATCTATGTATCTTCCTTGCTTAAATATCTGTTCAATTTTTTTGCCCATTTAAGAAAAATTGGGTTGTCTGTCTTTTTATTATTTTCTCCCAATCTGTGCCCTATATTTTCATTTTAACGTCTTTTATTATTTTTTGTTTATTTTTTAATTTTTATTTTTTTGTTTTATTTTTGTTTTATTTTTTCTAACACTGTCTTTTGAAAAAAAAAGTTTTCAATTTTTCAGAAGTCCAATATATCAACTCTTCTTTATGGATCATACGTTTTTATTATAGCTAAGAAAGCTATGTCTAATGCAAGGTCACTAAGATATCTCCTAGGTTTTCTTCTAGAAGTTTTCAGTTTAAAGTTTCTTAGGTCCCTTTTCAACTAAAGATCTCAAAAAGGCTAATCTAGAAAAAATTATGAAACTGTGAGCACCTTTAGCAGGCCAGATTAAAAGTCTGTCAAGATATAAACTTTTCCTGACCCTACCCTGAGATAAGACTGGCCATCACCTCTCAGTGTTTGCCAAGCCTTGAGCACAACATGCAAAGAATTTACAACATCCACAATATGTGTCACACATAACAGTAAAATCTGCCTCCCTTAAAAGGCCCCAAGTTCCCTGAGGCCAAAGACTGTTTGCTTTGTCTTCATACCCTGAGCCTCCAGCCCAGTGCCCTGACCTGTTAATGGAGTAACCAGCTCATCCTGGTTTGCATGAGACTTTCTCAGTTTTGGCACTGAAAGTCCTACATCCCAGGTACTCCCCCAGTTCTAGGTACACTGAGATGAATGAATAAATGAACAAAAAATAGATTATGAACTTACTAACTTAGAAGGAATCTTAAAATGCCATTTCTGATAGCAGTTTTTGCTTTCACTGGGTAAATTCCGAAGGAGCTTCCACCAGTGAATCCCAAAACAGGGATAAGCAAGCCCAGGTTAATTTAAGTTAGAAGCACATGCATTGCCCTGGTTTCTCTGGTGGTACAAATTTATTAGACTGATGCAACTTCTTCTTTGTCACGGGAAGGAGGGGGTTTGAGAATATCATTTCAAAATTCAAGACATAAAGCACATATGGGGATTGAAGAAAGTGAAAAAAGTACACAACAATAGACTCAGACTTGTGGGACAGCTCAGGATTTACTTTCTGATGATCATAAACTCTGGGTCTCTGTTTCTTCACCTATTATATGGCCAGGAAAGACTGCACGTCCTTCACTCACTGAGTACTTTTTAAGAACAAATGGGATCTTACACTTGAAAATGCCTAGGCAAGGAAAGAGAACCTTGAGTATTTATCTACCTTAAGTATGTTAATTAGCTTCTCCTTGCCTCAGTTTCCCCACCTATAAAGTGTAAGTTCATTCATTCATTCAACACATATGTACTGAGCATCTTCTATGTGTCAGCCCTCTTTTGGCACTGGGGCACAAAAGTGAATAAAACAGAAATCTGTGTACTCACTGCAGTTACATTCTGGGACAAGAGACAGTCAATAAATAAACAAATTAATATATGTCAGAGGTGATAGGGGTTAAGAATAAAAACAAAATTGAATAAGAAGAAAGGATATTTGGGAGGGTCATATTTTATTAGAGATGGCAGCCAGGAAGGTGACATTTGAGTAGAACCATGAAGCTGTCTGGAACAGTGTTTCAGGCACAGGGAACAGCTAAATTTCTACAAAGGTCCTGAGGTAGGGGGTACTTGTTGTAGCCAAAAAAGGTAAAGAAGGCTGCATAGCTGAAGGAGAGTGAGTAAAGAGAAGAGATAGGGGATGACGTCTGGGAGGGAGAGCAGGGTGAGCCAAACCAATGGCCATGTAGCCTGTGGTAAGAAGGACTTTAGATTTTAACTTAGCCAGTTGGAAAGCTTTTGGAGGAGTTTGAGAAGAAGAATGACAGCAGCTGATTTTCCTTTTAAAAGGAACACTCCAGTCACAATGAGGAGATGGACATAAAGAGCAAAGTTAGGAGCAAAGAGACCAGTTGGGAGGCTTTCCAAATCCTAGGGTTGATCAAGGTGGCAGAAGTGGAAGTGGAGGAAAATGGTTGGATTCAGGTTATAGTTGGAGGTACATGGAACATGCTGAGTGGTTGGATGTGGGCAGGGTTGCCAGATAAAACACAGGGTGTAGGTTAAATTTGAATTTCAGATGGACAACAAATAGTGTTTTAACGTAAATATGGCTCATGCAACATTTGGGACATATTTATATGGAAAAATTATTCATTTTTATCTGAAATTCAAATTTAAGTGGACACCCCATATTTTCATTTGCTAAATCTGGCAACCTTAGATGTGGGACCTGAGGCAAGAGAGGAATAAAGAATCACTCCCACGTTTTCAGCCTGAATAATTGAAGCCTGAATAATGGAAGAAGAAAGGATTTGTCCTTTTCTGAGTGGGAGATTTAGTGGTGGGGGTGCAGTTTAAGGGTTTAATTTTAGGCAGGTTCAGCTTGAGATACTTATTAGACATCCGAAGAGCTCTACTGAGTTGGCAGTTGGATAAACAAGTCTGTAGTTTAGAGGAAAGACCTTGGGAGGGAGATAAAAGTTTGGTATTCAGGGCATAGATGATATATGAGTCCCAAGAAGTGAGGATAGTTATGGAAAAGAGGCTCAACGACTAATCCTTAGGGCCTAGCAGTGCTCAGAGGAACCAGCAAACGAAAGGGAAATTATAGTGCTGTCTTCAGGAGTAAATGAATTGACACAAGCCCACATTAAGTTCTAGAGCTACTAGCACCTAGGAAGGGTTTTTAAAATGTGAGCCTTTAATTAATTAATTAATTAATTACTAATTAATTACTTTTCTATCACCTGATTTTCCAAGGATCTGTGTACAACATAAAACAGTATATAATTATAAGATTCATTCATTTAACAAACATGCATTGAGTGCCTGCTGTCTGCTCTGTACTGATCTGGGGGCTGGGGAAATGGCAGTGGCAAAACACAAAAGTCTCTACCCTCATGGAGCTCACATTCTAGTAATGGGGAGGCAGACAATAAACAAAATAAAATCTATAGTATATCAGATGGAGATGACACCTACAGCTGAAAATAAAAGAATAAAAGGAGATGGGGATGCTTGGGGCCAGGTCTGGGGTGGAACCATTTTGAATCTGATGTTCAGGAGAGGCATAACTGAGACGATCATATTTGGAAGTGAGAAAGAAGCATGCCTGGGAGAAGAGAATTCTGAGTAGTGGGAAGAGCACGTGCAAAGGCCCTGGTTGATGTCTGCCTGGTGTGTCCAAGGAAAAGCAAGGAGCCAGTATGACTTGAACAGCACAGGTAGGTAAAGAGTAGCAGATGAGGCTGAGTTGGAGGTATTGCAGATCGTGTGAGCTTTGTAGACTTTGGCTTTTACTCCAAGTGAGATAGGAGCCAATGGAGGGTGACATTAGACTTTACTCCTTCCCATTTCTAAAGAACTTTTGTCATTTGCCAAATTTTCCTGTGAGGAAACTCTAAGAGCAGCATGCTAGTTATATTCAAGGTCACTAATGCAAATAATAGAGTGTGATTTGTAATGACTTTGCTCTAGGAATTTTTTTCATTCATTGATTCTTTCATTCAACATTTATTGATCACAAGAAATACAAACAGAAAGAAATAAAACATTGTCTGATAAAAGCAATGGCACCAAGACTAAATATTTAGTATTTATGTAACAATTAGAATGCCCTGTCCTGGATTAATCTCAGTTTAAAGAAGTACTGCCCATGTAGGAATTCCAATCCCTTCACTTCACAGGTGACAAAACTGAGACCAGAATTGATAGACAACTTCCCCAAGGTCAGAGAGTGGTGAAAGTGGTGTTAGTGTCTCTTTAGCAACAGAGGAGTCTACAAACCATAGAGTACCTCCTCTTTTCTTTTCATATCTCCAGCAGCCCCTGAGACAATGTTGGTAAAATAATATAGTTGAACTAAAAAGGGGCAGACAGATTCCTATGATGTTCTGCTATTTTTAACAATGTCAGCAATGAATAGGCCATACCTTTTTCTTCTTCCCTTTCCCTGTATCAAAATGCGAAAGTGCTTTCTGTAGGAATTCAATCCCATTGTCACTGTCACACAGACCCATTCAGCTGTCTGGGTCAGTGCAACCCAAGGACTGTCCCACTGAACTGCCAGCATCATGGAAAAGCTGCTCAGCCTATGGCAAGTGATTGAATCCACTGACCTCATTTTCTACATCCTGAAAATGAAAAGATTTGAAGAGATGATCTCTGAGGGCCTTTCCAGTTTGGAAATGCTAGGATTCTGATAGGATAGTTGCTTGGGATGTAGTGCACAAAGGAGACATATGTAGAGAAAAACAACCGCTCCTCTCTCTTCTTGTTTTATTTTCTATGTGGTTTAAAGCTAGTACGTACCTGAAAGGCATATATTGTGTCTTCTGATTCTTAAAAAACAAACAACAAAAAAAAACTCCTCTCTCTCTCTCTCTCTCTCTCTCTCTCTCTCTCTCTCTCTCTCTCCGCTCCCTCTCTCCTTTCTAATATCTTTTTGTTTCCTCTTATTCACAGTCAATTTTGGATTTTTAATAAACTCTTCAAGGGCTTGAGCCAACCTTTCTCATAAATCGGTAGGGAGGGGTTCTCATGGAAAGAAAGATGCAGAAAGAAAAGCTCCTGCTTCAACATAAACTTCCACAGATCAGCATCTGTCCTCGATTTTGACAAAGCAAATGAAAGGGGGAAAAGATTTATTGATTGGACGAAAAAAGACAGCAAAGCACAGAAGCTTCTCTTTGGTCAGCCTTGCCATTGTGTTTCCTCCTCTTCATGTCCTCCCAAAGGCCAGACACCTGACACTCCCCTGAGGTTCTCATGGCATTGACAGTTTAGCTGGAAACCCAAGCCTTGCTCCTGTGGGGATTTCTCACTGCTTTCCCACAGATTATCCATCCTGTAGCGTGGGTGGAAGCATGAGCATCAGAGAAAGAAAGGGCAAGGCTGTGACAGCAGGTGCTAGGCAAGGCTCCCAGCGGCTCCCCAGTGGCCAGGCTTGGCCAGCCAGGCAGTGAAACCAGACACCAGCTGGACCATCCAGCACAGAGACTTGCAGCCACCCTGACTTATTACTATGCAACTAGGGCACTGGGGCCCTGCTGGGGCTGCTGCAAACATGTTTGCCCAGAACTCTGTCCCGTCCTTAATTGGGGCTGGAAAGGTGGATGTCATGGCATCTTGGTGCTCTCCTTTCTTCTCCTTTTCCTTTCATCTTCTTTTTCAGCAATCTCTCCTTCTCTCTCTCTCTCTCTCATACAACCTGCAGGAACTGACACCCCAGAGTCTAAGTTCCAGAGATTCTAAAATTAAAATATCAAGATTTTGAGGTTGCAAAAATATGTTACAATGCATACAAAGAAACAGGAAACAGCCCATGCAATGGTGCAGGATTAAAACATTAGAAACCATCAAGGAGGAATGCCAGACCTGGGACATACTAGGCTGACTTTTAAAAAGTGGTCCTAAATATCCTCAAAGAGTTAAACAAAAACATGGATTAAAAACTGAAATAAATCAGGAAAACAATAGATGAATACAAAGAGGATATCAATATAAGAGATATCATGAAAAGGAACCAAATGTAGCTGAAGACCACAGTAGCATAAATAAATTCTCTAGAGAAGTTTAACAGTAGTTTGGAGCTGGCAGACAGAAGAATCAGTGAACTTATTATAAGACAAATGAAATCACTAGTCTGAGAAACAGAAAGGAAAAAAAGGATGAAGGAAAGTGAGACCCTGAGATAACAGTGGGACACCACTACATCTATCAACATAAGCATTGTGGGAGACCCAGGAGAAAAAAAAGGAGCAGAAAGAATACTAAAAAAACTAATGGCTGAAAATTCCCAAATTAAATGAAAGACATGAATAGTCATATCCAAACTCCAAACAGGATAAACCCCAATAGACCCATACCGAAACATATTATAATCAAACTGTTAGTGCCAAAGATAAGAGAAATCTGAAAGCCATGCGAGAGAAGCAATAGTCACATATAAGGAAAGTTTCTAGTGTACATTCTCAACCTCTTTTTTATAACAGGCTAGTCCCCTGGACCAATGAATCTCATGTTTAGTCCTAAGACTCTTTTGACCTTGGACTCCACCAGTACTACTGAGTGAGAGTCTTCTGAGGTGGTCTCTACTTTTTGTTCATGTGGATTTACATAAGAGACTTTTGCTGTTTAAATTTAATTAATGTCAATGGTATGTCATCAAAAGCAGCCAACATCTTCTTATTTTTTAAAAATTATTTGGTCATATTTGTTGACATTTAATCAAACTTAATAGTCTCAAGAAACATGATGGTGGAACTGGTGTTTTCTTTTCATTGTTGATGAAAAAAGAGCTTAACTCAATTCTGGGAATGGAAAAGTAAACACACTTCCTAATTGAAAATCTAAAGAATTAGGGGAGGTAGAGTCTTTATTATAAAGAGAAGCAGATCTTATAAATTCTATCCATTTTAGCTTTGGAAATGGAAAGCTGAAGATACAGCTGTGTCCCTAAAACATGTGTTACTGACTTTAAAAATTATGAAATCTTCCTTCTACTGTATTTCTAAACATCTTAGAGTTTAAAAATCACAAACAAGTGAATATTACCCCTACTAGATTTTGGCGTCCAGATCATATAAACTGAATCTAAGCAGCTTTAAGTTTCCTTGGTGTGTTGTGGAAAGAGCACTGGCTTACAGAAAGGTGTGGGTTGGAAGCCCAGCCCTACACATGACTTAACCCATCAGTGTCTCAGCTGGAGGGATTACAATGCTTCATGGGGGTGATAGGGGTGCTGTGAGGAGTCAACAGGACCTTGACCAGTAGTGTCTTGCACGGCCCAGGGGCTGCTGCCCAGTGGGTGAGCAATATATTCACATCCCTGCCCCTTTCTGCTGCTAAAGCTGGGAAGAAATCTGAGCCACAGACCATACTTCAGCAAACCACTAGGTGGCATTGGTTTTGATAATCCTTTATCCATCATCTCAAAGCATCCTGAATTTATTAATACCACCATTCCATCTCCTAAAGGTTTTCCTATACATGTTGGTGATCCAATGTGTGGATTCCACTCTTACTGGCTTAAGCCCAATCACTTAGGGATGAATTATTTGAACTGGCATTACCCTTATCATTAAAGTGCACACTTGCACCTAGACGTGCAGGGTAAGTAACACAGATGCTAATCAATGGAAAGAAAGAGGTAGAAAGAGAAGGAAAGAAAGACAAGGAGAGTGAAAGAGAAGTAATAAAGGAATGGTCAGTGAGGCGAGGAGAGATGGGTGGAGAAGGACAGAATAAGAGCAAGGCTGAAAGAGGAAAAGGAGAATTAAATTAATATTTGACTAAAAAAGGGAGGGCTATTGTTTCACATGCTGAGAAGCCAAAAGAGATACCTTCTTTCCTTTTGGAACCAAGAGGCTTTGAGGGTCTGTCCACAGAGCATGCTGATATATCTGGCTGCACAGCCTAGGAATGCCAGAGATAAACAAAACCTGGGTGATGACTGGCACCCCACCCAGATATTTTCTCCTCCCTGAGTTACAGAGGTAGAAATAAATAACACAGCATAGGGTTACTGAAAAGTTTGGAGTATGAGGGAAGGTACCTATTTTTTCCCCTGCAGTTCTGTTTATTACTACTTTTATAATTCAGAAGAGATTCTACCATCTGAAGTTTTTCATTCATTCAGGTATTTTGCGTGATGTCTGATGTGATAAGTAATCAAGGTTGCAATGAAGCAGTGCTGTGATCGTAATCCTCTTGTGATCTAAAAACAACAGGAATTTACTGAGCAGGAAGCAACTGTCCACCTGAAAAGAACTGGTCATCTTTTCCTTGATCAATTAGTATGTATAGTTGAGACCTTGGATGAGCCTTCACAAGATGGGTAGCATCAGAAGGCTTCCATTTACTTTCATCTGACCCAAAATATCCACTAAAGTCTTTTTTTGCCCCAAGGACAAAGCACCGGGTTGCAAATTGGAGCAAATGCCCACAGAGATGTCTATTTTCCCAGATTCTTTAAAACACAAATCAGAGCTCCATGCCTTCCCGTTTGGCTAAAAAATGGACATCCTTTGGAGGTCCACTGGGAAATTGACATTTGTGAGTTGGGGAAGCACCTCTGCTTTGAAAGAGTACATTCGGTAGTTAGTGTTCCAAGGCTCTTCCGTGGCATCCACATAAAACCCAGCACCAGTGCCAAAGTCCCAGCTCTCATCTTCTTTAATATTGCAGCCATGAGGGCTGATATCTGCAGCAATGACAAGAAATTTTCTGAGGCAGCTTATTGATAACCAGATTTTGATATAAAATTTCGTTCTGTGCACGTTCAGCTGGCCAGTCAGCATAGTGCTGGGCGTTTTCCAGTTTCTGCCTTTGGTGGTAAGTACACAGCAAATTTCATTGTACAGTTCAACTGGACACTGTCATGTTCAAACACTTCTAGCAAGCCACAAAGCACTTGTTGCTGGAAAATCTGTTTCAATGCCATTTTTCTCCATTTAATGAAGATTAACCTCAATTTCTAGAGAACTTGGCTCTGAAAAACTGTCCAGTTGCTGCTTGCTCTTTCCTCTGCACCAAAGGGTAGAGAATGCATCGAAGATGAGGATTCCCCCGAGGGTTTACTAACGCTCTGGAGCCTTCGTTTCCTGTATAAATGGAGTGAACATTTCTACCCCATGCGGGGTCTAAAATGCGGAAATTCTTGGTAAAATGGAAGATGGGCACTTGATAAAGCTCCCCCTTGGATGCAGCGCGCCCGAGCGTCCTCGGGCTGCACATTCTTGGCGGCACGGTGGAGGGAAAGAGATTCTGGACAATGCCACCCCCGGGTCAAGGCCCAGGCCTGCGCGCGCCGGCCTCCCGCCACTGCCAGGTGGGCCCCAGGCCGCAGCTCCGCGCCTGTGGGACTCGCCCGCGGCGCAGCCCCGCTGTGAGGATCCAGCCTTACCTCGGGGGGCGGGAGGGCGCGAAAAGGAGAAGCCCCGTCATTGTCGTTTTTCACGCTGATAATTCTGAGGAGACACTCATGGGATGTGGGCACGTGCTTAGGTGTGCTGAAGGTTAATTCTTCAGGACAGAGAGCTGTCACCTAAGGATGCGGCTCAGGAACCCTTCCACCTTTAGCATGCTGTTGGGGAGGGGTGGCTCCAGCTCTCAGCAAGGTGATCCTTAGGGTCCTTTCTGATATTACTTTGTTTCTCAAAACTTAAAAAGCAGGACTAACCATGACAGGCTGCCTGGCCTTCTTAACCCACACCCTATCCATTATTATAGTCTGAATTGGGGACGGCAGGTGGGTCTTGGGAAAAGAGGCAAAGATAAACATTTTTGCTTCTAATTCCAACATTTGTTGATTTCACCCCCTCAGTAATTCCCTGCTGGGAGTCGGAGAGAGGAGGGACTGGGCACCATGGGCCACAGAAGGGAAACGGAAAACTTGCAAACCTTCCGAAAACTTGTCCCTTTGAGAATGTGGTATCCTAGAGACCATTAATTAAATATCTGCAAGTAACTCTCAGAGCACGGAAGTACCATATTCTGCTGAGACTGGGGACAGCTCTGCCTCACTGTGCCAGAGCATGAGTGACCAAAGCACGTCTCTCCTTCTCCATAATGTCACCTTGGATAGATGCTACTGTTTCAGCACCTAGTCATCTTTGTGAAAGCCTGTGGAGTTGTCAGGGATGCCTTTCCTAGTAAGTGTGTTAAGGAGCTTGAGGGCCTGGTGACTTCGGAGCCTAAGGTGGAGCACCCATGAGAAGTGGGGGAGAGAAAAGAAAGTGCTTAGCCCAGTGCCTGGTACAGAGCCTTCCATTTTATGATTATCGTAATATAGAGAACTTCATTTAAATTTTGGCAATATTTCAAAAGGAGACTTAGTGAATATGCTAAACCATGAATGTGTTGATTAATTTGTGTGCTTTATTGTGTATATCAATTTACTATTGATTTTGAAGGGTGGTTTGAAAATCAGAGACAAGAAATTGTAAATACACTAAAGAACTACAAAAGTACAAAAGTGCTGAGTTAGTTGGAAGCAAAATCACAGAAGAGAAGACAGAAGAGAGAACTGCTAGTACATTGCAATGGTAAACAACAAAACACGAGGCATGTAAACTTGCTCTACAACCACCGTGCTCTACAGGAAAATATCTACTTAGCAGGGATTCTGATACATCAATATGAGTGCTTTGGAACTAATAAAAACTACTCTGATAATACTTTGAGAAAAATGAACAAAATTTTAAGCCCACTTTTGTATTATTTCCAACATTAATATGTAATCTTCTGATAGAAGATTTTGAATAATGCTTTGTGAATTGAGTTGGAACCTGAATTCACATTTTTCATGTTCTAGTCCAGCTGGAGATGACTCTCAAAAATACTTTTTGGTGGACAGCCTCCAAATAGCTATCTGTTATTTAAGCTTATTATTAAAGATATATTCCCCACGCTGTCTAGACAAGCAGGACTCATTTTATTTTTAGTGTCCAGGAATGCTTTCCTTGTCAAGATGTTTCACTGTCTCCTGCATGACATTTGTGGTTTTTGGCTCCCCAGAAGCTGTTTCCTTTACAGAATTCCTCCTTCTCTACTTTAGCCTGTGTGCTTTGAGGATGGCAGCAGGGGCAACTCACATGAAATCAGGCAAAGCAGATCACAAGTCTCATTCCTCTGGTCACTCTGGTTGACTCAGAGATAACCAAGTGACCTATTCATAATGGAGACAGACCGTGACCACTGGGAATTCTGGGAAAGAGCCTTGACTCCTTCTGCTTGACTGGATGTTGAATGATGAGAGCCAGAAGCTTCTGTACCTGTTCCACCCTTACCCTCACCCCCTAGCCTTAGAAAGGAGCTACCCCACAGAAGCTGAGCCAAGAGATGGCAAGAGAATGGTTTCTCATGCCATCTTTGGAACCATTGCTTTCTTGGGACTTTTCATTTAAGCGAGACAACTTTTTTAATGCCTTAATCCAGTTTGAGTTAGGTCTTCTGTCACTTGCAACCAAGATATCAATGCTTACCACGCAGGATTGTTGTGTAAGATTTAATGAGATAGTCCACAAGGAAACACTTAGCACAGAGCTGGGCCCAGGGACCTGCTATGAGTTTTATCAATCTCTACTGGCAGCAGCCGCTCCAGGAGAGACACGCCTAGCCTTGTGCTGTATAAGACTCCAGGAAAGTTTGACTCAGGTGTTAAGCTGGGTTTAGAGGTCTGGGAAGGACCTGGCGACATGGAGAGGAGGAGGAGGTGGCGGGAAAGGGTTGGGGCTTTTAGGTTGAGGGCATAAAGTAGGAATGTACAATGCACACTTGTGGCACCCGAGAAGACCAACCAATGGAATGAGGATTCATGGAGGGGAACATGGTGAATTAGCCAGCCAGGCCGAGGTCAGGATCACCGTGGGCCTGGGTGAGGCTAAAGAGCTTGGACTTTGCAGTGCATTGTTTTGACTGCCTGGCTCAAGGTGATGAATCAGCATTAATTCTGACAATTCCCTAGCTGCAATCAACAACGGACTGGCAGGGAGACTATTCCGGAGGCTTCTGTCATGATGCCGCTAGAGGTAGCGCAGGCCTAAGCCAGAGGAGGCCTCATCCAGCATGGTAAGGGAAGGCAGCAGCAGGCGTGACTACAATGGACCCTTGGTGCTTCTGGGCTTGACCTCTTCCTTTCAGGGGATGAAATACTAGCCTCAAAAGACCAGATTCCTATTAGCCTTTGTCTCTGAGCAGGAATGGAGATTCTGTGGCATGTGCTTTGTTTGTGATTATCAGTTTTCTATTTCTGTTCCCTCACCACACCCTCTGACTCACCTGTGTGCTTTAGGTGTGTACGGCCAGCCATTCAGAGTTGTATAATCAATGTCTTTTTCTTCTACAAAGATCTCATTTTAAATAGTTTATATTCTCTTATACCTACTTTTGGTGAGACAAAAGTAGCCTTGGTAGAATCTTACTCACTAAAGCAAAGAGGAATTAAGCAATTAGTTGTTAACTTGACACACAGATTTTATGACAATGCCAACAATAGAACAAAACAAAAGTTTACTTTTCAAAGCAATTAACATGGTACTGTGGGGAAATCCCTGGATGAGAGCCAAGAGGACTGAATTCTACTATTAGCTCTTCCACGAGCAGTCTTATGGCCTAGGACATGCTTCTTCATATTTCTGTCCCTGAGTTTTCTCATTCATCAGACGAAATGGCTTTATCCAAGGTAAATAAATAAATATAAATTTCTATCTGGGACTATAATTCTAAACATCTTCCCTGAGAGCAAGTAGTTGGGTTCTATTCTCTAATGCAGGAGTTCTTAAACTTTATTTATTTTTTTTTTTCCCATGGACCCCTTTGCCAGTCATGTGAAAATCTCAGACCTCTTCTCAGAATGTAGCAGCAGATAGTTTTATGACATTCAACATCAGAGGTCAGAGAAAAGAAAGATAATATGTTGATTCTTTTTTCAATTCAAGCTCACGGACCCCCTGAACTCTTTCCCCTCTGAAATCTTAACCCCCTGGTTAAGAACCCCTGCTCTGCTCGAATACAGCAAAGGACTTAGCTCTGTATAGAATACTGAGAACTGCAGGTGTAGTTACTACAAACTAGTAGTTTTCTTGGTCTGTTGCAAAATAGCCTTAAAATGACAAACCTTGCCTTATTTTTAAGAAGCACCACCTTCTATTAGATTTTTATTAGATCCAGATATAAAACAGATTCTCTACTACCTACTGTTTCCATAAGTAAGTAGGAATATAGTTTAAGGTGCCTCAAGAGTACACTAGAGGGGGGGCCTGAGGTATCATGGATAGAAGAGCTCCAGTTTCCACACTGCTACGGAGAGGCTGGGTGAAACTGGAAGGATATTTAACTTATATGAGCCTTAGTTTCATTAGCTGTAAATGGTGATAATAACACAAACCTCCTGGATTTATTTTAAGGATCAATTGATAAAATGTTCATAATGTGCTTAACACATGCATGGCACTGAGCAAACAATAAATTGTAACCATAAGAAGCAGTAGTAAAAATTGCTAGTTTCACAGGCTTATCTTCTGCATCCCCAGTTCAAGCATGGAACTGACCTAAACATTTACAGCTCCCATAAATCCACATTCAAGAACTTTCATCACTTAGGTAAGAATGATCTAAGCAAAGCAGTACAGAGGGCCTTTGGTATTTACCAGGTGCATGTTCTAAGAGTTCTTTAATATCTAAATTTGCACATACAAAGATGTTTATACAGGCTACTGCATTTCCTATGGATCATGTTTCCTTCACACCTTTTCTTTGCATACTTCATATCATAGGCTGCTTCAACTATTGTTAAAATTTTTTCTCTTACTTAATGTCAGGGTTTTTTTTCCCACAAAGAAATACAAGTTAAAAAAAAATCATTTCAGCTGGAATGCTGAATATGCATTAGCAAGTAGCAAACAATAGAGTCATAGTGTGAGATGTGAATTCTGGACAGTCGTCCAGTTTATTCAGTAGCTATGTTATGCGCTCCCATATATCAGCTTGACAGCAGACAATTCAAATTTGTGCCTCATTAAAACAACAACTATCTATATGTACTATGGGGATAATCTAAGAAAAATGGAAACTACTAATAAATAATCTGCAACTGCCAAATCCATGGATCCCAGGACACTGGGATCCCAGGTGGGGTCCTGGACAGATATGAAATCAGGTAACACTCCTGTTCCAAAACAAAGAAAAAGAGGTCTTCATTTAAAATGCCTGGAAGTCCCTGATGCGTTCTTGCTCCAGTCCCCATTAATACACAGAAAACAACAAAAAACTAAGCCCTTTAATATTGCCAGAAGGTCCACAATATGTATTAACTATGGGTTCATGGAGCTGTATTATCTGAACAGAGCAAACCAGTCAGCCTAAAATGAAGCAGGAGGGCACTGTAAGTCACATCCCTAGTCTTTGCCTCCAACTCAGAAAACCAGTGTTTAGTAACAATAAACTTGGGCAGCTGGCTCTCTATTGCACAGGTGGTACTTTATGAGATGAACAGCAAGAGTCAGAACCAGGCCAGGTAGCCACAGGTGCAGCAGAACCCATAGGATAAATATATACAATGTGTAGCTGTGAACATCAGGAGCTGTGGACATCAACCAGCATCTGCAGTGACACTGAGCAGGCCCAAGTTCATCTCTATGCTTATCCATTGGCAAATATTCAACCCAAGTAGATCCATCATAGTTCAGAGATAAATGAGCATGAGAAGTGGAGTCCATGAAAACACACTTCAGCAGAAGGAAAGGGGGCATGTTTCTGAAGACTGTGAAACAGCTTGGCTTTGAAAATAATATATGAAACAGGATAAAAAGCCCAGAAAAATACTTAAAGGGTGTGGAAAGATAATGCAAAGTGAACAGGCCAAGATAAAAAGATAATGAAATGAAATGAAAGGATAAAAGGTTCCATCAGTTGGGATAAGAAAAGATGGTCATTAAACAATATTTTTTATTTAATAGTTGAAAATTCTCTTTATGGAACAGAATTCACAAGTTGGAAAATTAAACCAGTAACGGAAATAATAAATTTGAGATGCTTCCTGCAAATGAGGAGAAATTATTCCCAAACTCAGTGGCAAACAAGAGGCTCACATGTCTGTGGGGCAGCTTAGTGGCTCTGCTTCAGACTGCAGGACAGCAGGTCCACAGGGTAGCTCTGTTCCACATATCTCTCTTTCTTCTAGGGCCATCTGTGTTATGTGGGACAGGTTCTTCTCAAAGAAGTTTACCTAAATCTAAACTCTACCCGACAAACCCATTTCCAAGCCTTTGCTGTGTGTCACATGTTAACATCCCATTGGCCAAAGTGAGTGGCCACATGACCAAATCCAACATCAAAGGGGCATAAAAGTATAATGTATCTCATAATGGGCCAGTGAAGGGAATGCATATTTGCTGAACAATAATCCAAAATATCACATCCTTCAATCTTAAATTTGCTTGATCTGGCCTTGGCTGTGCATCATCCCACTCCACTCTCTGGATACACCTGTTGTTCAGCCCAAAGGGCTCCCTTTCAGTCCCCAAGGTACTCTCGCCCTTCCCAACTTGGGACCTTTGTGGAGCCTGATCCATTTTGCTGGGATGCTCTTCACTCTTCCTCCCCATCTCCTCTACCAATGGGCTCTCGTAGAAGCCTTTAGTTTCCTTCATAGCCAATCACCAGAGTTTGTTACTACATATCCATTTGATGAACACCTATATAAGTTATGAAGGCAGGGATCAAATCTGAATTGCCTGTGGTAATCCTAGCTCTAGGCAGTGAAGCAGGCACATCAGGACCACTTAATATTTGTTGGATGCATGAATAAATGAGTGAATTTAAAACTGCTGATAGAAGTGTAAATTGGTCAACATTCTGGAAAACAATAAAGCTTAATGTATCAGGAGCCTTATTCGATTGCAGGTCTTTGACCACAAATTTTTCTCTTAGGAGTTTATCATGAGGAAATAATCAGAAACAGGCACAAAGATTTATATAAAGTTGTTCACTAAAATGTCTTTAAAGGACCTTGTTGCCTTTTTTGACCTTTCAAAAGTAATCATACTATAAAATTTTCAAAGTGCACATACATATATAATGTAGAAAGTAGAAAGATCTCCTATGCCCCCTGCCCAGAGATAACCGTTGTTAATTGATTACTAGTTGTCTTTGTATATATTGACATTATAACTAATACATATTTTTTTTCAAAAGGAGGATCATAGAGACATATCCCATTTAACCCACCTTAATAATGATTTGACATAACATTATTTGTCTCTCAAATACTATCCTAAATATATCTAAATCCATTCTAGAACACCATCATATGTTTTCTTCATACCCTGTACTGTTCTACACCCTCAGCCAATGGGAGTCAGCAGAGCACCCTCGATTGTACATTCTTGGCCAGTGAGAGTTTGCATTCCCTGCTGCAACTGCTCTCAGCCAATGAGAGCTCTGTGGGCCAGCCATAATTGCTATATGATACATGTTATTTATGTTCCTTCTGCTATTTAGTTTGAATTCTAGGGAAAAGCTTTAACCCCTTATCAGCTAGCAAAAGAGTTTACAGGCAATGATACTGTATCTGGTCCAAAGAAACAAATGAAGAGAATCATGCTGGATATTGAAACGCAAGTTTTAAGAAGACTCAAGTACTTTAAAGAAAACAGTAGAGGAAACAAAGGATAAAGGCTAACAGGCGATTAATGATTGCAAAAATTCTTTTGACATTAAGAAGAGCATCATAAACAACACCCTAGCCTGGTGGAATGGTCCTACAAGTACATAAACTGTAGCTGGAATCATGTGATTATTCCAAGAAATTTAAGGAGCATGGACAAGGCTTTGCCAATGTGGAAAGTAAGAAATGCATCTCAGAAAGGGCAGGGCTGTAACAACCTGTGCAATTGGCTGACTCAGTGAGAGCTCCCATTTCCAGGAACAAATCAATCTCCCACACTAACTGGAGAGTACAAAGTATTTTGCATCATGTTTTTTTCCTTTGTTTGTTTTTTTAAGTTTACAATATATCAATGTGTTCTGGATATCTTTCCATGTCAGTATATATATAATCTATCTTTTCCTTTATACGAACTCCATAATATTCTTTTGTATTAATTTACCATAATTTATCTAATTAATCCCCTATTAATGGACATCTGGGTTATTCCCAATTTTCAATAGTACAAACAACACTGCAGATGCCATATTGTCCTTTAAAGATGCTAAGTTAATTTACCCTTCTACCTATAGTTTTTGAGAGTTTCTTTCTCCATTTCCTCACCAACACGAGGGATTAGCAGTTTTAAATTATTTTTGCAATGTATAGGTGAAAATGATGTCATATTATTGTTTAATTTGCAGTTTTTTTATACTTATAAATTTAGGCATCTTTTTTATGTCCAAAGTACATTTCTTCAAATTCTTTAAACTCTTGGTTCATGTTATTTGCCCATTTTTCTTTTGGGTGTATTTATAAGACCAAAAATTTGGAAATAATTTTATATTTAATGAATTTCATATTATATACCTTATTATAAGGTATTATGTAGTCATTACAAATTATGTTTTCAAAGGATTTTTAATGATATGGGAACATATTATTATATGATAAGTGAAAAAAGGAGAATATAAAATTGCATGTGATTTATCATACACACATATGATTTTGTTTAAAAAATGTTTAGAAAAAAAGCATGAAATAAAATGCACAAACATGTTAATGTGTCTTTGTCCAATAGATGAAATAACAGATAATTTAAATACTTCCTTCTTCATGTGTTTTACTGTTTTCCAAAATTATTACAATGTGGTTAGAAAAAAACAAAAATGCGATATTTTTGTCTGTCTGACTGACCGACAGTACTTGTAAAGTTCTGTTCTTCAGGGATGCTAGTGGTCAGCATCTGAGATTATCACAAGGCTAGTGACGTATGGGTGGAACTGCCTGTAAAGGCTGGGTAGAGAAAAGCCTGGATTTCTGAGGTCACTGGTAATCCATGGATAGTCCAAATGTAGTCCATGCTCCCTGGTGAGCCCTGAGAGGCCTTTGATGGCCATGGACCAATGAAAAATAAAAGCAAATTCTTTGGTTTTATTACTTGTGGGTAACTGATGTATATCTCCAAGAACTTTCCTTTTTATGGAAGACTTTCATTAAGTACAAGCGGTAGCTTCCTAAGTAAACTATTGTTTATCACAATTTGGTATTTATGAACAAAACTGGACTGTTTTTAGGGTAACACAAGTCTTCCCACACTTTCCAGCCTTTTAAATCCAAATAAAGTGCCTCAGCCCTCATCTCAGATGGTTGCAGCCGGTCTAGGGGCCTCCTGAGAGTGATGGGTTGTTGCCATGCCCTCTTGTTTGGCTCATCTTTTCCTCACTTCCCCATTGGTTGCCTCTGGTAAACTTGCCACCACTCTACAAGCTATCTGAGCTCTCTCCCCAGTCTCTCCTTAATTCCCCAGGGATCAATAAAGCAAGGCTCTTGGCATACAGACTTGTCTGAAAATTGGAGGTTCTCATGGAGGCTTACAGTGAAGAAAAGGAAATCCAACAGCAAGCCAGCCACATGCAACCATTACAAAGGCAGCTTCTCCGTCCACTGCGAGGTCAGCCACCTGGCTCGGAGGCTCTTCTCCCAGCTGTTCATCATTGAGTCCCCCACCCTGGCTGTCAATCCTGCCTCTAAGGCAGCCAGGGGAAAGCCCTGGCTGAGAGCCCTCAGCACAACAAATGTGTATCTCCCTCCAAGGAAGGTAAGTTTTTACACAACGAAATGTTAGTTCTGCTCTGTCCAAACCACTCTCGTCCAGATGATACCCAAAGTCTTCCCTTTACATAAACAGAAAGCCCATTAAAGCTGTTACACATTAAAAAGAAAAAGTATCTTCCTAAGAAGGCTCCTGCAGTTACCCCCTTAAATTAAGGTGCACAATCAGCAAATGGTCCTTAAAACACCAGAGTGATTTGTTTTCTCCTAGTAGAGATTACTGAATACTCTAATTCAGTAATATCTCCAGGTCACAAAACTCTTGCAATAGTGAAAAACTTCTCCTGTGAATGTGGTCATGCAGAGAACTGGGATTCCAGCAATTCGAGGGGGTGATTTTTTGTAATTAGTGAGCATTATGTGGTCTTGAGGTAATTATAATTTTCAATTGATGATGTTCTGCTTTTAAATGATAAATTTGTTACTTTAACAACAGGGTTTGGATTGTAGTAATTTGGTTAACTCAACAGTGGGTAATGGTGAATATTTTTTTGAGAGTATTGGGGATCTATCATTTTCCAAAAACTACATGTTTGAGACACATGTATTTCATGTGAGAATCATTTAATCCTCTATTGTTAGAGTGGATGGATGCATATGCCATTGTTCCCCCTCCCATTTGTTTATACAAAAGACTCTCTTGTTTTTGATGAGTTTTTTTTTTTTTTTTTCCAGAAAGGTATGTGAGAGTAGATGAATTAGATGGGCAGGGGATCTTTTGTAAAGTCTGGCAAGTTGGGATCACTGTTGAGGGGACAGATGATATTTAAAATATTTAGCAATTGGTAAAACATGGACACCAATCAACTGGAAGATTCTGGCTGGTCTTAGAGTCTCCCTGTTGCACCAGATGCTGACTCTTTAATTGTTAGATCTTGGAGAGGCCCAGGAATCCTGGGGGATGGAGACAAATGGCGGGGTCCAGAGCAGTTGGGTTTTTTGTTTTGTTTTGTTTTACCAACTAGTAAGGAAATATTTCAATATTTTGACAGCCAATAGGGCCATACCAGTGCATACCTGCTATACCTGCTAAGCATCAGCCCCAAATATAGAGATACAGAATTACAGAGTCCATGAATTGGAAGATGCTGAATGCACTAAAGAAATGATCTAGATGATGCCTCTAATCAATGAGCTCCTCAAAGACAGAGAACACCATGCTTCATTCCCTGACTGCCACACTGCAGATCCTCTGTGAGTGACTGATGAATGAATGATTCGCTGCCCCATACCTGACAAGCTGTCACCTGGCCTTTCCTAACCACATCAAGTGATAGGACACTCACCATCACACAGAGCTGCCGATTTCACCTGTGGATCCTTCCCATTTTTTGTGTAGAAAATGTGACTTCGTGTCATTTTAATTTTCTTTTGTTTTCTGATAAATGTCTATACCAAATGTTTGTCCCCCTCTATATATATCTATTATATATGCTTTTGTTCTGATTTCAGCCTTTTCTTGGGCAATCCTCTTCCTTCACAATCTTTAGTCTTAAAATCTTCCACTCTTTATGCGTCAGCAACAGCAGGCAAGGAACCAGTAGCTGGAAGGTGGTGATGGGATGCACGAGATACAGTAAAAGCGAGAGGAGTGACGAAGAGACAGAGGACATGAGAGGAAGCCGCGCTAGCACCAGATACTCCTTGCCTTGGCCTGAGCTAAGAGTGGCTCTTTTCTGAAGGCATTTACATGGACCTTAGACACCAGAGCTCTGCAGAGGGTGGAGCAACTTGCTCTTGGGACTTGCTCTTGGGACTGTGATGGCCTTGGCAGTACTGAGAGCTCAGGGCACAGTGTGTTGAAGGGAGTAAGTCCTGCCACTGGCTCAAGATCTTGACAAGTTTCTACAGGGACACACAAAAAGCATGCTGTATTTTCAAGGCAACAGATCAATATCTAGTGTGACCAAAGGAGATGTTCATTTGGTCAAATTGTCTTTAGATCCCTTTTGGGGTGGAACTTGATATATTATCCATATTTAGTGTGGATATGATTATTACCGAACCTGTTAATGATAATGAGGATGCAATGCAGAGTGCTTAACATTACATTATTTCCACTTCTCACAACACTGTGAGGTGCATATTATTATTCTCATTTTACAAATGAAGATCACAGAGGGAATAAAGTCAAGCAGCAAGTAGCTCTAAAGTCTACACGCTCTTCCCCTTTGACTTGGATTCACTCCAAGTACCACCAATACAGCAACATGTCCAGCTTGACAAGACCACCACTGACTCCAGACGGGTAGAGGAGGTTTTTAAGTTTCAGATTTCCTTCTCCTTTTAAAAGTAGGAACCTTAGCCTTTTCTCATTTCAAGCCTATCAAAGAGAACAGGGTGGTCTTTGAAGGGTCCAAGGAAAGGTACAATTCTAATAATCTGTAGGAGTAAGACAAATGGAAATTTTGTAGCTGCCTAACCATCCTAAAACACAGGGGCACCTAAATATTCTACTTGCTCTATAAGAACAACATGCTCTTGTTACATTTTTAAAATGACATTGTGGTTGCAGTTAGTCACAACTGTCAATGACACTGGCCCAAACTTATTTGGTTTTCAATGAAATGCATTTATGAACACATACACACATACATACATACATACATAGAGTATACGTGTGTGTATATCTATAGTATGCATGTGTACATATATGTGTGCATGTGTATTTGTGTATTGCCTTAGCTTAGTTCACAGAGGCCCTGAAAACTCAATTCTATATTATTAAGTGATAAATATCACTAGAGAAAACTACTGCCATTCCATAGACTATGTTTATCTTAATTAGAGTTTAAAGGTCCTATAATTGATCTTTTCTTTAGCTAGCAGTATTTTTGAGCAGCAATGATTTGATTACACCGACGTGATAAAGTTGCTCAACTGCTGCTTGGAAGAGCGGGAGGTATGTGTTATATAATATTTTGTGAGTATTGCTGCAAAACACTTCCTTGGAATATAACTACATTCCACGAAAAATTTTCACTCCAGAAATCTATCCACAAGTTTGTTATCTAGCTGATAAACAGACTTTTGAACTTAATATTCTGTCCAACTCTCTTTGGCCATGAGATTTTAGCCAAAGCCTTTAACAAACTCAAACTGACTAAGTCAGACCCTCCCAAAGACTAACGTTACCTTACTGCCAAAACTGAACCCAACCTTCCCAAATCCATCCCTCTCCCTGCTGCCACGGGAAGGCAGAGTAAGATGTTTGTCAGTTTCATTTATCTTGCTGCAACATTTGCCTTCCAGGAGCTTCCCAGCAACTTTCTGTTCTCCATATCTGTCCAGATCCACAGTTTCTGCTCAAATTAGGGAAAGAAATTAACTAAAAAGAAACAGTGAAAAATAGGAGAAAGCTGTCACCTTCTTATTTGATCATTTCCAAAATCAAATCATCTTAAGGAAGGATCCTTAGACTGGGAACCAGGATATTATTTCCATCTGTAATGTTTATTAGCTATGTCAACCAGGCAAGTGGCTCAATTAAGCCTGAATTTTGTAAAGGTTAAGGTTGGACAAAATATTCCTTAGAGTCCCTTTTAGGTGGGAAAGTCCTAGACATTGTAACTTCTAGCTAGACTACTCAGGATAATTTTGAGGTTTTCTAGATTTTCCTGACATTAAAAAGACTTCTTGAGTGCTTTAGACCCTGAAAAATACACAAAACAATATAACATATCATATTGGAGCTGGCAAATAGTCCCATCCAGTCCTATTTGGCTGAAGAATAAGTTGGCTTTTCTCCATGCCATCCTCAGAGATTGCAGATACTACTAATTAGTTAATCCTTGCATTCAACAAATAACTATTGAGTTCTTATGATGCTCTAGGCACTTAGTAAACAAGACCTGGTCACCCATCCTTGGGTCAAACCAAGTTGGAGCCTTGAATTTGACAATAATTTATTGCTTAAAGTAGCTTATATCCTATCAAATAACATTCTTTAAAACTATGGTCAACATTTTTTTTTAAATGAGAAGGGCAAGCACTGAAGAGAAATATTTTCTAGTGTATAGAACTAATTTACATTTTATCAACTACATGAGGAATTGTGTGTGGAGACTGGAATTCTTTGATATCATATTTTTTATTTATTGCAGAGATACTTTAGAGACCATAAAAACTGTCCCCATCCCCCACAAGCAGCTAACCCTGGCTTATCCCTCAATGCTCCCCTTAGAACTTCTTTTCACTTTCAGTAATGAATTATCAAATGAAATCAGAAAATATTTGTTAAGTAACCTACTGTGAGGCTATATCCCCTTTCCCCCTGTGTTCCTAAATATTCATTTTATTGCTTTTATAATTTGTATAAATCTTTTGACACCCTTTGTGAAATAAGATAAGGTAGAAATAAATTATTAGTTAATTAACATCATGACATTTCTATGCATCAATTTAGTTAAATTCATCTAATTAATTTTGTCCTAGTTTTAGGAGGGGAACAAAATCTTCCAAATACATCATCTGCTTTGTAAAGAATTATGTACTTCTTTTTATTAGATTTTGCATCCTCATATAAGTCAATATTTGGCAAAGCAGATCATATTTTTCCACTAGCATCTATTAGAATGTCAAACTATTTTTGTTTACTTATAAACTTATCTTCAATTTGGGACCTCATTATCCTTATTTTAGAGCCTTCTCCCCAACATCTCCTCTGAGCAGTTAATGGACTGTACCTACAAGTGCTATACTCGCCCAAATCCAAGAATATTTTCTGTGAGTCTTTTTGTAAAAAAAGTGAGTTTTTTTTTGGTATTAAAATAATTTCTGCCTGTAAATCATCTATACATACAGTCAAATTTTTCTTAACTTATAGTTCAATAAATTTGGACATTCCTATAAATATATGGCTTTGATAAATGATATTTCCTGGGAATCCTGAAATTCTGAAGTTAAGATTTCATAATAGAAATATTTTAATTACTTAGAATGCCAGGTATAGGAGTACAAGACCATATATCTGAGTGGTCTTGCTTCATGGAATCAAATTAATAAAAACCAAAACTTTTCTTAATATTCTATTTATTTTTTGTTTGAAATAAAATAAATTAGCTTTCCACAGAAATAGCACTTCTTTGGCTTACTTTTATCATTTAAATATGTGGATTAGGGGGAAAGCACACAGGATGGTATTCATTGTGAATCTAAAATCTTCATTTCCTCCTTAGATCTACCAAACAGAGAGAATTTTTTTCCCCAAGGTTTTATCCCCCACAGAAAGAAAGTTATTTGTCTTAAGTATATTTCTAGAATCAATCTAAAGAAAATAAGATTTTGCTAAACAATTTAGCTATTTCCCTCTCAGAAAGTCAGTAGTTTAAATCACGAGTCCTGTACTGTGATCTTGTATTATCTTGAAACTCAATCATAATTAGCTTGCCTTTTCCTACTTAATAGAAGAACGAGCGATTCTTACAATAAGACCTTTGCCATTTCATACTGCGTTCAAAGACATGTTAGAGAATTAGTAAAGATAAGAGCCCTGATTGCAAGCTGTTGATCAGAAAAAAATGTATCTGTTCTTGGGATAATCAGGGTGTGGTTGAAGTTTAAACGATTTGCTCATAGAATTTTTAAAATACATACAGTAGTCTTTGACCTTTTCTATATTGACTCAATAGAGTACAGGAGTAACTTCCAGTAATTATTTTTTACTCCTCAAGAACTTCAGAGAATTTGAGAAAAAAAATCATTAGAAAGTCCATGTGTACATGTGAATGCAAAGTATATTTTATTTTTATTTCTTATCATTGTATGATGATAGGACACCAAAAAGAAGTAACTGTGTTTCATTTTGAGTCCTATTAGAGTATATGTGCTCAGAAATGTTAAATTTTGATGAAGAAAATAAGGGGCAGAGTTAATAACAACTGCTATTTTTTACTATAAACCAGGCTCAGCATTTTATGTAAGCCATGAATTTATTTGATAATGATAATAATAATGATAATAGCAAACATTTGTTAAGCATCCGTTATGTGCCTTGCGTGTGCTAGGAACCTAAGATACAGTAGCTAACAGATGAGGCACAGTCCCTAACCTTACAGAGCTTAAGACCAGTGGTCACGTACAGGCAAATCACTAGTTATCTCGTAGTGTGGTAAGGGCTAAGGAGGGCACTTAGAGGCATGCTGGAGGGATATCTAACTCAGATTTTATTGGCGCAGATGAGGTAGGTATGTGTCACAAAAGTCTTCTCGGATGAAATGATGCCAAGACAGACCCAAAAGAGTGAGTTGGGCATACAAAGAAGGCCTAAGAGTATTCTCAGAGTAGAGATGAGCAAGAAGAAATATCTAGAGGGTAGAGAATCCATGGCATTTTCAAAGGACTGAAGAATTTTCAATGTGGCTGGAGCAGAGAATGTAGACATGGGAATAATGAGACACAAGTTTGGGAGGAAAAGTGTGGGCTGCTCCTAAAAGCCAACATTCAGGAACTTAATCATGGGATCAGGAACTCCATTAATTCACTTATTCTAATTATTTCATGTCAGTGAGATCATACACGATTTGTCCTTTTTTTGTCTGGCTTATTTCACTCAACATGATGTCTTCAAGGCTTATCCATGTTGCATGTATCAGGACTTTGTTCCTTTTCACAGCCTGCATAATATCCCATTTTATGTATGTATCACATTTTGTTTAACCATCCATCTGTTGATGGACACTTGGATTACTTCTGTATTTTGGCAATTGTGAATAAGGCCACTTTGAACATCAGTGTGCAGATATCTGTTTGACTCCCTGCTTTCAATTCTATTAAGTATATATGTAGAAGTGGGACTTCTGAGTCATACGGTAATTCTATATTAAGCTTTCTGAGGAGCCACCAAGCTATTTTCCACAATGGCTGAACCATGTTACATTCCCACCAATAGTGACCAGACATGTACATTAGAAAGATCACACTGGCTGTGATAGAAGGGGCAAGACTTTTGGCAACAAAACTTGCAGTCATTTGGCAAAAAAAAAAAAAAAAAAAGTTGATATAGCCTGACATTAGGGCCGTGGCAATAGGAATACATAAAATGGGATTAGATTCAAGGGATATTTAGGATGTAGTTTTTGTAGGCTTTGGAGTTATTCTTATGTCAGTGTGAGAGAGATGGAGAGAGAAAGGTACTGCCAAGTGTCTGGCTTGGAATCCTGGGGACATGGGGTTGGCATTTAAAGGAAGTGGGAACATAGGAGGATGAGCAGCTTTTGGGGTAAGGGAAACAGTAAATCAGTTTTGAGTTTCAGGTGGCCATTGGATATAAATCCATATTTATATGAGGAAACTGAAACTTAAGGAGGTTAAGTTACTTGTCCAAGGTGACACAGCCAGAATTTGAGCCCAGAATGTCCCAGCTCCAAATTCCCTGCTTGTACTCACTAAACAATGCTCCTTCTCAAATCTCCAGGAAGAACTCTTCTCCAGGGGTACGGATCTTGACAACCCTTGCTCTCTTAAAGATGGATTCTCATTCAGTTGTGCTACGAAGTGCTTGACCCTGGGAAAACCATTAACTTTTCAGGTTCACTGTCTCTAAAAAGAAGGGCTTGGACTCGATCAGCGTTTCTCAAAGGGGCTTAGGGAGTAGGAGTGGAAGCCGCTTAGGGGCAGGAGAGCTTGAGTGTGCATCCCGAGGGCAGGCTCGTTGGGAACCACCTCATTCCTCAAACCGTAAAAGCTCCTACTCTAGGGCTCTCACCTTCCTTCCCATTCGGATATGCCCCTGAGGGAGGGACATCTTCCAGCTGAGACTCAGCAGTCTTAGCTTGTGTTGTATCCTTCAGATTGCTCAGAGAAAAAAAAAAGATCGCTAAACTCTAGACCAGACAATCTCAAGGTTCTTTATATACCCTACGATATTTTAGAAATCCTTAAGTCATACAAGGGAATCATACTATTGCTAGTTTTCTTGCTACATTTTCTTTCATTTAACAAAAAAATTACTGAATAGTTATTATGTACCAGACCATGCTCTAGACACTCAGGACATAGCAGTGAATGAGACAAGGTCCTGTATTTAGGATTCTCACTTAGGTGGGGAGGGAAAGATAATAAACACGAAGATGAACAAAAATATCAGATGGTGATAAGTGCTACACAGAGAACTTCAACAGGGTAATGCGACAGGCTGATGAGGGGGCGATTTTAAATTGAGGGTTCAAAAAAGCCACAGGCTAGAATGTCAATATTAAATAACCCATCATATTTCTATATCCTAGCCGTGAACAATTGGAATTTTAAATGAAAAAAAAAAATACCATTTACAATAGCTCCCTCCAAAATTAAATACTTAAGGTATAAACCCAATAAGGTATTTTCAGGATCTGTATGCTGAAAACTACAAAAGAGTAATGAATCAAATAACTACATAGAAAGACATATTGTGTTAGTGTACTAGAAGACAAAATAGTGTTAAGATGTTAATTTTCCATAGGTTAAGTTGATCTATAGATTTATTACTATCCCAATAAAAATCCCAGCAGGATTCTTTTTCAGTGACTGACAATATGATTCTAAAATTTATATGGAAAGCCAAAGCAACTAAAAGAGACAAAGTGATTTTGAAAGAGAAAAACAAGGTTAGAAGTCTCAGGCTGCCTGATTTTTTGACTTACTCTAAAGTCATGATCAAGACACTGTAGTATTAGTAAAAGGATAGACACATAGATCAATGAAACAGAATATACAAAACTTAGTTTAAAGTGGATGATAGATCTAAAAGGAAAATGCAAATGTATAAAACTTTCAAAAGAAAATTTTCATGACCTTTGGTTTGGCAAAGAGTTCTTAGTTAAAAGATGAAAAGTCCAATACATAAAAGAAAAACATCCTACTTAAAGGTTCACAAAATTAAAAACTTTTGCTCTGTGAAAAACAGTTAAGAGAATGAAAGGCTACAGATTGAGAAAGAATATCTGAAAAGCATGTATTTGACAAAGGAATTGTATCCAGAATATTAAAAGAACTTCAAAAACTCAACAATAAAAAAAAAAACCCTAAAAATTGGGCAAAAGATGTGAACAGACACTTCACCAAAGAAGATATACAAATGGCAAATAAGGATATGAAAACATTCTGAATGTTATTAGTCATAAGGTAAATGCAAATTCAAACCACAATGAGATACCTTTACACATGTTCTTAAATAGCTAATGTGAAAACAAAAACAAAAACTGACAATACCAAGTGCTGACAATATCATGTGCAAAATCTGAAACTCTCATACATTACTGGTGGGAATGCAAAATGGTACAACCACATTGGAAACAGTTTGACAATTTCTTATAAAGTTAAACATAGACTTTCCATATGATGATGCAGTCCCAATCCTATGTATTTACCCTAGAGAAATGAAAACATATTTAACCAAATCTTTTTTTTTTTTTTTTTTTACCGGGAGGTCCCGGGTATCAAACCCGGGTCCCTCCATATGGCCCAACCATTTGAGCCACATCCGTCCCCCTATCCAAATCTTTTATGCAAATATTTATAGCAGCATTGCTGAAAATTGGAAAAAAAACACAACAACCTATAACAACCCAAACATCCTTCTTTTGGAGAACAGATGAGCAAACAGTGGTATATAAGTTAAATGAAATATTATTAAGCTATAAAAAGCAATGAACAATTGATATACTCAAAAAACATAGATGCGTTATGCTAAGAGAAAAAAACAAGACTCAAAAAGTTACATATTTTATTATTCCATTTATATGGCAGTAGGGAAGAAACAACACTATAGGAAAGAAATCTTCTCAGTGGTTGCTAGAATTTAAGGGTGGAGAGAGGGTTTTACTATAAAGGAACATCCTGGGGGAATTTTTTGGAATGAGGGAATTATTCTGTATTCTGAATATGATAGTTGTTATATGGCTCTATGAATTTATCAAAACTCACAGAGCTGTGTACCAAGGCAGAGAAATTGACTTATGTAGATTTTAAAATAAATTAAAAAAAATAATGGAAATGATCACAAACAAAAATAAGAAATGGATTCTAAAACGCCTACATATCTTCTTTATGTAAAAATGATCAAAATTCCTAAAAGCATGCTAAGAAAATTAAAATATATGAGTGGGGAACTTGCAAACAGTGATGAGACCCATGAATGGGCAGAAGATGGCAAAAGAGCCCCCTAAAATATTGTAAGCCGTCACCCAAACCCCATTGCTCCAGCGTTAGTTTAGGGGAGCATTACTGCCGGCTGTCACTAGAGACAGCAAAGAGATGCCTAAAATCCTTTGTCCAAACCCAGAAGAGAAACAGCAATAAATAATCACAACCTCCTCCCCGTCTTTGGAATTTTTTCGGAGGGTACACTTCGCAGTTCTGGATTACTTCCTTTCTTTAACTCGCTCGTGTTGTAGGTGGCAGACCTAGTGGGACGATGTGACCGCGGAAGCATTCCAAGTGGGTGCTTGAGGCAGCCTAAGGTTAGGGTGACTGGGCCTGGGACGCCCTGATGGCTGAAAAGGGATGGTGGACGGAGAAGGGAGCTTACTGGGTGAGCCCGAGCGTGTGCTCGGGGATCTAACCCTTGCACTGGTGTCTGCAGTTGGAAACCAGAAACGTGGGATGGGACAGAAAATGTGAACAGCACAAAAGTGAACTTGCTTAGTGAGGCAGAATGCCCGAGGGGGCTGGGACCTGTGGAGGGAGAGCAGGAAGAGAGGCCCTGTGGAGAAAAAGGACAAAGAAAAGGGCAAAGTGTATGAGCAGATGCCAACCCATTCTTACCTCAGTTTTTGCTCTCTCTCTTAAAAATATTTTTATTCTAGTAACATATATACAACTTAAAATATCCTCTTTTAGCCACATCCAAATATATAATTCAATGCTGTGAATTACATTCACAAAGTTGTGCTACTATCACCTCCATCCATTACCAAAAATTTTCCATCACCCCAAATAGAAACTGCAATTTAAGCATTAATTCCCTATTCCCTTCCCACACCCTGGCCCTTGGTAACCTGTATTCTAGTTTCTGACTCTATGATTTTCCTTATATTAAATAATTCTGGGTTTATTTTTGTTTGTTTGTTTTTTGCTTCATCTTTTCTTTCTCTCTCCCTTCTTTTCCCCTTTCCTTTCTTCTTATCACCCTTTCTTCTTCAGCTTTTCTGTGTCTCCTTTCTTTCCTCTCCCTCCTCTCTCCCCACCAGGCAGTGATTAACATTAATAGTGTTTACTGAATGTCACAGAAAGGACGCCCGAGGAGAAAAGATGGGATGCCAACCACCAGACACCTTTTATTCTGTTCTCACGCATTAGTAGGAAATGAATGCAATTCATTTCATGAATCTTGTATTTAGAGAACTGACAGTCCAGCTGGAGATTCACAACAAATCCTATTTAAAAAGAAAAGAAAGTTAAAGTACTATTGAGTAGCATAGTTGAATAATGTCATAATATAAAATATGACCGAGAGAAATGTAGTTGGAAAAATCAGACTAGCATGATTAAAGAACAAATTTAACCGATAACATGATAGAAAAATGGGAAAAGGATATGAACAGACAGTTCACATGATATAGAAGATGAAATGTTCCAAGAGATGCTCAAGCTCACCCATAAGAAGAAAAATGCAAACTAAAACTGCTGTGTGATATATGCCATTTCTTACCTATCCAGGTGGCTAAAACCCCAGAGTTTTGATAACAGTATTCTGGTGCGGGAACAGTCACTTTCACACATTGCTGGTAAAGTGTAAATCGGCCAGTCCCTAAAGAGGCAATTTGACAATATCTATTAAAAATTGTGAGGTTGATATCCTGTGACCCAGCTTGCCCCCTCTGTGACTTTATTTTAGAGAAGAAATTTACAGAGGTGTGAAATGATCTATGTTCAAATCATTCTATATAGGATTGTCTTAAAGAGCAAAATATTGGGAATAAACCAAAGATTTCACAACAGGAGGCTGGGGGACATGACTGTTACTGAAGGGAGAGAATGCTGTGGGCTGACTTACTCAAGAAGTCTTCGTGGAGCTTCTTGGACTCACGTTCTCCTTTCTTAGACCTTGTCCATTGCTCTTCTACAGAGCGATCAGTCACCTTCCATCCCAGTGAGTGTTCTTGACCTTGATTTTGACAAAAAGTCTTCGGCATAGCCTGGCAAAGGTTGGCAAACCCTCTCTTTGAGGGCCGTAGATAAAGAGCATATTGAAACATATGCCTTCCTCACCCAGAGGTTGTTCCAGTCAGGCTGACAGAAACATGCGGGGCCTGAATCCATCACAGCCAGTAAAGCTGCTCATGCATTAAAAAAAAAAAAAAACAGCAGTTAAAGGGCAGGACTAGTGGTGTCCTTCCTGCACTCGAGATAAACCTTGAATCTGTACACTTCAAGGAAACATAAGTACGTGTACACATACACTCACTCTTCTAAAGTCTGGGCCATTAGGGTTTGATTTGCCAGGAAGGGCCTCCCTATATATTGCCCCATTTTAATGTATTTCTGTTTCCAGAATCTGAGTCCATCTTTCCTGGAGTGGCAACATAGGATAATGAAGAAAGCAAAGGATTTGAATTCAGAAGACTCAACTTTGTAAAACTTGCCATAAAACCTTGAGGGATCATGTAATTTCTTGGAGGTTCAATCTCTCATACAAAGTGAGGCTAAAAGTGATATCTGCTAGATCAGTTAGCTTTTGAGCTTTGTAACAAATCACCCCAAATGCAGTGGCATAAAACACCAGCAATTTAATTTTGCTCACAACTCCAAGGGTCACCATTTTAGACTGGGCTGAACTGGGTGATTCTGGTCTCATCCAGTTTCACTCACATCTACAATCAGCTGCCAGGTTGTCTGGTGGTTGCCTGGTCTCAATGGCTTCAGATAGGACAGCTCATCTCATTGAGGCCCAGACTTGCCTCAAGTTGGAAGCAGGGTTGCAGGAGGGAGTGGGAGCTCACAAGATCTCTTCAGGCCTATCCTTGAACTTGTGTAATATAAATTTTACTGATTCTGTTGGCCAAAGCAAGTCGTAAGGCCACCCTGAAGATATGGGGTTAGGAAAAAGACTCCACCTCTTGATGGGAGGAGCTGCAAAGTCACAAGTCACCTGCTGTGCACAATTTTTGTGTGGAAAATTGTGGGCATGAAAGCATGTTCTAAACCTGGGCTTCTTAACCTTTTTTGTTCCATGGACTCCTTTGCCAGCCAAGTGAAATGAATACTACTGTAATTTATTTATTGCATGCATTCATAAGTGAAGGAAATTCTAGATTTCAGTTAGAGGTCAGAGAAAATAAAGATAATACATTGACTTTTTTTCAATTCAAGCTCATAGACCCCCTGAAATCTTTCCACAAGGTGAAATCTTTTCACATGGACCCCTGGTTAAGAATCCCTGTTCTAAACTGTAAAGCCCTAGGGAAATGTTGACTGTTATCTGTATCCTGTCCTGCTTTGCAGCAGTTGTGACTATTTTTTAACTACTAAGTAAGGTCATGTGGTTTTACAGAGATGTCTGGATGGCACATTTCTCTCAGGGAGTTAGTAAAAGCTGTTGCCTGATGAGCAAAGCTCTGTAATTCTTAAAATTAACCAGAGAGGTTCTCATGATTTAGATAGCAATGCTGCATTTTCATAGCTAGAAAAGCCTGACAATAAATATTTGAATGGGTATCCCACTCCATGAGTTGAGGAAGAGGAAGTTGGATGGCTGAAGGAACAGTAGAAGGGAAGATTGCAAATCAGGTTGGAGTTGGTGACCACGGTTGTCCACAGCTGCTACTTCCCTGAGAGAGCAAGGGAAAAAGTAGGCTGCTGATTGAAGGGAGGCAGCTACTTGGCAGGCAGATGTGTGGCTATAGTATTTGACTCTTTCTCCCATTGAAAGAGGTGCCCATGTGTCCTAAAGACTATGCCTGCCTGCCTCCTCTAGAGGCTGAAAGGAAGAGCACATCATCATCTCCCTGATCACCTTCTGTTTTTGCATAGGATAGCAAGCAGAACAGCCCCCATTGACAGCTGGGAGAAAGAGAGGTGATTCTGTACCAGTAGATGGACTGGCCAGTTTGTGCTTGTGCCCCAACTGAGAATAAGTTAAATTACACAGAACAGCACATTTTGTCATCTTCCCATTGGTGAGGGTAGACATGGCTCTCTGGTTTTATGGTGGAGGCATACTGGTCCCCAGGAAACGAATCATATTAGATTTTGTGCCTTGAGAAGTCAAGGGGGTTTGGAGGTCGGGAATGAGGCTTGCTGAAGAGAAAACCCCAGTTTGGGTGTGACTGTAGGATGTCCATGGAGAGCCTCCCTCCCCTTGCCTGGTGTATAATAGTCATGGTGAATATTTAAAGGAGTTAAGGAACTCAATAAACACTCATTGAATGAATAAATAAGTGAATAATTCGCCAGGATTTAAATTTGTGAAGTGTGTGTGCAGCTCTGAAAAACATCTGTGTCTTCTTCATTTTTCTGTCCCTAGGATCTTGCTGGTGGTGGCGGGGGGCGGGCGGTGGGGGGGCGGGGTGTTGTATGGAGTATGCATGCAATAAATAATTATTGAGCTGCAATTGAAGTTATAGAGCCCAGAAATTAAATATTAAATTGCAAAAATAAAACCACTACCTGTTCTCACAATTGAAGCTTGCAATGGATATGATTTTATCTTCCATTCCTGAAAAGCCCTAGCTCTGCATCCCTGTAGGTAAGAAAGAACTGCCTTCTCTCCAAATATTCTTTGGTGCCTCTAGTCTTGGTTATGCCAGAGGTCAGCATCGGGTATAGGCACCAGGTTCTAACTACAACCCACAGGAAGAGGTGTGGGTGCCAAAGCCATTCCTGTCAGAACTCTTATGACTGTGGGGATCCTTCTCCTGTTTAGCTGCCCATGATTCCCCTGCCTCAACTTCTCCATGTAATTCCCGACTAGCGATAGGAGAATTGGCCTCAGTGTAAAAGAACTTAGAACATGTCTGAGGGTGAAGATGTGAGCAGCTGACTTCAATCAGAGCAAACCCTTCTGCAAATCAGCTGGAGACAGACTTCCTGCGACAGATGGTGTGCCCAGGCTCTTGATTCTGAAACTCTCCAGTGAACTGCCAGTGAGCTACCTGAAGCCTTGAAATCTCACTGCCATTGGCTCTGCAAAAGTTGCTCCAACTTAAATCCCCCCTCCCATATTAACACAGAAGTGGACAGAGTGAGTAAGCCATGTGGACTGTGGGGGATGAAGCTGTTCCCTTGACTTTCTCCTGTCCCTGAGGATCAGAAATGCAAGGAGAATGGTTATTTCCAGGGCTCTAGAGATTTTATTGTTGATAAAGTGATGTCCCCATAAGTTCCCTGAGCCAGGCTTAGGCGTTCCTGAAACTCACCATTGCATTTTCCCTACCAAGCTAATTGCCTTTTTTTTTAATTAAAAAAAAAACAATTTATTGAAGTATATCGTTCATACATGAACATACATAAACTATAAGTGTTCAGTAAACATCGTGAACTTACAAAACAAACATGCATAATATCATACAGGGCTCCCACACATCGCCCCCCACCCCAAACACCCTGCATTGTTGTAAAACATTTGTTAACAAATCATGAAAGAGTATTGTCAAGGTATTACTACTAACTATAGTCCGTATCTTCCTCCCCTATACATTTTTTAAAAGCTTTATTTATTTATTTATTTATTTACTTTTATCCATTTTTACCCCCGCCCCCTGTTTTTGCTATTTCTGTGTCCATTACTGGGAGGTCCTGGGGATTGAACCCAGGTCTCTCCACATGGGAGACGGATGCCCAACCACCTGAGCCACATCTGTCCCCCTGTTATATCTCTTAAGGTTGACCAAAGATACACAAAGTTACAATCTTTTCCCATACAGTGTGGTCATATAATAAATCAGGCTTAGTTTATCACCAGCATTCCAAAAAACCAGACCTAAGGAGAAAAACTAGGTCTGGGGACACATGCATGGTTTCTAATATAGAGAATGTTTAGCCTACCCTGATTATCACAAAATCAGGACAGCGAGAATATTCGCATAATTGCCTCTTCATTTCCCTATTTCACTTCCCACTTTGGGGGATCTGGCAACATTTTAAATGCAATCACTAAGTAATTCCAGGCTCAGGGTAAATTCTTGCACATAAAGGTGACAGCCCAGAATCCTTCTGTCCTTCTTTGTCATCTCTTGGGCCTGGGCTTCTTTCTTCTTCCCCCATCTCCTAAACTCTGCCCCGTGTCCACTTGTCCTTGAGATTTTGAAGCAAGGGCATTTCAAAGAAAATCAGACTTCTCGGGGTTCTCAGGAAGTGGGAAGCTTCAAATTCCAGTTTTTAAAGGAAACCACTGTACTAATTCCTTCAAGCTGACCTCAAGCCATTACTCCAGAGTAAGAATGAAAAACAGCTAATGCTGCTGGGAGCTTACTGTGGGCTGTGCAGTTTATCCCTTTGAGAGATAAGCTTTTGTGTGCACGTAGTTCACACAAAAACACCATGAAGTAGTATCATCATCTCCATTTACTGACAAAAGAAAGCTGAGCCAGAGAGGGAAGTTAACTCCTTTAAAGTTTCTTTTAGGTATGGTTGCTCAAGCAGCAGAAGTGTCCTCATCAATGAAAGTCTGAAAAAATGGGCACTCTAAAGAGGTTCACCAAGCTCTTGGAAAACTTTGATCCCCTGAAGGGTTTTCAGGCAGTGGGCAGAATATATAACAAGACCTGGACGTAGAAGAGAGAATGGTGATCAATGAGCTGAAAGAACTTGGATTTGTGTGGAACAGAGAGTGTTTGGAGGGATGTCAGGGAGAAAGCTACCAAAATGGGCAGAGGTAGATTGCAGAGGGCCCTTGGGGCACTTCTCATGTTGTCAGACTTTGTCTTGAGGGCCTTACCTCATCAGAGGATTTTAAATGGAGGAAGAAGATGTTCAGTTTAGCTTTCCATTTTAAAAAGATGACCAACTAGACGTTTTTAAATTTCAGGTCAGTCGTGGGTCAGAGAACCGATTACAATGGGGATCACAGTGAATACAGAGAGAGGAGACAACAGGTGATTGGCAAGAGAAAACAGTGGTTTGGATTGCATTTGTGGGAGAGGAGACGGAGAGAAGAGGACAGATTTGACAGTTTATTAAAAATAAGGAACGGGGAAGAAAAGTACAAGGCTGATGAATTTGATGAAACGTGGGAGTAGGTACGGGAGAAGGAGGAGCCAAGAAGGACTTCCCCTTTTCTGGCTTGAGCAATTGTGTGTTGCTTCCCAAAACAAGGAATCCTGAAGAAGGAAAAGTCAGAGAGGAGGAGGAAATCCAGGAGAGGCTAATGGGAGAGAGGCCTCTGGTAGGAGAGATTTGTCAACAGGTTTAAGTGCTGCAGAGAAGTTTCTTAGGGTTTGGCTCGAAGGGAGAAAGTAGCCATTATGCCTTTTTCATTTTGGCTGTTGCTAACCAGTTCTTCCTTTCTACTCTTCGTCCAGCTGTAATATTCTGACTTAAGGAATATGGGGTAATGATAGTAAGTGGGCACCAAATTATGAAAACATATAGAAAAGTCCTTATCCCATAATTTTTAAACACACATACACAAACTCATACATACAATATAAGCATACAAACATTATAGGAAGAAAATACACTTAAAATTGCTTACTCTCGGTGGTGGAGTTATGAGAAAATTTTGTCTGACATTTTCCAAAGGGTTGGTGATGAATTTGTATTAGTAACATGATAAGAAAAACAAGTCAGCAGTTAAAGGAAAATCACAACTTTGAAGACTGCCACAGTAAGACTGTAGTTGAATGCTAAGCACAACTCTTCCTTCTAGATAGAGAAGTTGAATTATATGTGTGACTTTTACCATCTCTAACATGTCAACAATTCTAAAAATGAAGGCAGTTTCAGATTACAATCCGCTATCAGAATGATGGCATGAGCTTCTCTGGATTCGGTGCCTCTAGTCATGTAGGTAAGGCCTTGAATTTCTGAACTTCAGAGTCTTCTTTAAAGTTGTATGAGGTCTGAGACAAACCACCTTCTACCTTCCAACTTCCTCCCTCAACACAAAATATTATGTTAAGTAGAAGCAAATTTTGATGATAATAACAGCTAATATTTATTAAGGGTTTACCATGTGTAGAGGGCAGTTTTGTATACTTTTCATGCAATCTTCATACAAACCAGCAAATTGGGTACAATTATTTCAATTTTTTAAAATTTAAATATATATTTTTTATTTTTTTAAAGATACTTAGATTACACAAATGTTACACAAAAAATATAGGGATTCGCATATGCCCCACTCCCCACACCTCCCACACCCTCCCACATAAACATTCTTCATTAGTGTGGCACATTCATTGCAATACAATTATTTTTAAAGGTGTAGAAATTAAAGCACAGCTAGGTTGTATAGCTTGCACAGGGTCACACAGCTAGCAAATGGCAAAGCCAGGATTTAAAACTAATAAATCTGACTTTAGAGCTCTCTTTCTTAACTGCAATGCTATTCTGCTTCTCCTGCAAGAAATTTGACTTAAATCTTCATTTGCTCAATAAATATTTACTGAGTACTATGTGTTAGGCACTGCCCTGGCCACAGGAGAACCGACTGGGGCGTTCCTGCCTCTTAAGAGTTCTCATCTGGTGGGGCAGTGACAACACTGTCCCTGGGATAAGCCAAGAATGCATGCAGCATACTGCAGAAGCACAGATGAAGGGTACTTAACTCTTTTTTGGGGCTCTTTCTGGAGCAACTGTTAAAATCTAAAGGAAGAGCAGGAGTTCCATCACTTTTGTAGTCTATAGAAAGGAGAAATTTCTAGTTAGCTGGAAGATCTGGTATTGGTGTATCTTGTCCCAGCTAGGAAAAATACTGTGCCAATGGCAAGGGGCGCCATGTTGCATGTGATCCTAGCCTGGAATTTATGGCATGTATTATTAGGGTCTGGTCTTTTTTATTATCACTGTTTTTATTGTGGTGATATATATACAACACACATTTTCCCATGCTAACCACTTTCATGTGTACAATTCAGTGATATCAATTATATTCACAGTGTTGTGCCATCATCACCACCATCCACTACCGAACTTTTGCATCACCCCAACAGAAATGATGCACCTAACAAGCAATAATTCCAAATTCTTCTTCTCCCTGGCCCTTGGTAACCTCTAATCTGCTTCTGCCTCTATGAATTTGCTCATTCTAAGTATTTCATGTAAGTGAAGTCATACAATATTTGTCCTTTTGTGTCTGGCTTATTTCACTCAACATGGTCTTCAAGATTCTTCTGTGTTATAGCATGTACCAGCACATTCCTTATTACAGCTGAATATTCCATTGTATGGATATATCACATTTTATTTATCTGTTCATTTGTAGATGGACAGTTGGGTTGTTTTCACCTTTTGGATATTGTGAATAATGCTGCTATGAACATTGATATACAAGTATCTGTACAAGTACCTGTTTTCCATTATTTGAGGTATATATCTAGTCTGTTTCTTAATATAATGGTAGACATGTAAAGACATTAAAAAATTAAAGTCCAGAGAAGGCAAGTGATTTTCCTGAACCCACACAACTAATGGTTAGAGAAGTGGATCTAGAACCTGGGCTTTTTGTCAGTCAGGCTGTTCTGACCTTTACCGAATTCCATCAACTTTAAGGTATAGCTCCATCTATTCATGGACTCAGGGGTGTTATATAAGGCTGTGTAGGTTATTTTCAGCACAAGGGTCCTTTCACACCAGAAGGGACCCCCCCCCCCCCCATTTTTAACTTCCACAATGGCAACTGCCCTATTTGAACTGATAGAGCCCATCCTACCAAACCACAAATTCCCATCTCCCAAATCATATTAAAACAATGATGTTTCCTATGATATTTTTCATCTGTGAGGTTCAAAGCACATAGTATCAGTGTTGTGGTGTCCAATTGGCATACAATAACCAGTTCCACAGGGTGCATTTTCAGCAAGGTTCACAGCATCTCTGCCAATCAGCAGGCCACGGCCACATCTTCTTCAACAAGGTCTGGTTCTTAGCCCTGAGCACTCTACTCTAGCTCAGCACCAGGGGAAGTGGCTGTTCTTAATAGGTTTTACTCCTATATTCTTCTGAGTTCTCTTACTAGTCAATCCTTCGTTGCTCTAATCCCCTGTACAAATAATAGTTCTTTATACGAAATGCTTCCTGTTCAAATTGCTATGTGGTTTCTTCCTCCCAATTGGACTCCAACTGATACACAACCCTCAGAAATTTTGCTACCAATCAGACAAGCCTGCTTAGCCAGAGGAGGAAAGAGTGTGGCCCTACCAAGAGCTACAGTCTAGCTGTACCTGCTCTCTAGGAGGTCCACAGACCCACTCATTTGAATATCCTTGCAGATTAGCTGGGAGTTCACGAAGGTACATAGAGAATGCAAGGAGACCCTTGAAATTCCCTGAGCCCCCCAACTGAAAGAGACACATGATCACATATATGGAATATTGTCAATGATAGTGGACAACACATGCTAATACACTACTCATAGATGTGTCCCAACAGAATGATTAGCTCTATTTTGGGGTTGGAGAACCATGACAGTTACATGGAAGAAGATTCTTGAAGACTGATTCAAGATTTTCTAGGCAGGTGATAAGGAAAGAATATGCCAAGCAGAGGCAACAGTATAGGTGAAAGCCTTCAGGAAGGGAAAGTACGCTACTCCCGGAGAACCATAAATCATATGGAATGGTTGGACATTGGATGGTGGGCTTTGTGAAGGAGTTTGGACCACATCCTCAGGTGATGGGGAGCTCCTGCAGGGTTTGAAACTGAGTGTGGAGAAGTGTTAAGAAATTATTGTTTCCAGGCCCTTGCTCCTGCAGGAGATGGATTCTTGACCTAAGATAACACTAATGGGAATGGGAAAAATAAATTTAAACAAGTGTAGGGAATTAGGTGGATTGGCAGGATTTTGGAACCTAAGGGTTAGTTATGAGGAACAATGAATGAACAGAAGTGAAAGCATACTTTTTGAATGCTACATTAAGATATCCTTACTGTAATTTGATTCTGAGCATGAATCATTGAGGCCTAATGTTCTGAGAGAGCAGCATCAACCCAATTGTTGAGCCAGATGGTGGCAAGGTGGTGGTAGCCTCCTTATCACAGTTTACACCCGTCAGCTTCCCCTCCCTACTCCCCACCTGGCAATCGGAACTGGACAGCTGGCGCCTTTTCATTTTAAAGTAAACAATGAACATTATATATGAGTTAACTTTTACATCTAGTTGCTCAAAATACAAGAATACTAAAAGAGGCTTTTAAAGCATGAATAAAGGTTCCACTCGCTCATTGTACAGAAGAGCAAACTGACACATAGGCCTTCTAAGACTTGTCCAAGAGTAAGTCAGAGAGGACTATAAAGGCATCTTGGAAAACTGTAGGAGTTCTCCATAGTACTCCTGATAGGTTATGAGTCAACAGTTTATGCTGTTTGACTGGCTCCTGAGAAGAAGTTAATAATCCAGGGTACTTGGGAATGTGAGGAAAATTCCTCCAAACAGGCACAGTTAATAGTACAAATATAAAAATGTGCTTTTATCAGTTGTAACAAATGTACTGCACCAATGCAAGGTGTTAAAAGGGTGGTACAAGGAAATCTGTATTTTATGCATGATTGTTCTGTAAACCCACAAGTTCTCTAATAAAAAAATAAGTTGTAAGGGAAAAACGAGCTAGAGAGGAAATGACTAGATCAAAATAAATGCAAGGGATGTATCAACAATAGCAACAAGAGGCACAGGGTCACCGTCTCCGGGCTAGGGAATCTGTTTCTTCAACCTGAACCCTTCTAGTTCTAGGGCCAGAAAATTTCATCTCATGAGTAAACAGCGTTGTGAAACACCTCATAAATAAACATACCCTGTTCATGGATTTTATTGTGGCACGAGGTTATGGCAACAACTCTGACATCATGACTGAGTTGATCGTTTCATCATCGGCAGCACAATTCTGTATGGAAGCACAGCCGAGGTCCTCGGCTTGAATAGGTGGAAGGGCCACTCATGTCCTGACTTCAGTCTTAGTTATCATGATCTACAGCTATCACCTTTTCCATATAAAAGGCCAACTGTCCTCTGGTAAGGCAAGGCCAGTGCAGTTTCCTTATGTCCTATGTCATTAGTGATAATCTCTCACCGTGAACTTCATTCATCCCATGTTCCAAATCTGCAGGGCCATCTTCTGACAAAGTGGTTGTCAATACCCTGTGCCTGCAGGAGGACTGGAAGGTCTTTGTGTCTCCTGGCACCCCCCTTTTCCATGTCCCTGAGTCTCATGGGAATGCATACATTATAGCTGGGAGGCAAGGGGAGAATGGGGCAGGGAATAACTATGGGAAGAGGTGAGGAGAACCATGCTGCAATGGGGCAGTCAGCTTATCAATGACAAAGCTCGTCCTGGGGTCCACACTTGTTCCTCATCCAAGGAACCTGTTATGTTGAAACACAAGAGTGTAAAATATCTCTGGTCACAAGTGCTACTTGCCATGGAGATAAATTCAAGCTACCCCATGAAAGAATCACCTACATTTCTGAATAGTTATAATCAAACCCTCCAGAAATCAAATAGACTTTTAAAAGGTCACCTTCCCTTACTATACCTATCAAGTTAGCTTTTTTTGTGTTTGTTTCCAGTCTGGCCAACACTTCTCTGCTAGGGAAAAACAATATTCTCTCTTTTTCTTTTTCATAGACAATCTCTTGTGGTCACTGGAAATTAATGTCTATTCTTTCATTTATTCCTTTCCGGTTCACCTTCTATTTGAAATTCTTTCTGTTAACTTTTATTATTTTTTTTTTATTTCAAAGCTCCAAAATTTTCTTCTTTGTGCATCTTAGGAAAAAACTATTTCTGACAAAACTTTAGCCAATGCTACTGTTCATTAGGTTTATGGTTCCCTTCTAAGGACTTGGCAAGGCCAGAACTGCTGAGTTCATGTTATGTTTTGAGGCAGTAAAAATATTTCCCAGTGTTCTAAAGAAGCATAATTTCCTAACAGCCCATGCCAGATAGCCCTTGCTCTTGAAATGCAAGTCAGAATGGGATGAACAAAGGAAGTGCAAACACAAAGGGACATTCAGGTGACCTGCCATGAGTCACTGCTGCTACACCACTGACACTGCAAGGAGAATCACTGAGGAAAAAGCTGCCCTGTGCATGGAATTATCATGCTTATGAAAATAGCAAATTCACCAGTAGATTTTCATTCTTTCTTGTCATATTATTTGGCAAGAATTACTGGCATTACATTCTTTTTTGTTGTTGTTGTTTAAGGTACCTGGGGCTGGGGATTGAACCCAGAACCTCGTATATGGGAAGCTGGCCTGAACCACTGAGCCACACTGGATTCCCTGAGTTGGTTTTATAGTTTGTTTTAACTTGTTTTTTGCTTTTGTTTTTTCAGGAGGCACCAGGAATGGAACCCAGGACCTTGCATGTGGGAGGCAGGTACTCAATTGTTTAAGCCACATCCATTCCCTACATTCTTTCTTAATGGTTTCCAAACTTGTGAGTGAAATTTCATTTGTAAGGGGGTTTATAAAAAACAAAGGTCTCTAGCCTAATTAAATCCAAATTTAATTGAACATTTGCCTTTTAATCACCATAATTTATCTTGAGGTTAAATTAAAAAAAAAATCTGTGTACATGTAATGGGAATGTAATTAATCTTTCATAAAGTACATGAAGCGTAGCAGGACACTTTGTCAAATTATCTTTGTCAACTTATCTCTTCTTACTCATGATCTTTTTATTCCACCAGTTTTGCTTGGTTTCTGATTTCAGTGTGTTGGGATTAAATCAGTGCCTAGTACTATATAATTACAAACCAGGACAGCAGATTGCTAATTGCATTCACTGTCATAACTACCGTAAGTGTAGCTTTAAGCTCTTTCAGAACAGTGGGGCAAAGGTGTCATGTTAATAGTCCACTACTATATTCTGCTATTGATTATCTGCTGCAATTGTAGACCTGAATGGAATCCAAAACTAGATGTGGAACCTGGGAAAATGCCAATAGATTGTGTATTTCTAAGAAAAAAAGTTCTTCAAAACAATAAAATTGCAGATGGAAGAGTTAGTATAGGATTTTAAAATTATGCAATTGCGGGCTTAATTTTATAAATGGGTACAGTCCTAATCTCTGGTATTCCGGAAAGAAAACCTTTTGGGATAGTTAACCACTCTAATGTTGATTACTGTCTGCAGATGAAATGAAAATATTTTATGAAGGTGTTCCCAAGCCAGTTTGACAACCACTGCTCTATAATTTCCCACTGCTCTGTCAGCCCACAATCCCTTCTTCACCATGAAGCAATTCTTGGCTCCAAGTTCTCCAAGTTCTCAACTTTCCTCTTCATCTATGTCTAGACATGGTAAGCCAATTTAAAATTAATGTAAAGTTTTCCTCATCCCAGAAACACCATGGTGAGATGCTTGCCACACACTTCCCAGTTCTAAATATACAACACAAAAGTCTTTTCATGATTAAAACCAAACCAAACCAACCAACTTTCTCTTCTAATGTAAGGTGTTCACAAACCCCATGTAAACAATTTCATTTAGAGCAAGCTCTTTAGTATGTGGAAACTCACATGTAAAATAGTAAACTCTATTATTCTGCTGGTACCCAAACTAGGACCTGGATTCACTAATTTAAATCCTTATCAGCCATCCTCATCAGGTTTCTTTGTGAAATTTCTTTAGAAATCTATGTTTTACTATATTATAAATTACTAATTTGAGAGAAACAAAAAACTCTCTCTTCCTCCAGCAAATTCAGAAGCTCCGATCAATTTCTTGTTTGTAATTATCTAAAAAAAATAATGTACACTTTTATCAACATAATTTCCCTCCTATGCATTTCTGGGTGTTTATAAATGAACTGAATAGTGGTGGGAAAAGATCCCAGTGCCTCTTAAGGACTACAATAACTCTCTTGTGATTTGCTGAAAGCAAGTGGTATTCATTTACTCTTTTTCTTGAAGATCATAGTAAAAGCAAACAGGTAGATTTTTGTTAAGAATCTTCAGGTTGGTAGATCTAAAGTTTTTGAAATTAGATAAATGCCCATTTCAGACTAAAGAAATAAGCTTTTGAAGCAAAGGGTTGGGGGAAAAGCCGGCTTTGCACAAACTAAGAGTTCAGAGCTTCTGTTTGAGTAAGTATTTTTGAACAATTGTTAGTCACTGAGGTTAACAATGGATACTGAAAAGAACGTATGACTAGCATTGTGACTTATCTACTCTATGAAAATTCACTGAAGGAAAGGATAATGAATGGTACCTCATCCTCCCTTCCTCCAATGTGGCTAGTAAATAAGGAAAACTGGCTAACTGGTTCCATTCTGGGTGTGGCTGATTTCTGGAAATGTTATCTTCCTTGAAACTTTCCAAGAGTGGATGTTATGTTGCGTGGTAAATGATTTACTCTGACACCGCGGACTTTGCATGCCTGCTTTGAAGTATGATGAGTTTCAATCTTGCAATAGAAAAAAATACAAAAGTTACCTTAAGTCTTCCAGTGCAATGATTTTAATAGTGCATGCTAAAATAGGCTGTACAATATTGTAATTCAATAAGTAATGCTGCCTTATTTCAAATGCTCCTACTTAAGAATGCTTCCTCTCTCCCCCCAACCCTTCCCTTGGAGTCTAATTCTACAGAAGTACTTCTAAAGTGCATTTCTCAGGCATTAAAAACAGCACTCTGATTTGTTTTTCAGTAGCAAGTCCAGAATCAGAGCACACCTTCCCCATTTGAGGCAGTGTGCAGTTCAAGCTCGGCTACAGCCTCTTAGAGAAGTACCATTCTCACTTTCAGAGGCCCCAGGATAGCTTTTTGAAAAAAAATATAATCATACCAACTTGCTCTGTGATGCGTATCTTCTCTTACCACAAATAAATATTGAATGCATCCTTGAGTCATAAAATATTGAAAACTCAATTGACACTTAAATTTCCAGGAAAATAAAGTCGTGGAGGCTTTATATGAATATTCTGAATTTGGTGGGCTGAAACACTAAGTATAGGGGTGGGTCAGAATTCTCAGGCTTAAAGCTGGGGGTTGGGTAAGAGTGGCGGGAGGAGAAAGTCCTGGTGCGTCCAGGCTACTGCTTTTCCTCTTGGGAGTCACCAGGGGAGCCGGGCTCCTCCGGGGATTTGACTCCTTCGGGGAGTAGCGTGGCACGCACCTTCCTCTTTTCCTTGAAGCGACCCGAGCGCGAGATCTTCAAATTGCGGCGGCTGCTACCGGATTTCTCCCCGCACATCTTGTCTGGCTCGCCGGGGCTCCCGAGGAGATTGGAGTGCTGGTTCTCCCTGGAGCCTCTGGTCCTGTCAGGGCTGGGCGGCGCGGGGGACGTGAGCTCACCCTCCGAAGGCTGGGCCGAAGGCTGCGCCCCCACGGAGGCTTCCTTGCTTTTCTTCCTGTTGGTTAGCGATTTCCACCACGGGACGGAGCTGCCAGTGCCGCCGCTATCCGCCATGGTCTGCCTCCTCAAGCGGTCCCGGACGCACGCTGCGGGTGAGCAAGGGCGTTCGCAGCCCCGGCCACTGTTTCCTCGTGGTTCAATCTACGCCTTCCCCGGCTTCTTCCACGCGGGGTGCCGGATGGGAGCCCAGGCAGATCCCTGTGCTGGAGAAGAAAACAAAACATGGTTAGTGGGTTTGTCGAAATCACATATCGCCCAATCCCATTTTCTCTCTTGCGCTCCCCGCGCACCCGAGCGACCCGAGTCCGAACGTGGGGAGTCCAGAGACGCACAGTCCCGGGAGGACGCGGGAGGATGAGTGGTCTTCAGGGCGCTGACATCTGGTGTTAAAAGCTGCGCCTTGGAATGCCAGGTCTCAACCTTTGCCTTGTCTCGAGGGGGCAGTGCAGAGGTCAGGGCGCCAGGGGCGTCAGGGAAGGTTCCCAGTCATCTGGATTAACCAGTCCCGGAGAGAGAAGACGGCATGTCCTGTCCTCTCTGCCTGACTGTACGTCAGACGCCCAGAGGTGACCCATCGACCCCAAAACGACCTCTCCTTGGATGGGCACCTGGGTGGCCCCACTATATAGAGGCGAACAATGAGTATTAGATCACTGTGAAACATTCCTGAAATTTACCCTCAAGGGTTTCTAGTCCATAGACTTCTCTTCTAGGATCCTTTCCGCTGCGATACTTCGGGCAAGTAAGAGCGAGGGCCAGGCTCACGTTGTTGTTGTTGTTTAAATTCTGCTTTAAACATAACTTGGGCCCTATGACTTTCAGAGAAGCATGTCTAGACTTAAATCCCCTGGAAAAGCGCCATCCTGTTCTTTGGTCACCAAGACCTAGCGTCTCCATGAAGCCAGCCCCACCGATGGTTGAGATGAGGCCAAGCGATGAAAGTCCCCTTCTCTTAGTTCTGTGTTAAGATATTCACGTAATCCATGCTACGCAAAAATCTTTTGCTTACAAATTAAACACTCTTCTCCAAAGGAGAGGGGGCGCAACCAGGAAGCGCTAACCACGTGGACTTTAATTCGCTTCTCCCCCCACGCTTTAAAAAAAGCCCTACGAGAAGCGAAAAGGCTGCTTATTGGCACTTAAGGCACTAAGATCGTAAGTGAGGTTCCTCAGTCCACCTTCGATGCCAGCTCTCTCGGAAACTACCACTACCAAGGCTCAGAGGTCGTTATGTGTCGCGGGTCATTGCCAGGTTTCCTCGGAACTCCATCCCATCCCACGCTTTCCGCGCCCCCGGGATCAGCTCGCTCGAGAGCGAAACTTAAGGGATGTTTGTTGTCGAACTATCTCCACCCGGAACCGCCAGGAGGAAGTCTGAGAGCCTACCCGAGGCGGCACTGAGGACTCGTGCGCCCCGAAACCGCGGCCCTGGCTCCTCCCCAGGATGCCCCGAGGGCACACTCCGGCTGCCACTTAAAAACAATGGAAGAAAAATCGGCCAAAAGTTCTTTCAGTACAAAAGGCACCCCCGCCCTCAGGCACAGTATGCAGTTGCATTTGTAACAAAACCTTCTCCCTCCTACTTTGCAAATCCGAAAAACATCTCCCAAGCTAGTTACTGATTGAGGGTGTCGGGATGCTGCTTTCTGTCTCTACACTTATTCTCCACACTGGGCAACGCTGTGTGTACGCAAAGGTTTTGTACGAATTGCGCAAGGAAAAGCTCTTACTCATTATCAAAATTACACGCTGCGCAGTCCTCGAGCGCCCTTCTTCTTCGGCGCCTGGAGGCTGAGGACTGTGAGGCCCTGCGCAGATCCCTAGCTTGACACCCCGTCGCCAGGCTCGGTCTCGGCGGAGGCAGAGCTACTTCGAATCGCTCACCTGGCTCGGGGTTTCCAGGACCCCGCGGCCCCGCGCAGCGGTTGCGACGGAAAAAGACAGAGGGGACGCACTCTAGGCGCGGGGGTACACAGAGCGCAGCGAATCCCTGCGCAATCTGTGGGGGGTCGATTCTGGCAGGTGTGCCAGTCGGCGGGGGCTCCCAAGCGAGCGAAGAGCCACTGCAGCACAGCTCAAGCCGAGTGCAACTGCTGTTTCTCCTGGCGCCGCCAACTTCCCGCGGTGCGGGTCGGCTCCGGCCGGAAGGCGGAACGGCTAGGGAGTGCCAGGCTCGCTCCCCCAGGTGAATGCCGACGCAGGCGCTCCTCGTTAGTAGACTTTCGTTGTCGGACGGGTCCCTCTTCCCGGCTAGCGCCCGCGGGAGTCGCCAAGAGATGGGACCTGGGCTGCTCACCCTGGCGCATTGGACCTTCCTACGCGTCAGTTCTCGGCTCGGGAAGGGGCATCTGCCCACCTGCTGGTTATTCGCCAAGTGCTTTGAGAAACCAGAACCCCGGGGCAGCGGGGAGAAAAAAAATATTCCTAGAGGCGTCCCCCGCTGCCACAGGTGCAGGTGGGAATTTCGCGTTCCCGCCCTCCAGAGAACGAGATTGGATCTGATCGCAGACGTGGCGCCAGCTTTGGGGTGTCTGATTGGAGAAAGGTGGTGCTGCGCCGTTCGCTGGACTTGCCCCTCGAGGAGAAACCGTAGCGGAGGCTGGAGGCAAAGGAGACCGAGATGTTAGGTGGGCTCCGCTCAATATACGTCGCCGCAGCTCTCCCACTGCCGCCCACCTCGGTTTCTTTTTTTCCCTCCCTTCCCCGCCCCCACTCAGCTCGTGGGCTCCCAAGTTTTGCAACTCACAGGGGCTGTTTCATATTCAGGCAAAATGTGGCAGAGAGTTTCAGGCGCCCTTGGTCTGGAACGCTGGAACGTTAACAAGCTCGCTGTGTGCCAGCCCGGCGCTGTTCCGAGCGCGCTCTCTGAATTTACTCCTCCCAGCAACCCTAGGAGGCGGGTACTTTAATTACCCTCATTTGATAGGAGAGGAAACCCTAAGACGGAAAGCTGAAATGGTGGCCCAAAGTTGCGGAGTAGTAAGTGGCAGAGCCTGGATTGAACCCAAGATCTGACTGTGGCTCCCGCGGCATTAACCACCACTTTATACCGCTTCTCAGCCTGCCAGCCTCGAGCTCTTAACACGACTAAGTGAGCTTGCGAATTTCCTCCTGGCAGGTGTGGAGGTCCAATGGACTGTCACACCGCCCCGGGAGTTTAAATATAGCCCTGTGCGACTGCACGGAGTGAACCAGTGAGGCATCAAGGCTCAGGAAACTTATGCTCCCAGTCACATATCAGTGCTTTTTATTAGTTTGAAATAAAGATACTAACATCAGGCACGTTCACTGGTGAAGGCGGAGGTGTGGCTTGCTTTGACTTCCAGGATGCCCTGTTGTTCTTTCGAAGGACTATTAGATCCCAGAGGAACTATTTTGATGTTCCTTCAGCTAATGTATGAGCATGACTCCCCTGAAGAACTGATCTTTGAGCATCTTTGTTTTGAGGTTTTGCCAAGTATAATGCCTACCTTCAAATAGCCCACAATATAGAATTAGTAGAAAAATTATTAATAGAGTATTTAATGCATGAACCATGATAAAATATGAATGTTTTATATGGTTAACATCTCAGTATTGGATTCTTTAAGATTTTATAATATGCACACGATGTGTTATATATATTTGGAATCAGTTCTGGAGCATAAATGTTGAATTATAGCATCAGGACTGAACAAAAGGGACAAGATGAAGATGGGACAAGTCATCATAGTACCACCATGTTGAAGATGAAGAAATTGGATCCCTGAGAAAGGTCCTTATCTGACATGTCATCACCAGGAGAAAGTTGTGGAGCTAGGTTGCTATACTGTTGGACAAAGGAAAGAATAAATAAATTTAGGGGGAAAATACTGTAAAATGGCTCCTCACTTAGAGTTACTTAACAGGGGCCAGCATTTTCTCAGTAAATGAATCTCTTATAACAGCTGAAATGAAGAATTATTTTTCTTAAAACACTCCTCCAAATTTATATTCAACAACTTTGAATATTTCTGTCATGTTTCATCGACTTATTAACACCTTACAAATAACGCTTGCATGCAGTGAAGACATTTAAATGGAGACTTGGAGGCTGAGGAGAAATTGGCCAGGTGGGGAAAGGGTGAGCATTCCAGATAGCGGGGATAGCATGTCGTGAACAAGCTTAGGGTTTTAGAGGCACATAGAGAAGGCCAGTGTGATGAGAGTGTAGAGAGTGAAATAAAGGACCACAGGAGATGAAGCCAGACAGATGGGTGTGGCTGAACCATTCAGCGCCTTATATGTCATAGTAGGGTTTGTGAACTTAATCCATTGAAGAAGGAGTGACTCAATAAAATTTGCATTTAAAAATATCTCTGTAGCTGAATATGAAGTGTGGATGATAGAGGGGACAAGATGAGGCCATCAGGAAATCAGAGCTGTTGGAGTAGCCAGGTGGGATAGTTTAATGGCTTGTAAAATAGTGTCAGTGGGGGGATGAAGAGGAGTAGATGGATGCAAAAGATAATCAACAGGGCACTATTTCATTTCATTCATACAAAAGAGGAGACTGAGTTTTAACTAGAATTTGAAAGGGGCATACTCTCACAAGTTTCCTTGCAACTAGGAATGACCATGTGATCCAGTTCTTTGCCTAATGGGCTATAAAGTAGACTTCTAGAAATGCTTCTTCCCCCTATTAAGGAAAGAGTCTTCTAGGACAAGAATATCTTTTGACATATCCCTGATTCTTGCATTTAATCACAGTGTGAAGATGTGATGTCTGGAGTTGCAGTAGCCATTTTGCAAGAATGAAGCAATAGGCATGAAAATAAAAACCAACATGCCAAGGACAATGGTATGGGAGTGTGGGAAGTGTCTGGGTCCTCTATGATACCCATGAGCTCCTGAAAAAAACCTGGAACCACCCATCTCCAGACTTGTAGATCAGTGAGATAACACATATCCCTATGACTTGACTACAGTGGCTTGAATTTTCTGTTACTTGCAGCCAAAGGCATTCCTACTTGATACAAATTATTATAGTAATAGAAAAAATGATATTGTTCAAAAGGGAAAAAAGGTAGGATTGCCACTTTTTTTGGACCAATCTGAAAAGTTCTTCACAGAAGAAGTAGGATTTACTGAAATGCTTAAATGATGAGACAGTTTCTAGAGGCAGGGAATACATATATAAAATAAAGCACTTTTATTGAAAAGGCTCAGAGTTAAGGGAATGAGTAGATAAAGATATGTATTCAGAGATGGATGAACAAGTTGGGGTAAATCCAAAAGGTGAGCATCATCAGGTTATCTGAGACATTACAATAATTTGACTTTTAAAGATAAAATATTAGATAAAAAAAACAAGACATTTTCCTCTATTTTTGTAATCTAGAAATGTTATAATCTATAAAAATTTTCATAACTACCCCCATGCAAAAAAAAGAAAATCAAAACCCACACAAAGAGGGTTAGCATTACAAATATAGTTGTGTTCTGTAACTATTGATCCAGGAATCATACTGCTTGGTTCTATAAGGAGGTCATGGTCATCTGATCTACAGCCCTCACAATAGTTCTGTGTTGGTAAGGTGGACATCATACAGTGCAGATGCATTTAAGAGTTGATTTAGCCATCTAATTAATTTTTTAAAAGTAATAGTTAATCTAAGTTAGCTATTTAGTTAAATAGGTGATTTTAAATGTTATGGTATTTAAGCGTAGTATCTGTACTTAAACAGGATAATTCTCACATTTCTTAATATTTTATTTTGTCATTTTTATTTTTCAAAAATGTTGATTTGGGTAAGGATGCTTTATCTTTTATTATTATTATTAAATTGCTTTTTCCCCCAGGTGAACCTTTAACTGTAATAAATGATCACACTCAAAGATAATAGAGAATGAATTCATAGAAGGCAAGAATTGAACACTAGAAAACAAAATTAGAATTCGAGCACTTAAGCCAGGCATTGCAACCCTAGCTCTGTCACTGGGGCTCAGGACCACACTTCTTTGCATGGGACGCTGGGAAATTGATTATGTTTCTTTTAAGGATCTGTATTGGGAAGTGGACAAAGGAAATCACAGGATGAGAACATTGAAGAAATATAGCTAATCAAAGAGAAGAAAATAAAAACTACCTGTATTCTTCTTACCCAGAGATAACCATGATGAATGTTCTGGTGATCGTGCTTTTGTCCTTTTTGCCCCTTGTTTCACATGTTTACTTCATTCATCCTTTACCTTCTTTTGCCTCTTTTCCTTTCCCTCCTTCCTTCTCTTCCTTCATTCCTTTCTTTTATGGACTCTTCTACCCTTTGATAATTAAATATGGATTTCCCAAGGCCTTTTTCCTTTTTAGCCATTCATGCACTTCTAGTTTAATATTTATTTTTTTCATTCTGTATATTAACATCATTGATGTTGGATATGGTTTATGAACTTTTAGAGAGTGGGCATTGTACCCATGCATGAAATTGGAGTCCACTTTTTATAGCATCTGAACCTTCACCTTGACAGGTTAACATGAATGTATATCTAGAAGTTTAAAAAATTATAGTCACAAAATGTTACTAATCATTTTAACTTCCCACATGTACTTACTGACCTAAGCAAGGCTGATTTGTATATAGTACAGTCTCTCTCTGCATTTCAAGTAACACCAGCTGCCTCTCCTTACTCCCCACCCTGCCCCCTTTGTCCCATTAGCTGCTTTCACGGAATCATAGGTTTGGAATTCATCAAACTTACCACTGACCCTTCTTCAACGAATGGCGGTCCAGTGTCTGCATGAACACTGCTGATGCTGAGGAATTCACTACCTCCCAAGTCAGCTCATCTGGAGGACAGCAGTATAGATACCTGAAGGTAAATCTTTCTTCTGGTAACAGTACTCTTTGACCCTTTTAGCTAGTAACCTTTCTTTCTTCTCCCCTTGTTAGCTTGATGTTTGTACCCTCAACTAGATTATAGTTTTCTTGTTCATTTATTTGTGTATTGCCTAACTCCTTCATTAAAATATGGGTTTCACTTTAGTTAACATTTAAATAACATTGACTTTGTACTAGGTACAGTTCTAACTGCTTTATAAATATGAACTCATCTAATCCTCCCCAAAGCCACATTATTATGATAGATGAGAAAACTGAGACACTAAGAGGTTAAGTTACTTACCCAAGGTCACTTAGCTAAGTATCAGAGCCAGGATTTGACTCCAGGAAGTCAGACTTCAGAGTCCAGGACCTAGTTACTATGCTACATCTCACACGAGGGCTAGGACATACCACTGATGAATCTTTAGGGCCTAGCATGGTGCCCAGCAAATAATAATTACTCAATATTGTTGAATGAGTGACCAGAGAGTGCATAAATGTGAATACCCTGTTGATGATAATATGACTGTTTGTAAAAAGAAATATAATAAAAGTGGTAATGAAAGAAAATTTAAGTCCATTTTTATATGTAAGAAGAGCCTGCTTTTCTGTTAATTCTGATATGTGAGTACAGTAGATAGGTCAAATTATCTGATTTTTTTTTCTTTTTTTTTATTAGAGAAGTTGTGAGCTTATGAAACAATCATGCATAATGTGCAAAATTCCCTTACATTCTCTTCCACCAACACCTTACATTGTTGTGGAACATTTATTACAGGTTATAAAAGAACATCATCAGACTATTACCACTAACTATGGACCATAGTGTACAGGTGGTATATTTTTTCCATATGCCCTCTCTTAGCACTATGTATTGGTATTGTACATTTGTTATAGACCATGAGAGAACACTCATATTTGTATTGTTAACCACAGACCATCTTCCACCACATGGTTCACTATGTTATACAGTTCCGTGCCTTCTATCCAAAAGTATACCCTCAGTGGCTCTCACTTTCATCACAGAATTCTGCTGTCATCGCCTCAGTAAGCCTTAGTCCAAAAGAAAAAATCCCATAACCCCTGTTATTGACCCTTAGCATTGATATAGTACCTTCTTTGACATTGATGCAAGGCTATTACAATATTGCTGTTAGTTATAGCTCATAAGTTACATTATTTGTATTTTCCCATGTATCACTATATTCTTACCACCTTGTAATAGTGACATAGGTTTGTTCTAGCTCATAGAAAAACATTCTTGTATTTGTACTATTAACCACAATCCTCATCCACTCTGTGTTCACTGTTATTTGGTCCCTATATTATTCTCTGGCTTTCTTTCAATTGACATTTACATCCCTAGATACGCCTTTCAGCCATAATTCCATTTATAAACCAGCCATGTTAGTTATACTCACTACAATGCGTTACCATATCTGATGAATTTTTGGAAGGACATGACCATGTTGTGAAACCCTTTGTAGGAGATGGAGGTAGATGGTGATAAGGGTAGGAAAAAATAAGGAAATACCATAGGATGCCTGCTTAGATTTTATTTAGTATTATACTAAGGAAATAAAGGAATGAGCCAGAGGACGTGAAATCTTGGAACAATGCTCCATAAAACATCTTGACTCAGGAGACAAAGATAATTCAACTTTGTTGTTTGTTAGAAAATCATTGACGTAAATAAAAGTCATGTGCTACCATCCACGATAATATTCTCTGGCAGGTCACCTGGTCCCAGGACAGGTCTGGGGTAGAATAGAACCTTTAAAAGGTGATCTGCTCTCTGCTATCATTAATTTCCCTTTTCAAAGGGTTGATTCAGTTACACTTCATTTGCCAGGTCAAGGATTTTCTCTTTTGTGGGTTGTCGGTCTGTCAGCTACATCACATGTGTACAGGTGGGAGGTGATAGCCGATGGAAGGGTTACCCAGGTGCAGGAAGTGAATCTCTTAGTTTCATCACCTGTTTCAAAGCCAGTGTCAAACGTAGATAGTTAGCAATCTATTGAAATAGCTGTTTTCACAAGTCATGGGCTCTCAGAGAAGGCATAGCATAGTTTTGAGAGACCAGCTGTGCTCTGTGCTAATCCAGGTAAATGTCACACTAAATACTCTCACTTGGTGAATGTGCATGTTTATGCATTTGATGTAATTTTTTTCACATCCTAGAAGAAGGTGCTTCAGCTGCTGCTGTAAATCCTTTATAATAATTGTAAATTTTGAATTCTTACTATGGACTTTCACTTTCAAAGGCCAGAGCAATCCTGAGAGCTAGGTACTCCGCCTGCTACAATTTCATCTTACAAAGTTGAAGCTATTTGCTCAAGGTCACAGGACAATAAGAGGTGGAGCTGCTTTGATTTGGTTTCAGTTACTCTCTCCCTAATACAGTGTTTTCTTCTACTCTTGCTATTTAAATCTCATATTGCCATTTAGTTAATCATTAGATCAACAAACCTTTGTGGGTGTCAGGATTAGTACATTGAAAGAGTTAGTCTTATTTTAAAAATTCTAAGTTTTCCCACTTAGAACAATGCTAAATTTTATATGGTTGCTTAAGTATTAAAGCTCTGTAGAATCTCAGAGCACTCAAAATAAAGCTCACATTAACTCTGGGATTTGCAATTATATACATTTTTTGTGAAAAGACTTGATGGATGGTTTGAATTACTACCTATGCAGCTTTGGGAAAATTAATATCTTTAGGCTCCAATTTCCTCATGTAGAGTGGGGATATTACTACCTACTTCTCTGGGTGGTTGCAAGGATTAAAGTAGACAATGCATTTATTAAAGTCTCTAGGCACTATTAAGTGCCTAACACATAATAGGCACTCAGTAAATGTTAGTTTCTCCTTGACTAATTTCTTTCATTGGAGGTATGGGAAAATTATGTGAAAAAACTCTACAAATCAATCAATTCCAAATGCTTTTTAGAGATCACTGTCATCATTATTGGTTGGGGCTAGTTTTTTTTTCCCTTTCCCCCAAGAACATAATGTTGAAATTTTACTGGAGAATATTTAATATACAACAATTTGCTATGAATATAACTTTTTTTCAGGAACATACTTAATGATTAAATCAAATCAAGCAGAAGTTTTCTGCGTGTGATTCAAGAACGCTCTTTATCCTTTCAGCACCCAAATTACATTACCTGCAGTTAAAGGAGGAAGTGTGCTCAGTTAAGTTTGAAAGCAATGTTACAAGAGAAGGATTAACAAACTGTAAGACAAAATCCTTAGAAGTAAGGTCACTACCAGACTCTGGATAGGGCACAAGCCAAGGAATACATTTACTATGTCCTACCTATTGGTTTCTGGAATCTGAATATATATAACTTGCATCACTGAATCCTGCCAGGCAGAGAAAGAAAAAACAGGAGCATCCTCTCTCTGCTTTTTGAGACATTTATAATTTTCCTACACATGGTTCTTATGCTCCTTTTATTTGAACCTATAGTTAGCACTATACATGTTAAATATATGCCTCAGAGACTTAAATTTTGGTCTGTTCATATGCCGGTTGAGCCCTGAATCTCAGCAGATTTGCAGCCAAACCTACAGTTCATTGGACTCACACGGGACAACTACCAAAAGGACGATGATGGTCAATGCCCATCCCAAAAAAACAGTATCTACAACTGCAAGCAAGACAGTTCCACCCATCTGCCCCATGGGATCCAAGCCCCTCTCAATCAGAAGCAGGGAGGGCATTACCTCCCCAAATCCTCAAGACCGAGGGATGAATAAACATAAGGGGGGATGCAACTATGGACTAAAGTAGACCCATTATTTTTCTAGTAATGGAAGAACTTGTAACATTGATATAAAGACAGTGGTCACCAGAGGTTCTGAGGGGAGGGAGAGGGAAGAATAGGTGTAACATGGGGCATTTCTGGGGCATTGGAATTGTTCTGCATGGCATTGCAATGATGGATAACAGGCCATTATACATTTTGTCAAAACCTATAAAATTGTGCGGTGCAAAGTGTAAACCATAATGTAAACTATAGACCATGGTTAGTAGTAATGCTTCAATATGTGTTCATCAATTGTAACAAATGTACCACACTAATGAAAAATGTTGTTAATGAGGAAAAGTGTGGGAGGGGGAGGGCATGAAGTATATGGGAATCCCTTACTTATTTTTTTAAAAGATTTATTTATTTCTCCCCCTCCTCCCTCGCTGTTTCATGTTCGCTGTCTGCTCTCTGTGTGTTCTTCTGTGTCTGCTTGTCTTCTCTTTAGGCGGCACCGGGAACCAATCCTGGGACCTTCCAGAGTGGAGAGAAGCACTGATCTCTTGAGCCACCTTAGCATCCTGGTTTGCCGCACCTCCTATGCGTCATCCCGCTGCGCCAGCTCTCGAGGTGGGCCAGCACTCCTGTTTCGACCAGCATTCCACATGGGCCAGCTTGCTTTTCACCAGGAGGGCCTGGGAATCGAACCCTGGACCTCCTATATGGTAGACAGGAGCCCAATCACTTGAGCCACATTCACTTTCCCCCTATATTTTTGATGTAACTTTTATGTAATCTAAAGCTTCTTTAAAATAAAAAAGATATGGCGAGCTGTGGTAACAACAGTGAAGATGAAAGAGGTGAAAAAATAGATTTTTTAAAAAGGGACAGCCTCATGGGTAGTTAAGAAGGTGGCTTTCTGCAAAAACAGAAGCAGAAAGCTAAGGGCAGCACGCCTTCTGGGAGCTCTGTCGATGACACCTTCTCTTCCTCCTCAGCTCCCACCGTCTTTAAAGATGTGAGAGCTCAGAGGCCCATCCAGTCAACTTCCCTCCACAGTTATCACTACAGTCCTACCCCGTGGCCTCTTGAATTGACCAACTCTGAGGAAACATGCATCAAAATGGAGGTAAGGGTTCTTTTTTAAAGATTTATTTATTTGCTTCATTTTTAAACCCCCCTTCCCCATTTGCTGTTTTTGTGTCCATTCGCTGGGCAATTCTCTTTGTCTGTTTCCTGCCATCTCTTCTCATCCTCCTCCTCCAGTCTTCACCAGGATCCGATCCTCAGCTCCTGGCTTTTGGAGCTTTTTGGAGCATCTCGTCTTGTCTCTCCCCTGTTACGTCATCATCCTGCTGCATGGCTCCCGGGGCCCGATGGCTCAGTGGCACACAGAGCCTGGCAGCCCATGCGCCTTCTATATATATATATATATATTTTTTTTTTTTTTTTAATTTTACCGGGAGGTCCCAGGGATCAAACCTAGGTCCCTCCATATGGCAGACGGACGCCCAACCATTTGAGCCACATCCGCCCCCCTAGGGTTCATTCTTAATCCAAGTCCAGCACTGAATGCCATTGGAAAGGATTTCTACCATCTTCAGTCTGAAGCTGTGTGCCAAGAACAAAGTGCATCCTTAAAGAGTTGGAATCTCAGGATAGAGACTTGCATCTTTACCTTGATGAACATGTGCCTGTAGTCATTGGACTTATGCCTCAGGACTACATTCGGAATACTTTAGTTGAGGGAATGTATCCTTTGGAAAGATCACGCAGTTATATTCTGGACAGTTGCAGAATAATCAAATACAAAGGAACTTCAGTGGAATCACAGGTACAGACGCCCATTCTTTGAAATTGTGCGGTGTCATTTGAATTTTGATCCTAACTTTGTTCCTGGGGTTGCAGAATTTATGACTCTGTGCAAAGTAATGGTCCTATGGTGTGACAAGTCTTACAGAGTTGCTGAAAAAACTTGCAGACAGGTGGTCCTGGAGACCAATCACATGCTGGGAGGCAGAAGGGAAGCTAGCACATGTGCCAGATGGTTCTTTTCTTGTTCAGGATAGTTCTGATGGCCCTTATCTTTTTAAGTTTGAGCTTCACACTAGAACAGAATACTCAAATGGTAGGTTTAGCTTTTAAGAACAACCAGATATGGAAGGACATACTTCTGTAGTTGATATAATTGAGCAATCAGGGACTCTGAAAATGGAGCTTTTTGTTAATCAAAGTCTCGGTTGCCTGGATCTGCCACTCACCCTGTCAGACTGACCAATCCAGTATCCTGGTTGATGCAGGTGCGTTCTTTGCGGCACCTGTGTTGTTTTGTTATACATCAGTATACCTGAATAGAATTTAATTCAGAAACTGTCTTTGCCAAACAAAATGAAGGCTTATTTGCAGGAGAAGCACTACTGAAAGATTATGAGAACCCGGTGTCTTGCTCTTTGGGAACAAGTAAAAGAGGTGGAAATACAGTTCACAAACTTTCATTGCTATCAAAATCTTTTGCTGCCATAACTCCTTTAGTTTTATTTGTAAAAGAGTAATCAATTTGCTTGGGGGTTGGGAAATGCCAGCAAGGTGTTTTGGGAAGTCTTGAGGGTTCCAGAAGTGTGAATTACCATTCATCAATGCAAAATAATCACAGTGTGAATTATCAGATTCTCCTTTAATCCCCACAAGTCCTTTGCTGCTACCCACTGTGATTTTTATGCATTAAAAGCACATTTTATGTGTATTCAACCCTAAGTAAAGTTGGATGAAACGTAATAGAGTGAACATTGTTATGTCTCCTTAATGGTTCATTTTCAAAAGATAGTGTTGAAGAAAACATGCTCACGGGATAAAACACAGAACTTACATATACACGGAAAGTGACTTTTTATTCTCATACTTTAGAAAGATTTATTTAGAATTATGAATTGACATAATTTTGGGTAATGAAAAGTATATTGGCAATATACTTTTACAACACATCCTTTCCTAAATTATTTTTAAGGTTCTGCTAACTTATTTTTTGGTTGTGAAAAGTTGAATTTTTCTGTTTCTTTCATTTTTCATCTTGTGGTTTGTCTGTTTTTTTTTTTTTTTTTTTTTTAATGGCCTTACATTAAAAAAACTTAAAGAAATGTAAAAAAAGGTCCAATTCACAATCGGTTCATACCTGCAGGAATGGTTTAAGATTATGAACATGTTTTTCTGGGGTGCGTTGCTCCAAACCCCCATACTGGTTTATCCCCTCTAGTAGCTTCCTCTACCTTGCTTTCTGGGTCATTTTCTCAGATCTACCTCTAGTTAAGGTCAATCTTTAGTTTAATCTGCAAATTAAATGTTTATTTTCACTCACTTTTAAAAATTTATCTTTGTCTTAGTCAATTCCCCATTTCTATCACAGCTTTTATTCTTTTTTTGTAGTTTGTATTCTTTTATCTCATGAATCATTTTGAATATACTTATCTTCCAATGTATTAGATATTGTTCCAATAACTTCAGTTCAATGAAGGCTAATTTTGCTATTTACTGTATCTGCTTATTCTTGCTCATTTTAGATATTTTCTTCACTTTTAGATTTTCATTGTGAACTTATCTTCAGTGGGGCTTATTTTTCCTGTCAGAATTTTATGTGGATTGTTATGTATCACTCCATAGTGATTAGCATTTGTTTCTGCCAGAACCCAGAAATATTATCAGGTCAGGGATAATTCTTGTGTTTCTCCACTTGGGCTTTTCCCTACAATATATGCAGTATATTTGGATTTCATACCTACAGAAGTTATAGGTTTGATTTCATATGACGAAGAGTTGGTTTTTTTTAAACTCACTTACTCTCCTGTAAGAGGGTGAAGTTGTTCTGGTTTTTGTTCACCTGGGTTCACAGTTCTTTTTGAAGGTCCTGACTTGATGCAGGGGGCTCAGTTCCACTTTCATGCTTTGTACAGACCTAAGCTGCATCTTTTAAAAACTACGCTCTTAGTTTTGTTATGCCTCCTTAATGGCTCATTTTCAGAACTGCCTCTCACACCACGCTGCTGCAGAGCCAATTTAACCATCTCCCATTCTGAATTTCAGTTCCCTCTGGGATGCGGAGTTTTGCTTTCTTTCTTGCTAAAAATTTAAAAATCTAGGGTGGGATTGTGGGAAGAAGGTAGAATAGGAAGCTACAGGAATCAGTTCCTCTATCAGAACAACTATTAAACAGGCAGGAATAATTGGATTAATTATTTTGAAACTCCAGGGTCCAGTAGAAAACTGTACAGCATTCAGGGAAAAGTGGGTGGAAGAGGCTGGTAAATTATGATAAATATAGTAAATTGCTCTCTCTGCTGGGCAGTTACTATTGCCCATCCCCCAATCTCATGGTAGACAGCTCTTGGGTTGGGCCCTGGCATAGCTCGCTGGCACCAGAAAAGGGCATAAAAATCCAGTCCCCCAAGATTTGAGGAGGGAGTGGGAAGGTTTGGCAGCGTGGTCCAATCGTGGATCACTCCCTTTGATTATCTACTTTGGATCACTGGTGACCCAATTTTGAAAGTAGTCATTGTTCCAGCTCACCCTGGACAAAGGCAGCAAAGGGGACTTAAAAACAGTATGCTTCCTCAGAGCTATGGAAGGCAGTTGAAGGGCTGCATTTGCTGACAAGTGCTGAGTCAAGAAAGTGCAGCTTTGGGGAGCCGTGGAAGAAACTCTTGGTGTCCTTCCTGGTGCTTTCCTCAGTCCCTCCCCAGGACAGTTTGGAGCTGGCTAGCACTCCCTTTGTGGATCCCTGGCCTTGTTCTACCTGGGAAAGACTGCCTTGGGAAACTCCTCTCTGGCATGACTCCCTCCAAGAATGTCCTCAGGCAAAAGCAGCTTGAGACAATGAAAGCAGTATAAGAAACAACTGAGATGGGTAGCCTAGTAAAGTCTCACCTGCTCTTAGTCCTATGGTGGAACACCCCGAAAGGGGAGAAGGTCTGTTTCCTGGCAAATTGAGGGGGATCTCCTAAGGCCAATAGCAATCATAAGCCCAGGACAGGATACAGGTCCAGAGAAGACAGGGAGGACCCTGAACTTTGTGTTTGCCTTGGACTAACCTTCTTGATAAACAGGCTGAACTCTGATGGGGAGCACCAGTCAAGGCAAAGCCAATCTGCAAAGATGGTGAAAGGTGTTTTTTGCTTAGGATTGCTTGGTTTTGTTAATTTGTGACATCCAAGAAAATCTTTGTCATATCACCAGCTGGATATAGACTCAGGAAACAGATATCTCAGGAAATAAATCTCAAAGTTAACATTTTAAATATTAAAATGTATAGTATGCAACCAAAGATTACAAGACAAAGAAACAGGAACTTGAAGACAAAACAATTGAAATGAGTCAGGGTGAGGAACAGAAAGAAAAAAAAAATTATAAAAAGCAAAAATAGCCTAAGAGACCTCTGGGATACCATCAAGCATACCAACATATGCACTATGGGAGTCTTAGAAGAAGAAAGAGAGAAAGAGGCAGAAGGAATATTCAAAGAAATAATGACAGAAAAAACCTCCCAAACTTTAGCAAAAGGCATAAATATACACATCCAAGAAGTTCAGAGAGCACCAAACAGGATAAATTTGGAGAAAAATATTCCCTGTCATATATGAAACCATTGTTGAATGCAAAGGACAAGGAGAGAGTTCTGAAAGCTGCAAGAGAAAAGCAACGTGTTATGTACAAGGGTGTCCAATTAAATTGAGTGTCAATTTCTCATCAGAAACCATGGAGGCAATGGGTTGAAATACTTAAAGTGCTGAAAGAAAACAATTGCCAACCAAGAATTTTATATCCAGCAAGAATTTCTTTCAAAAATGAGGGAGAGTTTAAGACATCACCAGATAAACAAAAGCTGAAAGAGTTTATCACCACTAGACCTGCCTACAAGAAATGCTAGAAGGAGTTCTTCAGACTGAAAGGAGAGGACACTAGACAGTGGTTCAAAGCAGCATAAAGACCAGTGGTAAAGGTAACCATTTGGGTAATTATAAACGCCAGTACTATTGCATTTTTTGGGTATGTAACTCCACTTCTTACTTCCTACAGGTGCTAAATGCAGATGCATAAAAAGTAATGATAAATCTATGGTTTTGGACATACAATGCACAAAGATGGAATTTGTAACAAGAACAAGAAAGGTAGGGGGACAGAGAGGTATAGGAAGAGTGTATGTGTATGCTATTGAAGTCAAGTTGGTGACAAATCAAATATGATTGTTATGTACTTAGCATGTTAAATTTTAATGCCATAGTAACCACAAGGAAAATATGTGATTTAACAAATTAATTATTTCAAAGTAATATATCCTTATTTAAAAACACATGTAATAGGATTTTAAACGGGACTTGTATTGTTGTCACCAAATTTCAGCCAAGGCTCCAAAGACAGAAAATAAAAGAGAACAGCCCAACTGTGCAGGGAATGCCAAGAGATTGTGGAAACAATTTTGTGAGCCTTAGTTCACCATCCACTATAAGGGTACATAAGACAAAACTAGGGGAGTGAGAAAGAAGATGGCAGGGAGGATTTCTTTTTAGAGAGAGAATTGTTGGAGTACTGTGGCAATGTTCTTTGATGAATGGAAGCCCAAGTTTGGGGCGGGGGGAGGACTTCCCAGAGCCTCTCTGGGAGCCCGATGTGTGTCCCCTAGAGTTTGGGGGACTCCAAGAGAGATGCTTGACTCATGCCTGGAAAAGACTAAAGGCGAAAGACTTGCTGATCCTGGGTTGGGCTGTCGTTGAGCAAACTTCCCTCTGTGAATGGTGTGGCAGAGGTGCATGCAGTCCTGTAGGCAAGGGGGTGATTCTGGCAGGGACAGATGTTTGGGGGGGGTTCCTTTGGAAGTTGGGGCTGTGGAGAGAGTTCAGCGAAGCCCGATAGAAGGGGTGATGCTTGTGTGAGGGAACAATAGGTGGGAGGTCTCCAATGGAACACTAGATCGAAGGAGCCTGGATCCTTGATGATTACGGAGCTGCCACATCAGACCTGGGATTTTCAGATGACAGAGAAATAAACTTCTATCCTGTTTAATCCATTGTAATTTTCATTTTCTGCCACCTGCAGCTGAACTTAAATACTAACTACTTTACCTATCAGTAAAAAGAAAATTAAGGAAAGCCATTCAACTCCTTTTATGAAACAAATGTAAATTTTATTTGAAAAATGAATAGGGACTATTCAAACAAAGACAATTTTAGGCCAATTTCACATATGATGCTTGATGTAAAATTCTAAAAGAACAAAGGAAAGAAAGAAAGAGAAAGAAAGAGGGGAGTGGATGTGGCTCAAACGGTTGAGCGCCAGCTTCCCACATGGGAGGTCCCAGGTTCGGTTCCCGGTGCCTCCTAAAAACAAAACAACAAGCAAACAAAAGGAAAAAAAAACAACTCAGGGGAGCCAATGGGGCTCAGTGGTTGAATGCTGGCTTCCCACATATGAGGTCCTGGGTTCAATCCCTGGCCCCAGTACATTAAAAAAAAAAAAAAAAGGAAGAAAATGCTAGATGCACAGTTCTTTAAAACAATGTGTTAAGAAACATACTATACCATGACCAGGTAAAAATTTCCCTAGGAGTATAAGGGTGGCTTAATGTTAGGAAATATATTTGTGCAATATACCATGTCAACAGGGTAAAGGAGAAAATTTGATCTAAAGATTTCCTCAATAGATTTCATAAAAAGGTATTCAATAACTCTTACCATGTGTGAGTTTTAAAAAACTATCTTACTGGGACTAGAATGGAGCTTCCTTATTGTAGTCAACTGTATTTGTGTAGAAATATGGTTATCATACTTTGTGGGTAGTAGAACCACCTGAGGAACTAAAGTTGAAAAAAGAAAAAGGCCCAGATCCTACCATTTTTCAACAAGTTTGGGCTTCTGTGTTCTTTTCGGTTCTCCTGGTGACTCTGATACACACCAAATTTTAAGAATCACTTGTGTGGAAATTACAGCAAACTTTACATTTAATAGTGAAACTTTAGGTTTATCCCATTAAAGATAGAAAGAAGGTGAAGATGACTGCTATCAACGATTCTATTCTACATTCCTTTCAAGGGCCTAACCACTGAAGTAAGATAAGAAAAATAAATAAAAGATATGAGAATTGGAAAGAAAGGAACAAAATTGTCCATAATATGATTATAGAGAAAATCCAAGATGATATTCAGACAAACCATTAGCACTAATAAAATAATTCAGCAAGGCGGTTGGACATAAGATTTATATATATCTGCAACATTCCTAAAAACTGTAATAATCCAATAGAAAATATATTAGAAATAAAGAATCTATTCATAATAGTGTTAGAAACTATAAAGTACCTAGGAATAAATATTGTAAGAAATGGGCATATACTTTGTGCAGAAAATTACAATTTCTTTGTGCAGAAATTTGAGGGGTTTAAAGGAAGACCCAAATAAAAGGAGGACTCTACCATGTTTGTGAAGGTAAATGTTTACTTTCCCAAAAATATAAATCTTTTTTTTTTTTTTTAAGTCCAAAATGTTTGTTAGGGGTTGGGGGATGGGGGAGACTAGACTAGGTAGTCCTAGAATTCATATGGGAGAGCAAACAGCTAAGAACAACAAAGACAATTCTGAAGAATAGTAACAAGAATAGAAAAAAGAGTTCAAGAGGTATTATAAAGTCATAATCATTAAGACCCTGTGGTGTTGATGCAGGAATAGATAAAGTGACAAATATGTCAGAATAGAGTATCTGGAAATAGACCCATGCAATTGTGGAATTTGGTCTATGACAAATTGGGAAATCCCTTGGGGAAAGGATGGTTTGTCCAGAGCTGCCCAGGAGAAATGTAATGTGAACCACGTTTGTAATTTTAAATTTTCTAGTAGCCATATTTATAAAAGTAAAAAGAGACAAGTGAAATTAATTTTAATAATGTTTTATTTAATCCAAAATATACAAAATATTATTTCAATATGTACTCAATATAAAATTATTGGAGATATTTTACACTTTATTAAGTCTTGGAGATCCAGTATGTATTTTGCACTTACAATACATCTGGATTCAGACTTGTGACATTTCAAGGGCTGAATAGCCACGTGTGGCTTGTGGCTACTATGTTGGATAGCACAACTCTATACAATAAGTGCCACTAAGATAATTTGTTTATCATATGAGAAAAAAATAGATCCCTCCCTTGCCCCATAATTCCAGACCTTTACTGAAAAAGTAGAGAACATCTTTATAATTTGGGGGTTAGGATGAATTTTGTAAATAAGGTACATTAAGTACAAACCATAAATTAAAAGACTGATCATTTACACTGGGAGAAGAGATATACAATGCACATCACTGATAAAGAATTAATTGGAATTTATTAAAAAACCACAACTCCTACAAAACAATGGCATATAGAGAAAGAATTCAATAGAAAAATTGTAAAGGTTATGAATGGCCAATCAGAGAAGAGATGATTAAATGCCCACTCAACCCCAAAAGATGCTCAACTGCATTATTAATAAGTAAATGCAAATTAAACAAAAAAGTAGCATTTTACACTAACAGACATCATTTTAAGTCTTTTAATGCCAAGGGTGCAGAGAAATAGGAACTCTCAAACACTGTTGTTGAGAGTGTAGACTGGTACAGTCACCATGGAGAAAGAGCATCTAGTAAAGCTGATGATATTCATCCTCTGTGATGGAAAGATTCCACTTGTAGCACATGGAGACACTAACTAAAATGGTAATTGAAGCATTGTTTTCAATAGAAAAGAAAGAAGCAGTATAAATATCCACAGAAGGAATAAATGACTTAAAATATCAGAATAGTTAAAATGATGAAGTAGATCTATATGTATCACCATGGATGCATTTCAAAACCATCATACTAAAGAGAAAAAGGTAAGTTGTAGAAAGATAGAGTATGATACCATTTATAGAAAACATGGTATATATTTGATATATGGAATAAGAGTATAAAATATGCCAAGGAATGGAGAAGAAAAAAGGAGAATGGGATCGAGGTCTTTAATTGATTCTGAATTTGTAAATTTTTTCATGCCATGCAATTAAGACAGATGTGACGATTTTAAAAATCTGAGTGATGGCTTATGTTTGCCAGGGACCATGGCCATGGGCAATAGATCACATGTGAGCTATTTGAAGCAGAAGGGGATTTATTACAGGGCATCAGGTAGCTTCCTGAAGCATAGGGATGATTTGGATTTGTTGATAGCATTGGAAACCGGAGAATAGATGGTATTGCCTACAGAGAGAGAAGAGAGAAGCAAAAAGCCTTGGAGTGCATCATGAGGGACTCAGACAGTTGTAGAGGAAGGATGGATCACTGAAGGTGTTCGAGCAGAAGATAGAGAAGAGAGTGTCCTCACAGTAGCCGAGAAAGAGAGGGTTATGGACCGGTCAACTGTTTCAGCTGCTAAGAAGCCAAGTGTGGTGGTTTGGAACTGTATTTTTTGTACCCCAGAAAAAACATGTCTTTAAATCTAATCTATGCCTTTGGGTATGAACCCATTGTAAGTAGGTCCTTTTGATGATGCTACTTCAGTTAGGGATAGGTCTTAATACTATTACTGGAATCCTTTATAAAGGGAGTGAATACAGAGAGAGAGAGAGAGAGAGAGAGAGAGAGAGAGAGAGAGAGAGCGCAAGAGAGCCACAGGAGCAAGAAGCTGACAGAAATCAAGGAAACCCAGAGAAGAGAGACCAGCAGACACTGCCATGTGCCTTGCCATGTGGCAGAGGAGCCCAGGATTGCCAACAGCTGGCGGTACATCAAGTACCGCCTTGATGATGCCTTGATTTGGACTTTTTCCCTGCTTCAAACCGTAAGCTGATAAATTCCCATCGTTTAAACTGAACCATTTCATGGTATTTGCTTTGAGCAGCCTAGGAAACCTAAAACACCAAGGAAGGAGAAACCTGAATCCATGAGGAGGCTATTAGTGACTCCAGGGAGCACCCTCAGCGGAGTGTGAGCGCGGAGCTAGGCTGCTGCGATGTGGGCCATGTGACAGAGCTTCACTTCTGCTCCCACGCCAGCTGGGCTCGGTGATAACCATGTAAGGCTGCTGGGTCGAGCAGGGCAGGTGGTATTTTTCACGTTTCAAAGCTTCAAACCTAGGCTCAGAGATGTGAAAAGCCTTGACCTGTGGCCGAGCCAGGCCTCGTGGCTCTAAACCAGTGCTCTGGGAGGGATATCCCACTGCCTTTCCACCAAATCGCCTTGCACATGACAGCTATGGCTCGGCTTCAAAATCTCCTTGGGCAGTAAACTGCTAAAATTCCCATAGTGCCCTTATTTGCTACTTACCAATAAGTGATGGTGCCTTATATATAACTGCTAAAAAGGATACGAATGGTCTAAGCAGTCTCATAAAAATTTCCACAAACTGTTTTTTGTTGTTGTTTTTTAAAAAGCATTTGCATGCTCGCGCTGTGCCCCAAATGCTATGCTGAGTGATTTACATAGATTATCCTTTTTAAGTCTCACAATAATTTCATAAAATAGGAACTGGTATTAGTTCTTTTTTATGACAAGGAAATTGAAGCTTAAGAGGTAAAGTTACTTTCCCTAAATGACACTATTAGAGAGTGATGGAGCCAGGGATTAAATAGGGAGGCTGCTGGATATAGCTAGCGTCTGATCTCACATCTGCATTGCCCTAGATCCTAGACAGACAGAGTTAGCACTAGCTGTATAACCTTTGAGTCAACCAAAGAATTACTACCTGGTTCCACCGGGGATCAAACCCAGGACCTTCTACATGTAAAGCAGACGTGATAACCACTACACCATGGAATCAACTGTCAATCAGGGAATTAGATCTTCAGATATTCCAAACTAATTGTTTTTAGGCTTAATCATTCCTACTGGATTAAAGAATATGGTGAAGATTAGGTAAGTTAATTATCTTTACCTCCAAAGATAAAATTTCTGCCTAAGAGGAACCCTCAGCAACTGAAGAGCTCTGATACTAGCACTGCTGCAAAAGATGTGTGAGAGCCAGTAGGCATTTTCAGCCTATATAGCATTTCGGTCAAGATGACCCCAAATATTATAAGTATTTGAGTATTTTTAGAAGGATTATGCCATGAGTTGTTTAGAACAGATTGGGGTGGTTATTGTGGGCTAGGTGAGGTGCTGGTAGGTGCTGGGGTAAAGCCGATTCCTGCCCTCATGAAGCTAACAGTTTAGATAATATAATATCAGGATAGAGTTGATACTAGGTGATAGGGTGAGAGCTATGGAAACCCTGGCCACTGAGGGTCATATGGGGAAGGATCTGTGGGTGTGAACAACCTCCACAGTGCTGCAAAGTCATTGCCTTCTTTGCTAACAAATCCCGATTTTCTTCAGTTATCCAAACGTCTTAGAGAAGGTGGATTACTCCCCAGCTCAGGTGTAAATCCTGGTTAGTCTAACCCTGTAGTCTCAAATTTTATCCTGCATTTGAATCACATGGAGGATTTGTTAAAACAAAACAAACAAACAAACAAAAAAAAACAGACTGCAGGAAGCAGATGTGGCTCAAGAGATTGGGTTCCCGTCTCCCACATAGGAGGTTCAGGGTTCGGTTCCTGGGGCCTCCTGGTGAAATGCAAGTTGGCCAATGCAGCGAGCTGGCCCAGGAGGAGTGCTGGCTCATGCAGAGAGCTGGCACAGCAAGATGATGCAACAGAAAGAGACACAGAAGAGAGACAATAAGAGATGCAGCAGACCAGGGAGCTGAGGTGGCTCAAGAGATTGAGCACCTTCTCTCCACTTGGGAAGATCCCAGGATTGGTTCCCGGTGCCACATAAAGAGAAGACAAGTAGACACAGAAGAACACACAGAGAGCAGACAGCAAGTGCAAAAACAATGGGTGGTGGTGGGGAATAAATAAATAAAAGCAAAACAAAACAAAAAACAGATTGCCAGGCACTACTCCCTGATTCAATAAGTCAGACCTGAGTAATTGCATTTTTAACAAGTCTTGCTGATGCTTTTGCTGGTCAAGGGGCCACACTTGGAGAACTGCTCATCTAAACCAATCCTGGTAACCCATTTCCCTCACTAGAGGCTGGTTCAGTTTTGAGGATATGATGAGATTCTGGCCGATGAGATGTGAGGGGATGAATGTTGGGGGACTCCTGGGAAGGGTTTCCTTGCTGTTAAATGGGACACATAGGAAGAGAGAAGCCACCTTCTTGTAACCATGTGATTCAAAGCCTGAGGGAAATGCCAATCAGCTGAGGATGGTGAAGTGGGAAGAAAGAAGCAACCTTGGAGACACCCTACATTTGGACTTCTTGTTGAGGTAATAAACATTCTCATTGTTTAAGCGTTTCGTGTGAGAAATTATGTGCAGAAGAAAATATCCTGACTGGCGCTTCAACCAATTCTTACGTTAATGATTGTCTTCTTATTGTTATAAGTCATTAATCCACACTGAAGAAGCATCTATGTAGGCTACTTGTATTATACTGTCCTTGCCATGTTGGGACTGTTTCTGAACATTTTGGAAACAGGTGAGGAGGGGTCACCTTGATCCATTCAAGATTTATGAACCAATTGGCCCATGAAAACCTTGAGGATTTTAGCAATGACCCCTGGAGAAGAACCCTAATCTCTCTCGCCCTTGAAACACACATACATTCCACACATACATGCATGTGTATTCCTGTCTGTTCCTCTTGATGTGTGGTGCTGAAGTCTGCCCTTCTTAGGGCTCTCTTGGTCTTGCAACATGTCCTCTCTGATGGGACTACGGAGTCTGAACTTGCTTTCCTCAGTGGGCTTTCACTTGGCATGATTCTTGGAGCCCTATATTGGCCCTGACAGGAATCCCTGGCTCCATTTCCATGTCTTCCCATTCCCCAAACCTGCCAAATGATGGACTAAACTTGGCCTGCCCCACCTAGCAGGGGAGTGGTTTTGGAAGGATGGGCCTGCTTAGAATGATTAACATTTGTAGGTTACTATAGAGTTTACACTGAGCTTTTGTTTTCACATTCAGGCTCTCAATGGATCCTTACAAGAACTCTGAGAGGGTGGGAGGCAAATATTCTTGTTATTTCTATTTTCAGGTTAGGAAACTAGAGCAAACTAAGATTGTGCTTATTTACAGATTAGAGTAGAGGGGAGAAAAGGATATCATACTTAGTGAATAGAGTGACCAAAAATCTGTTACAGTAATACTTGCTTATTAACTTTTAAGAAGGTTTTGGTGCATGCGATTTTATAAGAAAAGTATGTAATTTTTTGGCAACAATGGAAATAAGGAAAAATTTGCTCCCCTAAATGATATACTATACATATGAGGTATATAAGCCTGTGAAATGACAGCTTCATCTCTTTTTCTTAGTTAAGCTTGATTATAGGTTCTCTCTTCTTTCCTCACCCCATTTATCCAGGAGTGTTTAGTAATGTGTCTTTTTCACCACACCCTCCCCGCTGAAATGCTCTGGCTAAATTACCAGTGACCCCTTAATTGCCACATCCAAAGGGAACTCATCACTTTGTCCCCTTTCAGCAACATTTGGCCCCCGTGACTGCGTCTTCCCCTGCTTTCATCTTACACTCCCGTGTCCCTTCCTCCTCTGCTCATTCCTGAGCTTCCTCAGGAAGTTCTCTAAGTTGGACTTTTCCTTAAATTTTGTTCTTACACAGGGACCTTCCTTGGTCCTGTTTGCTTCAACTGCCCACACAGTCTGACTGGGTCGTATCAGCCCTCTCTTGTGAGCTCTGAAGCCACGTGTCCAACCGCCTACCAGACATTTCCACCTGGGTGAGCCACTACTCACCACACAAACAGAACCCCAGATGTCTCCCTGCTGCACCTGCTCCTCTTCCCATATTCTTTTACCTTCCTAAATAATCATGTAATTGCAAAAAAAAAAACCCAGAAATATGGGTGTCACCCGTGACTCTTTTCTTCCTTCTAATCCTAGCTTCAAATCAGTTAAGTCCTGACAACTTTCTGAATCTCTCTCACATCCGCGCCTCTTCTCCACTCTTCCTGTCATGGACCAAGTTCAGGCTCTCATTGCCTATAACAGCTTCCTGATTAACCTCCGTGCCTCTAATTTTATATCCTTCACATGCCACCAGACAGATCTTTCTTCATCTGGATGTTCTAACTTTATACTTTTGCTTGGCACATGAGGTTTCTTATCCTCTCACTCAGGCCTGCTTGTTTCCTCTCATTCCCCATTCTCTGCTCTTACACTTCATATTTTGGTTATACCCAACTCTTCACATTCCTCCGAGCACATGTCCCACCTTTACCTCTTGCACCTACTAGGTTCTCTGCCTTGAGAAGCCAGAGAGTTTCAGAAGGGAGAGAGAAGTTGAGTTGAGACTTGCAGGATGTGTCAGAGAGTGCTGGGGCAGCATGAGGTCTCCATGGTTCTTGATCTCAAGGAGTCTGTTCTTTGGCGGGAGACAGATGTATAAGGAATTGCAGTACTTCACGATAACTACTGCAAGAGGTCCTTGAATATGATAAAAAGGTTTTTCAATTCAACTTAGAAAAAATAATGACACCGACTCATTTGCATTACCAAACATCTGACTAAGCAAACTCCTCCAAAGCATAATGTCCAAGGTGGTGTCTTGCATGTGGCACTTGCATGTGGTTCCACTTAAGTCTAAGTGGAACCAATAAATGGATTAGAAAATTATGAAGCAGATTTGAAGACGGGCAAAGACTTTCTGAATGGCACTCATGAGATGTTCTACGTTTTATTCTATTAAAATGGACTTCATTTGCACTCTCCTCTCTCTCTTCCCCTATTAAATGATGGTGCTCCAGAGAACTCTGAATCAGGCCTGTCCTGTGTTTCTCTGTTCCATGGCCCTGGGTAATCTTAGTTAATCCCATGGTTTCAACTGTTGTCTCCAGTGGGTCACTTCTAAAACCTTATCTTCAACCTGGTCTGTTAATGCAGCTGCTCATAAAACACCTCTGCTTGGAAATTTCAGGGGTACCTCCATTTCATCATGTCTAAGATGGAACTTATCATCTTCCCTACCTCTTCCATCCTTCCTCAGCAATTCCCTCTTTTCATGTTCTTCATTTCAGTAACTATTACCCAGTTGGCAATTAAGTAACCTTGGAGTCATCCTTGATTCCTTAATCCAATCCATAACCAAACTTTTATCAAGTCTACCTCCTAAGTAAAACTCAACTCTGTGCTGTTGCCACCCAACCAAGGCTACCATCATCTCAGTCCTATATTACAACCATAAACACTAACTGACTCCCTACATCTACTCTCAAAACCCTAAATTCACCAACACATTCTCTGCTCAGTCCAGTCAAGCAAGTGATCATTTAACAATGTAAATACAATTGTATCATCTACCCCCTTAAAACTCATGGAGCTAAGGGTAATGTGGTACCCTGGATGGGATCTTGGAAGAGAAAAAGAAAATCAGTTGAAAAATCAGGGAAATCGGAATGAAGTCTAGCATCTAGCTAATGATAATGCACCAATGATGGTTTCTTAGTTTGAAAAATGTACTGTGGTTATGTACATGGAACATTAGGAGAGACTGGGCTAGGAGCATATGGGAACTCTGTGTACTACCTTGGCAACTTTTCTGTAAATCTAAAATTATTCCAAAATTATATGTTTGCTTAAAAAAAAAAAAAAAAAAAACCCAACCCAATAGTTCCTTTTCCCCCTTATGTTAGAATCTAAAAACCTTAACATGAGCAACTTCCTCTTTCTAGCCAGACTAAACTTACTTGTTCATTCTTCCATTGAGATAAGCCCCTTTCTTGCATCCACATATTCATAGTGTCTGGCCCATTAAGAAGTGCTTGATAAATATTTGTTGGAAAAAATTAAGGAATATTAAAAATTTAAAACCAAACATTTTGGGATTGATAGATCCTGAGTACTTATATGCCAACCAGACTGGGTTTTCAGGAGGAGTCAGGCAGTCGAGGCAATACTTCATCTGTATGGTATATTTCTTTCCTGTGCTCTCCTTACCACCCCTCCCTCAGGCTCATCTTCCCCTCTGCCCTTCCAGACTCCTGTTTAAAATTCTGTACCAGCCCCTCAACCAGCTCCTCTCCCTTACAGAAATGTGTACAATTATTTTTTGCTGGGCACCCACACTTCCTGGTGCCTTCCAAGCTGTTGAACCAGGTGATGTGAAATGCCCATTTATCTTAATGGGAGAAAGCAAAAGCATCTCTTCCCATCCTTACACTGTCTTCTCCCACTCACCTTGCCCCTGTCCCACCTCCCCCAAGCTACTTGTGGACAATTTAACAGTGAGTTTCTGGAAATAATGCTGTCTCCTTTATTTATTATGTCTGGTCTAACTACCAGAGTCATTCCAATGGCAGGAATTTCAAGCCAGGTAAGAGAAGCTGTATCAGGCTGCCAGATGGTGGAGGAGATAGGTAGGTGTGGGTGAGCAGCTTCAGACTAAAGCAAGGCAGGGGGGATCAAGTATTGTAATCACATTGGAGAAAAGGAGTCAAGTGAACCTCATTAAACATTATAGAATGCTGTTATCATATCCCTCATTATTACTTGGACGTGGATTTAACCTGGGACAAACCCTTTCCTTCTCATGCTTCTTCCATCCCCTCCCCCATGCCATATCCTTTCCCATTCTAAGCCATCGCTCTTAAAATAATAATGATAATAATGAGAAATCACTATTCCCAATTACTGTAGGTCATAATTTCATCTCAGATGTTACAATGAGAACATTAGCTGCACTTTTTCAGACGAGGAAACTCACTCCCAAGGCCATGTGCAGCTAGTAACACAGGTAGAACTGGCATTTCAACGCGGGGCTTTCTGCCTCCCAAACTCTCTTGCTGATGCCCTACAAATGGCCTGGGGAGATTCGCTCAAACCCCCGCACCTCTCAATGGAGGGTATAAATGGGACGGGTCTTACTGAAAGTGAGGGTGGAGCATTAGACTCTCCAGGAGGAGGCTGGTGGAGGCGGTGGAGCGGCGATGCGGGGGCCCTCTGGGCTTCCGTTTCTCCTCGTTTTGGTGATGATAGAAAATCTATTGTCAAAATCATTCCCGGAACAAAGTTTTGGAGAGCCCCTCCCCGCCCCCAACACAAGCTTCATGAGCATTCTCCAAAATGATAGACAGAGGAATTTAATACATTTAATGCTCTTCCTTCCATTTACACTATCATAAATTACAAAGTATTGTGCACTTCACAAAATAAAACCATTTCCAGATAATTTTTGACAGTCTCAAGAAGTACAGGAGCCACAACAAACAAATCTGTACAGCTGGGAGGAACAACGAGAGCAGGACCCACGCAGAATCATCCTGACCTCCTTGTGGCAGTGGAGCCCGTCCGCACAGGCCTGGGGACTCTTCCAGGACAACGACTGAACTCCTTTCAGCTCCACTTAAGCCACACAGTAATTCTCTCCTGGTCACTCCAAAACAAGGATAGCGAGTAATTATATGCATCACCTCAGACAATCAGAGGAAAAGACATCGTAGTTGGATTTTGTTAAAAAAAAAAAAAAAATCTAGATTTACAGCTTTTGATGTTTTAAATATTTTTCACCTGTGTTACAAAATATAGAAATTTTGATGTGAAAAGGTCATGCTAAGGTAAATACAACTAATTGGATGGAACTAGAGTCAGAAAATCATATTAAATTATTATCCATACAGAACTTCTTTCATCAAAGAGGAACAAGTATTTGCTAATTTTTAAATTATTTCTTTTAAAAATAGGTTTGTTTGTAAAACAAAACTGAAAAAAATTTCAACAACACAATTAATTCTGCAGATTCACTTTTCATAAATATAGAAATGTGGCAAAAATACTGCTTGCCATTACAGATGAATTCAGAGAGTTTGAGTTTACACGGCTCAAGTACAACCAGTGTCTCCAAATCATTTTACATCAAATGACAGCATTCTGTATGTTTCCTGATACACACACGTGATATGGGAAGATTATGACCAATTCCGAAACATACTTTGGGAAGTCACCACACTTTTGGAAAGCAAATATATGGACATTTCAGACTACCTTCCAATTGCTGTCAACAAACGCTGCTTGATAGGAGAATGCCAGGGCTTCGAGAAAAAACGGGACACGAATGGCAGATGAAATTTCCTTTGAAAGCACTAAAGACAGAGGTATGTCAAGATAATACTGCATTCATGGTAAACTTTTTCAGGGCATCACAGCAAGAACGCAGGACAAGTTACTCAGGTAATAATAGTCAATGCACTGCATTGAGTTCTATTTGCTAAAATAAAATAACATTCTTGCAGCTAAAATAAAAATACATTTTACAATATAGGTTTCATTTAACATTTAACATATAGAATTGTCTTCTTGTAAGTGGAAAATGTATAACTGTATCAAGTACCTCTATGAATTAAGCTTCCTTTTATTACTGATAAGACTGAAAGTTTAAAGGTCTATATTGGTTTTTAATAAGTTAAAGAGAAATTTATTAATCACTCTCCCAGCAAAACAGACATACATACGAGGCACAGCAAAAGACCCCAGGAGAGGGGCTTTTCTTGCCCTCACCCCGTGGTTCTCACGCGGCAGAGGCACGTGTCTACAAGACACAGTACCTGACTTGGCAATCCACTGCGGTCCAGGAAATTCTGTCACTTGTTTGAAAAACAGATCAAGTGGAAAAAATGTTTTCATTCCTGTAGCCTTATCAACTAAGACGGGGCCGGGGCCATTCAGCTCATTTCCCTGACGGATTAAAACAAAACATCTTCGTTTTCTATTAAAATCTGCACAATCAGCTTTTGGTACCGCATGTCATGGAGGGTGGTGAGCGTGCTGTCCTCAGGGGGCCTCATTAAGGTGGGCCCAAACACGATCCCCAGGTTTTCTGCATTCATGAAATTGTCCTTTTCATTCAGGGTCACCCTGCAAACCAAACACACACGCAGGCATCATAAAGACATGCAGGCAAAGTAGTATACTGGTTATGTACTTATGTCGCCTGGATGTTCTCTGGTTTTGGAAATTGCAAAATAAAACAAAATTGGGGAATAAGAATTACAGAAAAGTAGGAAATGTCTTGATGATTTTTCTTTTTAGATGGTTGACTCTGCCCTCAGCTAGAAGTGAATTACTAAGTGAATCTACTACATACCCAATATTTAAAATGAGAAAATCAGCCCCTCTCACTAAATCAACATGGAACTGACATTTAAGGACTATAAGTTTAAGGAGGCAGCGGGTTGTCAGTTGGCCCATGGTGCATATAGATTTCAGTACAGCCTTATATGGAAGTCTTTTTCTCACCTTGTTGTTTCCTACCTATCTTTTTTGCTGGAAAGCAGGGAAGCTGAGGGAAGGTTCCCTGTCTGCTGGTGGGGCTGGTGCCAAATGGGAAGGGTGAAGGGGAGGATGGGGCTGCCACAAGTTTAGGAATAGCTAGGCTTTATCATGGAATGGGGAGTAACTGGCATGGGGCCAAATGGGAAAGTATTTGGACATTATTTCTAGCTCCCACAGGATGAGGTCTAGAGCAATAATTATCGTTGGAACTGAAAACCATCATTTCAACATCCACGTACGAATTGCAAAACCTTTAAGAATGAAACTCAAATTCCAAAGCCATTTTAATACCTTCCTAGTGGAATAAAGGTACAATCTAGGTTTTAGGAATTTAGGTTTTAGAATATTCATAATAGATCTAAAAGGGAGTAGGTTTTCCAAAGAAGAGCAAAATAGAATTAAAATATGGTTAGGTTTTGCACAAAAGGCTATGCCTTTGTGTCCATTCTCTTGGCGCCAATTAGGATTAGTCATTTAGTGTTACTTAAGGAAAGTCAACTCGGCTTATTATTTTCATGCTACAAAGCTAAGAAAAAGGTAGGAAAGAGGATAGTCTTTACTCTCAAAGTGCTTACAGCTCCCTATCAAGTCAGGCACTGCACTTGACCCACCATGATAAAAGGACGTCAGTACTGGTATTTAAGATTCAGCCTGGAGGGGTTAGTGCTTTTCCTAACAGTGGTATTTTGCCCTCCAAACTATAACAATTGAGCATTAATCACAATGAAAGGAAGAATTTACAGCTTATTAAAAACCAGGTCTGAAACTTATGGTCTATTCATTTAAATACTTATGTGCTTAAATTCAATAAATTAAATAAAAAGGGGAATCCTCTGAGCTAAATGTTACCATCTCTGATCACATTGAGTCTGAACAATATTTGTATGCCTCATAAGGCATAAGAAAAATAAAATCTCAAAACTTACTGTTTACACATTGTTTGCCTTTTGCTTCCTTTCACTTGCTGCATAGGTCTGTAAATTGGTCAGTGTAGACACTTTCTGGTTCATTTTATCAAAGAATAGGATGCTGCCAGCTATCTCCCAAAAACACAGGGAGCAGTGCATCGAAGTTTGCCCCTCCCAGGACCCCTCCCTTCAACAGTTCAAAGACCAACGCCTCAACCTCATTATACATGTAGAGTGAAGGGAAGAGCCCTAAGAGTTAGGGAGAAGAGTCTGGAACCAGAGGCTCTAGTGTCCTGTAAACACCACATCATATCCATCTCTGACTCACGTGCTCTCATATGTAACCACATGCACGTGAAGCCCAGTGTGGTGGGCACCCTCCAAGATGGCCCCCTATCATCTCCACCTCCTGGAATCCAAACCCTTGTGTAATCCTCTCCCTTAGGGAGGCTGCACATAGTGCCTGGCTTCTAATAAACAGAACATGGCGAAAACAGTAGTGGGATATCATTTCTGAGATTGGGTTACAAAATACAGTATCTCACTTCTTTTTTTTTTTTTAAAGATTTTATTTATTTATTCATTCATTTATCCCCCCCTTGCTGCTTGTGCTCGCTGGGTCAGCTAACGACATCGTGTGGGCGGGCTTGCCTTCACCAGGAGGCCCCGGGAACCGAACCCGGGGCCTCCCATATGGTAAACGGGAGCCCTACTGATTGAGCCACAGCCGCTTCCCTAGTATCTCACTTCTTGGGTGCTTTCCCACCAGCAGTTGTGTTGTGAACTTCCTATGGTGAGACGCACATGGCCAGGAACTAGGAGTGGCCTCCGGGCAGCACCCAGCGAGGAGCTGAGGGGACTAAGGTCCAGCAGCCTCTGAGGAACAGAATCCTGCCTTAATCAAGCCTTCAGATGAGACTGAAGCCTGGCTGACACTTTGACTGTAACCTCATTATAGACCTGGAACCAGAGGCACCCAGCCAAGCTACGCCCAGGTTCCTGACCCATAGAATCTGTGAGATAATAAATGCTTGTTGTTTTAAGCTGCTAAATTTTGGAATAATTTGTAATAATAGATTCCTCACACACTTGAAAGACAAGAGATCAGAGTGGGAATGTGCTCACCCAGAAAGACGGCAGGAAAAGGTGTGGGATTGGGGCAAGCAATAGGAGGAAGAGCAGAACTCAGAGTACAGGGCCTGTGTCGAGGAAGGTAAAGATATGGAGGCAGCTTCGACAGATGGTTTTAAGGTGCTGTGTGAGCTCTGGGTTGGACTGCCTGGACTTTGACCCTGGCTTCACCTCTTTGGATCAGTTATTTAACCTCCTGAGCTCCAGCAATCTCCTCTGGAACCTGAGGCTGGGACGGTACTCTCCACGTGGGGATGAGGTCTGCTACGTGCCACACAGAGCGAGGGCTCCAGGAAAGGCAGCTCTGTACTATAAAGGAGTGTCTGCTCTCTTAGTGGGCTGGGAAGGAGGGTTATAAAATTCTCCTAGAGCATTAACTGCCCCGGGGGCAGGTGAGGGTTCGTGGACAGGCATCAGCTTACTTCTTGAGGTGGATCATTAGGTATCGGAGGGTCTCATAGTGGGCGGGAGGCAGCAGCATCAGCACCTCATGGACGGCTTCCAGCCTCTCATCTGCATTGGAGATTTCTGTGAAGATCACATAGAGCGAATATTAGTGCAGAGTTGGGACATCAAATTAAAGCTTTCAGAGAAGTAACAAGAATTCTGGGTTTGTTTGGGCTACGGGGCAGGGAGAGTAAAATACATTTGTACGGATGCAGGTAAAATTTCATTTAAATCAATCAATTTATTTGTGTTCCACCACATCCATAAAGGGATTGAGGCTGAGTGCCACATTATTATTGAAAGTCACTATGCAGGTGGTGGGAAGCTGGACACAGTTCTTACCCTCCAGGAAATTGCAGCCCAGTAAAAGCTTAATAGTCTGGTGGCATGTGCATAGGCTATGCTTTGCCCATTTTCTAAATGTTGAATTGACTAGAAATCTCACTGATAAAAGCTTTAATTTAAACTTCACTGCACCTGGTAGTGTTATCTTGTAGTGGTCTCATAATGATTCCCGGACATTGGCAGCTGAAGCCGACTCTGCTTGCATTGATGGCACTTTTCACCAAAGTGCTGGCATGGCTAACCGTGGTGGACAGCCCAGGTTAGGAAGCAGATACCACACACATGAACAATGGAAGGAAGCCTGCATGCTTCTGCCCTCTGGGTCTCTGATAGGTATTGGCAGCTACTCAAAGAAAGCCCTCGCTCTTCCTCCTGAAGTGGAGGGTTCCCAGCTCCCGAAGCCTTCGCCACCAGGGCCCAGAAGGATCCATGAAAGAATGTCCTTAGCAGGACTATTACTACTCCCCGCCTGCCCTTCTAGCTCCCCATCAGGCATCTCATTACTATATTTCGCAGCATATACATAACCCTCTCAACCTTTAAAGGTTCTTTTTTTTTTTTTTTTTTTTAAATCCTCCCTCCAAGTAGGCTTGACATCTGCGTCTTGCATCCCAGCATCTGAATCTCCGCTTCCTCACAACTGCCTCTTCCTGGGCAGAGTGCAGCCCTCCTTCTGCTCTCACGATGGCCATGGGCCTGACTGATTGAGCACCCAGGACCTGATGGAGGACAAATGCTGCTGCTCGTTCCTGGACCTGAAGCCTCAGCTCTTCAACCCTGGCTTTCTTCTTCTGTAAAAAGGAGATTATAATACTTGCTTCATGGAGTAGATGAGAAGGTAAAACTAGAAGTCGAGTGGGGAGGGCTCTTTGGATAGTACTCAACACAGTATATTCTTTGCATATTATCAATGGGCAAAATATAGAGAGTGACTTTAATCAATTAGCCCAACAGATGGAAGTCAATCTATACAGTCCTCATGGACAACATCTGATTTTTTACTCCAGAAACATTCATGTTTTCACTCCATAACCAAGTAGGTCTAACTGTGCTGGTTCCCAGAATATGATGGACGATGGGGAGATTCACAGCTGCCTGGCCCCCAGCCCCGTCCAGTTGGGCTGGCACTGGCTGAGCCCAGCTGGTGAGCTCTGCTGGTTTTCTGTGAACTACATTACCACTGTGCCCTCATTTGGCAACGCCTAAGCAGCTCATGCAATAGTTTAAACAGTTCCAAGTTTCAATTTTCTTAAGATCAAAAGCATTCTGTTGGGGGACGGATGTGGCTCAAATGGTTGGACATTCGTCTCCCACATGGAGGAACGTGGGTTCGATCCCTGGGACCTCCCGGTAAAAAAAAAAAAAAAAAAAAAAGCATTCTGTTAACAATCTGGTACAGTTAGAAAACTAGTTCTCAGTACTTACTCGCTGCTTCTATGAATTTGGAATAGGTATCATATGTGATGATGGGAATGGGTAAGTCTCTGAAGTACAGTTTAAGGGCTCCCGTGATGATGTTTATGTCTGGATAGATGTTGGCAGATATATCTGCTTTTTCACCATCTGAAAAAGAAGCAGTGATCCAATTCCTCATTAGTCCTTTATTTCACCAAGTTAAAGCAGGCACAGAATGAAAAAAAAAAAAAAATCCAACACTGAGCCCTCCCTTACTATTCTCTGCTAACTACTTTGGCTTCTAATAATAATGCAGAACTGCAGAAGGGAACAAAATGGAGTTGGGTGAGAGTGAGGTTGATTCTGAGGGTACATGTAGCCAAAAAAGCTAGCTAAACAGACTTGAAATTGTTCTTTGGGTCCAAGCCCCTCGTCATTTGGTCATGTAGGAATTTAGCAGAATAATTTGTATTATAGGCATAAGGGTTAATAACAGGATAGCAATCTCATTTGAAATAAAAAAGCATCAAGAAAGTCTTCTATCTCCACCTTGGACTTGAATTTGAAGGTCCCTGGAAAAAAAAAACAACTGTCAAATCTTTTTGGTTTCTATTGTCGTTTTCAGGCTCTCTGAAGTTTCTTTTAACGTGACTCTTCTTCCCTCAACCCCTAGGACTTTAATCTGGGAAACTTCAACCTTCCCTTATGTGTAGCTGTATTTTTTACCATTTGTACACTCATTCTCAAGACCTTTTTGACCCTTTTATATCATTAGTAAATATCAGTCCAATTTAACTGTCACTGACTATAAAATTTTTTGGCTAAAAATGTTACAATCATAGAGGATCTATTAGCATTGAGAGAACAAATGCCCCAGCAAAAAACACTAAATGTATAGCAGATATAAAATATTGATCCCATTATTTATCTACCTAACAAACATTTGTTGACAATCTATCTTGTGCCAGGCATTGTTAAGCCCTGGAGAATCAAAGAAGAAAAGAGATACTCCCTTTAAATAGCTCTAGTCTGATTGGGAGCCAGGGAGGCAAACGTACAATTACAAGGAAATGGGCTGGTCGCTACAGTGGAGGCCTGGGAAAAGCCTGGGGGTCATGGGAAAAGGAAAGGAGCTCTGAAGTCAGCTTGGGGAGGCCAGGGAGGCTTCACGAAACATGCAACACTGAGCTGACCCCTAATTGATAGGTGTTGCCGTGCAGAGAGGCAAACACATTCCTCATGGAAAAAATGCCATGAGCCCCAAACAGCTAAGGTGTACTTCAGTATTGATGGGGGGGGGGGGCTGGGGGTGGGCCTAAATAGACAGGGAGGGCCAGATCAGTAAAGATCTTTTATACTATGTTACAAGGTAGAGGCCTTATCCAGTGGGCTGGGGGTTCCAGCCCTTGACTGGCTGTGTCAGAGTTATTTAGATTGTTCAATTAGAAATACAGATTCTTGGGCATAGCCAACCCTACTGAATAAGTCTGGGGTGGGCCCTGATGAGCTGTACTTTTTAAGCAAGTTCGCAGGTTGGCTTATGATATCTGACCTTAGAGACAGAATGGCTTATAGAATGTAGGTCAAAAGAACAAAAGGAGTGGCCTCCTAAACATCTTCAGATTTCCCTAGTTCAGTGCTTGGGTACCCCCCATCCCTATGCTCTTGTTTGGAGCTGTGCAGGAAGGAGAGAAGCCAACAGGGTCCTGAGATGGAGGATGCAGAAGGGTACCCAGTGTTGTAGGCACTGGCCATGCATGCTGTGCAACCAGGTCAAGGATCTTACATGGCACCAGTTGTGGTTGCCCATTCAAGTGGTATTTAATTTATTTAAAATATAAAGACCTTTATTTCAAATTCAAAAAAGTAAAACAGAAAAAGGCAGCTCAAGAAGTTATGGAAGCATTATTTCTAAAAAGTTCTGTCTAGGCATGTTTATCTCATCTAATTCCAACTACTAACTCAATTGTTCCTCTAGTGTTCAGAAAGATACACAGATGAACACAGATTAGTTAAATGACATAGTCAAGGTCTCCTTATTAATGAAAAAAAAAAGAAGAAGAGAAAAAATGCTTAATCATATTCATATCTCACAAAACCACACTTCATATTTTTTGTTTGACCTTTAGCATTAAAATAGTACCAACAAAAATATTACAATGTTGTTAACTATCGTCTATAAACTACATTAGTTATATTTTCCCCAACTACCACCACATTCTTATCACCTTAGAATAGAAGAACATTCCTGTATTTATATTAACCACAAGGAGTACTTTAAACTCACTTCTCAGTGTGGTCACTTGTCCACAGCTTTTAGGGAGCTCACAGAGAGGCAGAATTTTAAGATTTAAAAACTATTATTCCTTAGCTTCCTGAAGGACAGCTGTCATGAGCTGTGAAACCCCATTCAAGAGAATGAATAAAATCTGGTTCCAAAAGAGAGTGTGCTAAAGATAAGTCAGGTGACATCAAAGAAAGTGCAAGCTTACCTCTGTCAAATGCCATTTTGACATCTTCGATGTGTTCAGTGAACCCAGAGACTCTGTAAAGACCTTCTGACTTTAATCCTGTTAAGAAAAAGAGATACTTTAACTTTAGCTGCCCCAAACGTTTAAAAGACTAATTTCATAGCTACATTGTGTGCGATGAGGAAATGAGAAAATATGGCCAGTGCTTTTATAAATTGCACACCGTCATGTCACCATTCCATTTTCAGGGAAGTCCGTCTTCATTTGCTTGTGTGGCTGCCAGTAGAGAACCAGCTTCCTTCCTGTCTGGCTTTTCAAAGCTAACCAGTACTTAAGAGTCTCATCACCCACAGGCCTCTGTTTCCTTTGTTCATCAGAATGCCTGCACACATATTTACTGCTACAGGCAGCACCCCGTGCAGCTTGGTCCATGTGCTATGCTGTATGTAGTACTGTGCTAGGTACACACACATATGTGTGTGTGTGTGTAATACATATTATCCTGATTTTACTGCAATGATCCAAATATTACCACTGTTTATATTTGATAATAAGTAAGACAGTATGTTAAATGTTTAAATAATATTGTTATAAAAGAAAGAAAAAAAAGAGAAAAAAAAGGGGGCGGATGTGGCTCAAATGGTTGGGCGTCCGTCTCCCATATGGAGGGACCTGGGTTTGATCCCTGGGACCTCCCGGTAAAACTTAAAAAAAATAAAAAAATAAAAATAAATAATATTGTTGATTTGTAACTTCAGATAACTGATCATACAGATATACGAATCAGGAAAATAAAATTCAAATTATTGATTTTGCATGACTGATCACTGTCTAATCTGGCTAATATAACAACAGCAGCAACAACAAACCAGACCCAGTTCCTGTTCCTAGAGCTTTTTTACTTGTTCAGATAGTCCTTCAGTCCTAGCCAGGTCCCAAAAGTATCAGAAGAAATGGAGGCCCAGAGTTTAGGACTTGGATGTCAAAAACTGGCTGCTATCAAACTATAACTATCATAAAAATAAGCAAATACCTCCTCTTGCTGCAGCAGTAGTATACTCTGTCAAACTCTTGATAACACTCGTCTCTTGAAAACTAATGTGTGATCCTGTTCTTTTGTTTGGCAACCATTTCTGGAGTGTATGTGATCTGCCACATATAAAGGTCTGCTCTAGGACTGGATCAGAGACAACAAATACACGACACATATACTCCTCTCCTCTCTCCTGTGACCTCGACAGACTTTCTTGACTGCTCTTAGCTCTTTTTTACCACTGAGCCCTACCAAGCCTCTGAATTCGTCTCCGTAGAGTTGTTCAGATTGCAGCTACTAAGCAATTGGAGTTTGCCCACATGATCAAACCTGTGTGCCATCATCCCTGATCTAGATGGGGTGTATGTAAGCAAATCTTGGAATAATTTTAACACATACTGCAACTGATACAAGTACACAGCAATATATGGGAGCACAGCTAAATGAACAATTAATCCTGCCTGTTGATAGAAGAGAGTCTGGAAAGGTCTTACTGGGGAGCTGGAAGGAAGGAAGTCATGAAGGAAGGGTTGGATTTGCCAGAGTAGCAGAGGCTGCTAGCTATCCTTCCAATATCTTTTCTCCCCTTCCTCTGTGATAATGGAAACTTTAAAAATTAAAAAAAAATTTTTTTTTTAGAGGAGGTACTGGGGATTGAACCCAGGACCTCATACATGGGAAGCAGGTACTCAACAGCTAAGCTACATCCACTCCCCAGAAACTCTGATTTTTAGAATACATCTCCTTGCATCTCGGTGAGATTAAATTCTGGTCAATGTGAAGAGAGTGGAAGTGATGTATACAACTTCTGGACTGTGCCCTTGAAGGGAAAGTGCATGCTCTACCCTTCCGTGTGTTCCCCATTCTGTTGGCTGAATGCAAATGAGATGATGGTGGCCATCTTGATCATGGAGACGAGGGCAGCACTCAAGGATGATGAGCAACAAGGTAACAGAGCCTGGGTTCCTGCCACTGCAGAGCTGCCGGATTTCTCCCTGGTGTGTGCGCTGTTACTTGAGACAGAAACAGATTTCTATCTTGTTGAAGACACTACGATTTGAGATTTCCGTGGCAGCATTCAAACCTATAGGTTAAGTAATATAGTCAGGCTGATTTGGAGGTAGAGTTAGAGGAGATGGTCATTCCAAGAAAAGGTGAAAAGAAATAATGTTGGTTGGAGTCCATATGTTGGGCACATGTGGTGGCTTGGAGCTACGTACTCCAGAAAGACATGTTCTTAAATCAATCCATTCCTGTGGGTGTGAGCCCATTGTAAATAAGACCTTTTGATGAGGTTGCTTTGGTTAAGGTGTGGCCCAAATGAATCAGGATCTTAATCTTAAGGTAAGGAGAGAGAGAGAGAGAGAGAGAGAGAGAGAGAGAAAGCCATAGGTGGAGCAGCCAGAAGCCAACATAATCTGGAAAAGAAACCAGGAGAGATCTCTGTGGGTGGGTTACCATAGGGCAGAAAAGCCAAGGACCAAGGATCGTGGGCAGCCGGCCCCAGAATGCCAGTCTTCTGGAAGAAAGCATTGCCTTGATGATGCCTTGATTTTGGACTACTACCAGTCTCAAAACTGTGAGCCAATAAATTCCTATTGTTTAACCAACCCATTGCATAGTATTTGCTTTAGCAGCTAGGAAACTAAAATAGCACTGCCTTAGGTCATTTATGTTATCAACTCATTTTAACTCTCATAACTACTTTATGAGGTACAATTGATTCTGTTCATTTTAAAAATGGGGAAACAGAGGTTCAAATAGAGGTAAGTAAGTTGCCCAAGGTCATTACTATAGCTAGAGAGAGGGCTGGAATTCTTACTTCAAGTCCATGATCTTTTCACTCTACCATGTCATGCAGAGACCAATGGGCATGAAAGAACATTTGGGAAACAAAAAGGAGTTTGTTAGAGGACAGGATAAGATGTTGGCAGCAGAATGTAAGTGCCATGCAGGGTCTCTTCCACTCCACTCTCTGGTTTCCCTTACATCTTTAGGCCTCTCATATCTCTAGCTCCAAACCCTTCACCATGACTCTCTGAAACACATTCCTGATATGTACTGCTCTAGCTCTTGTACCAGGCTTCCTTAACCCTGTGTTCCCCAGGGACTTTCTCCCTAGCAGCAATCTTGTCTGGGCCATTTGTCCTTTCTGATGAGGACCAACATGGGATGATCCCAGCTTCTCCAGAGAAGCCCAGCTCTTGTTCTTGGCCCTGATTTCAGGCTCTGGAGAGGCTGCTAATCTGACCCTAAATTGCAGCACCCTCTCAACAACAGTACCCAGGGCACTTGTCCAGAGTCTGGGCACCCCTCTCTTCTTACCCAGGTCAGTGCCATCACCAGATCTCAAAGCATCAATTTATGTCTACCATTCCAGAAGTCAAAAAGTAGGAAGCATTTCTACAATCTGAGATTAAATGAGCAAGTCCTAAGGAAAAAGAATAGCTATCATTTTCATCATTCATGGGAAAGGGGATAATTTCCTATCTCTCAAAGGCTTGAGATAAGATATAATGTCCTCTTTTGTTTTCTTTTGGAAAGAATGGAACAGTTGGCCAATTAATAAACACCTGTAGAATAAGCCAGTTTAGACCCAATAATGGATACCAAGTGCAGCAGAGTACATACATGGCAAAAATGGGTAAAGCTTTACACAGGCTTTTTCCATGACCCCATTATCCAAGTTTCATCCAGCAAACCAAGTTCTCTGCAACCAGACTCAGCCCACCATATCACTGCACATTTTATACAGAATAGTGGCCCAAAAAGTACAAATAGAGGAAAGATGGCTCAAGCATAATGTGAAAAAACTTCTTCTTTGAAATGTTTTTTATCTTCCTTGCCACTCTGATTTTTCATTGCATGTCTTTTTAATCTTCATCTTTTCTTTGAAATAAACAGAACCAATATTAGGAGTAAATTTTTATATGGTAGGAGATATATGTGCTGATCAACAATTTCTTTACTTATTTAATAAGAGCACTTTTTAAGACTCAATTCAAGCCTTACCTCTTCCATGAACCGAATTATCCTCAAATAAGAATAGTCTCCCTCTGTGCCTCCATGGTGCTTTGAATATGCATACCTACAACACTGATATGTTTTCCTTTCTGACTCCTCAACTATAATATGAATTTCTTGGAGGTGAGAACTATAACCTTTAAATCCTCAATGCCTAGCACAAAATAAGTGCTCAATAAACATTTGTTGAATACACATATGTATGCACGGCTCATATAGGATATGAAAAATGATATGATTTGGTTGGATTGAGTTTATATATGTGTGTATGTGCACATGTGTACAGGCCATTTCCTCAGCAACAGTAGTGGAGAGTCAATTTAACAACTGTAAGAAAATTTCCTTGACAACAGTAAAAACAAACAATAAAACAAATCCCTATAGTAAGGAGCATTTTCCAAACCTCTTGCTTCAATTTCCCGAATGCATATGTCCACCACCATGGGTCTCTGAGTGTTGTGAGCCTTCACGAGTGTCGTGAGGTCACAACAGTACACTTTCTTGATCCTCTTGAGATCAGGTTGGCAGTCATTGGGAACGTGCTTGGAACACTGTTTGTGTACGTTCAACCCACAGTCTGGAAACAAAGAAGCCACATTAGCCTTGCCCAGGCCTTTTGTCAAAGCCCAACACAAAAGTTACCACAAATATAAATAAAAACACCCAAGGTTTTGATATATTTCTCTGCAACATCCCAATTAGAGGTGGTACTCTCCACAAGACGAGTATAAAATTCATCCTCACGCACTACACTCCATCTTTCTCATGAGACCATCTCTGTTGCTGAATTACAAGAATGGATCGGCTCACTGAGTCAGTTCAGGTAATTACCTGGGTTGATGATTTATTTTTCCCTTTTTTGGGGCTGGAACCCTTTGGGTTCACAAGTGGGCTTTTGGATTTGGATTCTTAGAGCTAGGCATGTCTATAAAGGGCATCTAGGACCTTTGCTAGGTTGTTTTCCTTAAGCCCTCGATGCTCTTTTTGTAGGACCATGGCTAGTGCCTCTTTAGGAATCCCTAGTCTTTGGCTTGAAAGGTCTATGATCATGGGCATCCTCTTGCCATTTCCTGGAGAGTTACTCCATGGTTTCCAATCCCTTCCTCCTTGTTGGGCACTTCTAGGAAGGGCATGTTCCTTTCTACTTGCCTTATTTTGACACCTGTGAGATGGAAATAATACCTAACTGGATGCCAGGGAGAGTACCTGAGAATTTACAATTTTATAACAATGCTGTGTAATGTGATAATTAGAGTAATTATTTATAAAGCACATATCAAGATCCAAAGTTGAAAAGGTGCTTTTAAGTTCAGTGAACACATTAAAAGCCTTGTTAGCAGTTGGTATCCACTGACAGAATTTCTCTGACAATAACAAAGCACAGTCTACAATCTGGGAAATAAAAATTTAATGCAGAAGTTGTTTGAAGTAAATTGCTGCCTACTCAAAGTGCAATCTAATATTGTTTCCCAAGGTATGAAAAATAATATTATATGTATATACTATGCACACATACACAAATAGATATGACAATGAGTATTGTGGCCAGCTGCTTTACCAAAAAGCACTTAACCATATCAAGGGTCTTAGAGGGGCTCAACTTGTATAAAATCATCAGTGGTGATTTCTAAGTGATTTTAGTGTAATGCTTATTGGCTAAATTCTCTCTGTCTACCTTCCTTCCAAAGAAAATGCCATTCTTAATTCATCTTTCTTTTACTGACTTGAGAAATTTAATAAAGCTCAAGTAAACATCCATATTTTGTGAATGATAATTTTGGTGAACTGAACAAATAAAATAGGCTGCTTTTCTTGTTTGGTTCCTCTTTTACAAAAGGGGGATAGTAATAGCATCTACTTCCTAAGGTTCTTAAGAGGATCAGGTAAATTAATCTATGTAAAGTACACAGAGTAGTGTATGAAATACAGTGCATACATGTTAAGGCAAATAACATAAATAGGAAATACAGTGATAGATAAGGATAGGTAAGGATACCTGGACAGCTATTCTTAAGTTAATTCATTAGTAATTTTTATTATGTTCACAAACTTTACCTTAAGAACTGAGGCAATAGTGTGTGTTTAGCTACATAGAGATAAATATTGATATTTTAATAAAAGGAATATATTTCATGATAAATATAAAAATATTCACTTTTTGCAAACTAATAGAACTCCAAATGCTACCAATAAAGCCTAGTTAATTTTAAGAAAACATAAAGTATGTAAAAATCAGGAGAGACAAAAAAGGTGGTTCCTCCTAACCTTTAATGATCAGCTTTTAGCTTTCCTACTGCTCAGAGGAAATATGAGACTAAGCAGTGGCTACGGGAGAATACTAACAACATAGCCTTACAACGAGTTTTATTTTTAAAAAACACAAACAAACATAAAAACTCTTTTATCCTAGAGAAAGTTCCTGCTCCCAGCTGATGAAAAGCCTGGGGTTTTATTCTCCTAATAGTGACTTTGGATTGATTTCCTGCCTAAATTGAATAATAGCAGCAATCGGGGGTATTTTTGGTTGGCATAATCTGGATGTGCCAACTGTGTAATTCAGCTATGCTACCACTTTGCTCTGTATGTGCACTGTGAAACTGGGTGACTGCTGGCCAGTCTTTTGAGCTAATGGGGTATTTCAAAGATTTCTGGAGAGGCTGCCTCTGAGCCCATGTTTATGCTTGTTTCATGGACTTGGGGTGGGAGGAGGCACAGTGAAGCCCAGAGTTACCTGACTCCATGAGAACTACGTGCACCATCCCCCGGGCCCTGGTGATGGCTGTATCTATAAAATAGGAGTTAAAAAAGCCCACTCCAGTCAGACAGGAGGCTTTAAGGTGTCAGGACCCTGTGAACCAACTAGGCAGTATGGGGTGCTAGATCGCCTTAATGTAGCGTAATTAGCTGATTTTATTTTGAACACTTCATTAGAAATGTTTTTAAAAAATCATACCCACTTGCAGGCTGAAAACCAGTCACAGTGTTGGGAGAAACCCGATCAATTATCACAGGAGGCTGTTCTTGCTCTAGGCTCCAATTGCTTGCCAGAAAATACATAGCAAGATGAAATAGGAAGCCTAGTTATACATTGATTTGGCAGATCGTTATCGTTTTATTAGATGTATCTCAATAAGATGTGTTGCATGTTGTTGGCAATGGGTATGTGTGTCCAGCTCTGGCTGGAAAAAACGCTGACAGTTTCAAAGTGCTCTGAAATATGTGATAGCAAACCAAGGTGTGTGGTGTCATGGCTTATCTGATGGTAGAAAAAAAGCAGTATGGACTCTGGAGTCAGACTGCCATTGAACAATGGTCCACCACTGACTATGCGGCCAAAGGCAACTAACAATTATCTTGAAGCCTTAGTTTCCTGTATATAATGAGAAGTATAATTGTCCCTCCCCCCAGGCCAGGCCATTGATACGGTTAAATGGCATGATAAATATAAAATGCTTAGCTCAGTGCCTGGTATAGAATAGCTGTTCACCAGGATTACTATTTTATGTCCTATCTTTTGTAGTAAGGGAAAGAAGTGTGGCTTTTTTATCTAGGCAATTCCATTGGAAGTGATTTTTTTTCTTTTAAGGACTACTGCCTATTTTGGGATGCAGGTAGATGCCCTAAGGAAATGTACTTGTTTGTTTTTATTTCTTTCCTTTTCTTGCTGAAACATGAGATAATCCTTTCCATTCTTCCAAAACCTAGGATGGCATCCCCATTAAGCAGGGAGATGCCTTAAACCTTCCAGGAAGCTAGACTTTTGAGCTAATCTGGGCATATTTCCCAGTTCTGGAGAGACACCCTCCAGCTCACCATGTTGGCACCGTATGTAACTGGAAAAGGATAAAGACAGTTCCGCATCTACCTGAGCACCGGACCCCCTGGGCGATGAGCCCCCACATGAAGTTAGCACAGTATTCACACCAGTGCGGGCCTCGGAACGTGTGGACCTGTGATCCAGAAGAAGAAAAGTGTCATTCAGGCATGAAGCGAATGCATGAAGGTAAGAGACTAAGGCTTCAGCAGGAGAAAGCATCTCTCAAGGGGGCTTTCCTTCCCGAGGCAGAGCTGCAAACAGATCCCAAGAAAACAGAGATGTGCTTTGATCTTTGAAAATCCTCCCCTGATCCACCAGGCCCCATGCCTGAGTCAGAAAGGAACATGGAGAAACAATAAGATTATAGGGCAATGCCATCAGCTAAGGAACAAGACTCTCACCACCCAAAACAAGGCACTGAGTGGAAAAACCCAAGATAGCTTGAGTCAGTCACTACAACCTGCATTTAGCTCAACAAATCCTGGAAGGCAGAACTCAATTACTGTGCCCTTTATACTTCCTTTTTTTTGGTTATTTTTGATTTTTGTACTGCATCCTTTTGACTGAAGTTGTCCATCTGTGGAATATCCAGGCAGGTATAAATAAGATATGATTATGGGATAATTAAAAAGTTCCAAGGCTTTAAGCCACTTCCAAAAGAGGCATTAACAAAAACATGGGGCCGACTGAAAATGCAGGCTACTAGTAGGGCCTATAGACTTGTTTCCCCAGAGAAGGGTCTGTATTAGCAAGCCCTGGGGATGCCCATGAGTGTATAAGCTGGAAGTCCCAGGGACTGGTCTTACTGGTCAACTTGCCTTGGCAAGTTGTTGAATATTTCGAATATCAAGTAAGGGTTGTCTTATCTCTAATTATTCAGGTACTGGCTGTCATGTGACAGGACCATATATTCAGTCATGATTTAAAACAAAAACAAAAACCAAAACAAAACTTCTTGTTCTCTAGCACTAAAGAACTCCAAGAAGCAGAGCTAGGGGACTCCTTGTAAGCAAATGTGGCTATGATAGGGGAAAATCTACCACAGGCAGTCTTATTTGGGGGCATAAAAAATCGACATGAAAAGTGGTTAAATTTTTGCAAAATTAAAATAAGACATTATATAAGGTCTTTAAAAGTTTTAAATCACCATCAATAAATTAAAGAAAAATGTACCACACTAATAAAAGATATTGTTGATGGAGAAAAGTGTGAGAGGGAGAGGGGGTTAGGTATATGGGAATCCCCTATATTTTTGATGTAATATTTATATAATCTAAAGCTTCTTTAAAAATAAAGGAAAAAAATAATCAGAAAAAGAATAAATTAAAGAAGTATAGACATTTAATATTTTTTAATAGACTGAAAGGCCAATATAATACTTTTACTTAAAAAAGAAAAAATCAGGATATGTGTATCGCACTTCAAGAAGATGCAATTTAGTGCTCTACTTAAAAAAAAATAATATCACTTTGAATTCTTTATTTATTCATATATGTTAGAAACTAGGTAAACAAAAAGGGGCAAATAAAACAGACATGGCTCCTGCCAAATGGAACTCAAGGTTTGCCAAAAGTAGAGAGAGAAATTGTCAGTAAATCAAAAAGAGCAATTAATGACCATGGTTTCCACACAATAAAATGAATTAAGTTATAGTAGCCTTTGACATTTTGGCTTTTGAAATGCAAACTGCTATAGAAAACAATGTAAAAAACCTCAAAATTGTTCATACTTACATGGAGAAATGTGCTGAAGGGAATGACCCTAACACACAACAAAGCACTCCTTGTAGGAGGACAGAGAATGCCAACTCCAGGAGCATTTGCATTCTCATACAGCCAAAATGCCAGGATTCATTTAAAGGCCTACTCAGATTGAACTTGGTATTAAAAGAATTCTTCAGTGAAGTGTACTATTAGAAGTTGAACATTTTGTAAATCCAGCAACAAAGGTTTCTTAATATTTTACTGGAAATGCTCTACAGGGTCTGTTGGTTAACTATGGCAGCAAAGTCAATGGTTAATATACTGTTGAAATTGTAAGATCAATTAAATCTAATAAAATAGTATGTGAAATAATACAACTCCAAAAAAATTGTGAAAAGGACTGTAGAAGGAAAAAGACGAGACTGCTACTAGAGAGAATAGGAAGGGCCCCAGGAAGGCCTGTTTTAGCCAGTGACCTCAAGTTGCCAGAAAGAGAGAGCCAGTCTTCTGTGTGGAGGGGTATAGACTATTCCAAGTGGAGGGACTGTATGGAGGGCTTTGCAGGAGCAAAAGAGCTTGATGAGACTGAGAGGCCAGGAGAAAAAAGAAGCAATGAAAAAGTATGTTAAATAAAGATTAAACTCCTTATTATAGCTCTAAACACAATAAATGTAAATGGCTATAACTTAGATAAAAGACAGAGATTGTCAGATCAGATGTTAAAAGCCTCTGCAAGAAACACACTCTAAGCATAATGTGAGAGAACTGCATGCAATAGCTATACCAATACCAAATATATATATGAAGTCAGCAAAAGATAAGGTTACTTGTTATTCAAGTTTCTTTTGAGTATTATATTCCAGGTTTTAGTAAAAATAAGGGGAGAAAATAAATACAATGTATAAGGATTGGAAGAAAAAATAAAAATGTCTTTATTCAGATGTGATATAATTGTCTACTTGGAAAATGCAAGAGAATATATAGACAAACTCTTGGAACTAATAAAAGCCATCAAGTTTGCTTAATATAAGAGCAATCTGAAGAAAATCATACAGTTTATATACATATGCAATAATTAATTTTATTAAACTAATGAAAATCGAAGACTACCTTCACAACAGCAACAAAAATCTAAAGTACTTATAAAATAATTAAATAAAATATGTCTTCAGGGAAAATTAGAAAATGTTCCTAAAGGAAATACATAAAAGGAGAGATACACCATATTCCTAGAAGGGACTGTTCAATATTGAAAGAATACCAATTATCTGACAAGTTAATTTATAAATCCAATGAAATTTCAATCAAAATCTCCACAGCGCTTTTCATAGAACTTGGCAAGATGATCCTAAAATTCATATGGAACAAAAGAAGACCAAAAAATCACCAAGAAAATTTTGAAAAAGTAAAATAATGTAGGAAAACATGTCCTACCATATATCAAGACTTATATGGTTACACAAAGTAGAATGTTGTGGTATTAGAATGGATAAACAGACCAGTAGTACAGAGTAGAGAGGTGAGAAGTCAAATCATATATATATGGGAACTTCATATATCTCAAAAGTGGCATAACAAATTAGTAAGGGAAGGATGACAGAGATTAAGTATTTCCTATTTCATCCATCCATCCATGTACTCATTCATTATTCACTCATTTGATAATTACATGCTGATTGCCTACTTTGAATCTTGCACTGTACTAGTCCTTGGACATACAGAGTTGCAATATATTGAAGGTGCACAGAACTATCTGCACTCAATGATGTCATTTTTTTTCAAGAATAAACAGACAACAAAAATAACCAGCTGGGGGCTGGGTATGGCTCAAATGGTTGGGCGTTGGTCCTGATCCCCAGGACCTCCCAGCAAAATAAAGAGAAAATATAAAAGGCACGTGGGCCACGAGGCCCTGTTGAGCCATGCAACAAGATGATGATGTAACAGGAGAGTGACACAAGGGAGAGCCAAGACGAGACATGCCGGAAAAAAACAGGAACTGAGGTGGTGCAGGTGGCAGAACACCTTTCTCCCACATTGGAGCTTCCCAGGATTGAATCCTGGTGAAGACAGGAGGAGAAGGATGAGAAGAGAGGGCAGGAAACAGACACAGAAAATTGCCCAATGAATGGACACAAAACAGCAAAAATGAGGGGGGTGGGGGGTTTAAAATGGATTAAAATAAATAAATAAATCTTTAAAACACACACACACACACACACATACAAACAAAAACCAACCAGTTATGTGTCAGGTATGTATCAGGTGATACAATTGAGCATGTAAGAGATCCTATGGTAGTATTATGAAGGGAGTAATAAATTCCTCCTGAGAAAGCTGAGGAAAATGATATTTGAACTGGGCTTTGAAGGATGGATAGGAATTCACCAGACTGGGAAAGACTGGTGAGTAGGTGGGAAAGTGATGGTGTTGGTGACTGGGGAGCAGATGATAGGGGGAGAAGAGGGAATAGCATGAGCAAAGGCCCACAGAGGTGGACCTGGTTTTGAAAGACATTCTTTATTTGTAGGTCATACAAAAATGGAGTGACATAAAATTCTGCTTTGAAACATCCAGTGGATAAAGTAATCTCATGGAAAATCTCTCCATACCACAGTATAAAAATGAAAATGCAATGCTCAGAAATTAGGAGAGTAGCTCCAATGTTTACTCTACCCAAGTTGGCAAAATAGAAACTGGCCTAGTGACTGCTTCAGGAAATACAGGAAACACAAATTACAGATATTCTGAAATCTCACTTTTTGCCAATAGTTAAAAAATATTTAAGCCCATCAGAAATGCATTTGATTTTCATTAGATCTACCCACATTTACTAACATCTTTTCCCATCAAATATCCCCAATGTCACCAGCTAAATAAATGCAGGCAGATCTCTTCAAATAGCAAGTAACTCAGACTGTCCCCACAAACACATTTTTCCACAGAAATAAAACAAAATGGGAACAGAGAGGAATGTAAAGTTGGTTAACATAATTTTAGGCCCGTTGCCTAATTTCCTTTTTGTGATGGGGCATGTTTATTTTCCTACATTGTTCAATTTTCTTTTGGATCCACAAGGAAAATCTCTAGACAGCATGCAATGCCAAGGGCACCCTCTGTACCCATTTTATTTGGGGTATTGTGTTACTATTGTCTACTCTCTCAACAACCATGCCCCGTATCTTGAAAAGTCACTGATCAGCTTTTGTTACTCTCTGAAGTTTACTGATTTTCAAGAATATCTTTTCAGAGTAAAAACATTTTGCAAACTTTAGGGCAGTAACTAAAATACCCTAGACAGGAAGAAAATAGCCCAGACAGGAAGAATGTCTGTCCAAGACTATTATACTGGGCATGGTCTGCCTGGAATTCGAAACCCACACCAAACAGAATAAGATGATATTACAGGAGATAAGAGATGTTTGACAAATAACCCAGGAATGGCCTCTTAGTAAAAACAAGAGCAAGAAAAGTTGTTAGAAAAAAGCCGCAGGTGTTTAGCGAGCATCCCCTTTCTTGCATTTTTCTAACTGAGCAGGATGCCATTTGTGTCACATCTGCTGAATCTGGAAGGTAGTATTCTCTGGTGGTCTTATAACAAATGTTTTGATGGGTCAGTATAGACACCACCCACATGTATAACCAGCTCAGCCCTGGTTCTAGACTTTAAGAAACAAAAAGTGCTATTTATAATATGTTACAGTTGAGAATTTTTGCCTTCTCTTATCATTATAGATGAGAGTTTCTCAATCTCTTCATTATTAACATTTGGGCCATGAAATTCTTTGTTGTGGGGGTTGTCCCATGAACTGTAGGATGTTTAGCAGCATCCCTGGCCATTACCCACTAAATACCAATAGCACTCCTCAGTTGTGACAATCAAAAAACGTGTCCAGACATTGACAAATGTCCCCTGTGGGGAAAAACCACCCCAGTTGAGAGCCATGAGTAGAGGAGGTGACTGTATTCTTATATCACCACTGTTTTTTCTGCACCTGATAGTGCCTGGCACATAATAGACCCCTGGTCCATATTTGCCAAGTAAAGGAATGAATGCTTAGTTTCCTTTTCTTACCCAACTAATATGTGCAATGCTTTTTACCCCCTCATAAAAGGCGTGTTTCTCTGCACTTAAAATTCCAGAATCAGGCATTTGGTGTTCTTGGGAATAAAACCCACTTCATATGACGTGAATAGCAGCTAAGTACTTGATATGGGTCACACTCATTAGTAGATGATTCAGATTTGTGAGGGTACCTGGCCAAGCCATTTTGCTGGTGTGTAGCCTAAGCAAGGAGCCACAGCAGGGTTTGCTGTCAAAACCCATTCTCTTTGTACTGGGTTCTGCCGGTTTCTGAAGGATTTACAATGACAGCTACATAAAATATGCCAAGGAGATAAAAGATAAGGGTCATCTCCTTCACAATTTTGCTTTAAGTCAGACCTTGGTAGGCAGAGAAGTTCCCACCTATGCAAGGCCCTTGTCCAAAATTCATTGCCTCACTTGCTGGAAATCCCTGCCAGGAGTGCAATTCCTTTGGGTGAAGGTGGCATGGTATTGGGTCTCAAGAGGAGCCATTTAAAACATGACCACTAGATTAAGTTAGCTGTCATTTTCATCAACAAGCCAGTTCTTAAATTGTGCATGTACTTTGTGTGGAGCAATATTAAATCTTGATGACTCATGAAGATCTAAGAAAGGACTTATGGCAATTTACTATGTTGGTTTGTCAGGATCAGGCAATTTTTCAAATTAACTGTGATGTGTTGCATATCGGCAGAATGGGAAGCCTCGAGGAATGAAAAGGAGAAGAAGGAGGAGCTAAATTCTAGAAATTAAGGCTGGCAGTCTCAGAGGGGTGGTTCCATGGGGTAACTCCACAGACAGGAACAATGGGAGAGGGAGTGGCAAGAGGAACATTCCAAGGGTAGAGGTTAAAGGGTTTGCTACAGATGAACCTCATTTACTTCCCAATTTTGCTAAGGTCACCAGCAATGGGTACACTTTATAAAAAACTGAACCAAAAGAACGAAGGCTCCTCCTTAGACCCAGGCAGATGGTAAAACTAACCTGGCCTGCAGCATGCCCAGGCTTGCAGTTATTTACGTTAATAACATTAGCAGCTAGGCTTGGAGTAGCAATGTGATTTACATCAAGCAGAAGCCAGTGGAAAGAATGGATTTACAGTGAAACCTTAAGGGGAATCCTTTAAGACATTGAGGAAAGGAATAGAGCTGATGTTTTCCAGGTAGTTTCCCAGCATGATTCCTTTCTTTTACACATAATCTGGCATTGCCCATCCTCCGTGCACCTCTGGAGCCCCATCCAGTGGTCTAAGGGGTGAGCTCCGTGGCCAGAGGTAACTGAAGCAGGCCAGAGACCATTCTGATTCTCTCTCTGGAGAGTGTGGAACTGGGATGTTGTGCCTGCCCCTGTCACAGGTAACCAGGAAGTTATTGGCAGCATGTTCTGCCCACCATGTGGCTAAGATGCCATCATTCAGGGAGGGCACAATGAAGTCGATACCGAGAACAAGGACAGAGGCTACAGCGCAGCAGTAGCCGGAGAGTGTGAGAGGAAGAAGAAGAGAGGTGGAGAGGGAAAGAGACTGAGAGGGAGGGAGGGAAGAAGAAAGAGGGAGGAGGAAGGGAAGACAGAGAGAGAGTCAAAGAACGGAGGGAAGGAGGGAGGGAGAAAGGGAGAAAATGAGAGAGGGACTGAGAAATCAGGCCCAGGAACCCCCAGTTCCTGTTTCCCTCCCGGCCTGAGTTCTGCATAGTCACTGGGGGTGCTATGAGACCCTCCTGTATAATAATCTATACAGTTTAAGACAATTTCCGGGAGTTCTATTACTTGAAAATAAGGCGTTTTTAATAACTTAAATGGTAGAGCCAGGGTTGAGTAGCAGGTAGATAAAAATGATTCTTCTTCATAGCACTTTGGGAGCAGAAACCATGTTTTCTTTAAAAACCTATATTTCTGAACATAATTATTCCAGTCTCACTTTGAGCCACTTGTTTTGTATTCACGGAGTGGCTTTTTCCCCTTTCCTTTGATTTGTTACTTTAGACTTGTTTCTGGCAGAAAGAGCCTTTTCTGATTATTAACTAAAACAACATAAAGCACACAACCATTTCTGGAGTGGAGCATGCCTGTGCCAAAGTACCGGTGCAGCCTCCACAGGCCCTGCTCCCCAGGTGCCAAGGGGTGGAACCAGGATGACTCAGAAAGGGCTAGGGGCAACTGCAAGCCCAGCCAGATGCTAAGAACAGCAAGATCCCGGGGAATGGTGGGATTCATCCACGATTACGAGGTAAAAGACGCTGAGGGAGAGAGAGGAGCTTGCACGTGGGAAGCAGAAATGGCTAGTTCCAAAGCAAAAGAATGCTAAAAACAATGATGCAGAGAAACCAGAAATGAGCCTCGAAACCTAAACTGGGAGGTGGAGGGGCTGCCACTCCCGGGACTGGCATCTTAGGGGCAGCGCCATGACACAGACTTAGCCTCCTGAATGTCCTGTCTGGCTGCCAGGAACACTAGGGGATGGTGAGGCATGTTTAGGAGGCTGTGCCGTGTCATGGTAATGGGATGCTACAGACGTAGCCTTGGTCTGTCGGTGAGCGTCAGAGACATACAGGGGTGTGGGACAGTCACTGAGCTACTGGGTCACCACTTGGGATGCCGGCACAGAGCAAACTGGGGCATGTGCCCTGGGTTGCCCTGCACAGCCAGCATTCCTGGCTGAATGGGGAATGATGGTGACACACCTGGGTGGGGTTTCCGTTTCTTTGGCATGGTCTGAGGACCCTCCATATAAGCCATGGATGAGGGTAAATGGGCACAGAGGGAGGGCGAGGCTTGGAAGCTGCAATGTTAGGTAGATAGAGTCATGAGATGTCCGCTATGCGTGATTTCAACCAATATTCACTGATAGCCTGCTGTGGGGCTAGGTACCTTTTAAGACTGGGGTTTCTGCAGTAAGTAAAGAAGACAAGAAGCTCTGCCCCCAGGGAGTTTCCATCTATGGAGAGGGAAGGCAAACAAACAAGCAAATAGGCAGCTTATCAGCTTGTGCTCAGTGCTGGAGAAAAACAAAACTGGCAGGGCCTGGAAGGGGTGGGTGGGGTGGGGTGTGAGGCGGGGAAATGGGGAGGAGCAGGGAGAGCACCGGGTGAGGTGGGGGTAGCCCCTCGAGCCTCAGTTCTCCATCTAAATTCCAGTTCGTGAGGGTAGGGTGTCTTGGAAGTGCCTGGGTGGACAGGGAGAATTGGGTAGAGGCAGAGAATGAGGCAGACACAGGTTGGGGAGGCTGAGCAGAGCAGGGCGCTGTTTGGAAGCCCTTTGGTGTCACCTACAATCTTACCCCAGTTGATTACCTAAATGTGAAGTGCGCCCCTCTCTCTCCTGGAGGGTCTCCTCTTGCACCCGATTCATCAAGCCTCCTCTGAGCCCAACCCATGTCGTTTGCATTGCCCAGAGTGCCCTCCTCTGGAGAACTGAAGCTGACCTGGGTATGATCCAGGTTTGGCTGACTCCCCACATCCTCCCTGAGGCTTCCTTGCTAAGGGGAATGTCAAGCCATGCCATTCCTAACAGGACCTCCAGCACCCGGTCGCGGGCTGCACAGGTGCATGATCTGTACAATCACACAGGACCCAGCAATCAGAAGGGCCCTAGGCTTGGTTTAATGCTGCTGGTGCCGTCTTGAAGTTCCTAATAATTTTTTAACAAGAGACCCCACATTTTTACTGTGTGCTGGTTCTGACAAATTACATGGCTTGTCCTGCATAACCATATATATTAATTTAACTAATAGCCATCTTATAAACTTGATTATAAAGTGCCCTATAAAGATTCTGTGAATGTGAATCAGCCAGAGAAAACAGATACCTCCATCTTACTATTAAAAATGGAAGTTCATCAGCTATTTGAAAAGTTTTTGGAGTTCTTACCATACCTCTTTTCATGAAAAATTGGTTAAAGGTAAGAGACCAAAAATGACTGTATTTCATCATTTTCGGTCAGAGCAAGGAAGTTATTTTCATCAATGAAAACCTCTCTTTAAACAAGTTAATTCAGTAGCTGTGGAAACTAGCAGTGGGGCCGAGATGCTGGGATTGAATGGATGTATCCTTTAGAGTGAGGCCAGAGATCCTTTCTATTGGGGGCTCCTGAAAATAACAATTAAGGCCTCATAAATATAAAGTGATTTTTTTTTTTTAAGAATGTAAAAAGATTGTGTGAAATCTAAAGTGCTCTACTCATTTAAAACAAACAAACAAAAACAACAACAAACAAAAAAAAGAGGAATATAAACCAGTACTGGCCACATGATAAAATAAACTCTATAAAAATAACATTAATCATCAGGCTTTATTTCATTTCTCTATTTCATCTAGGGTACTAAGAGAAGGAGAAAAAGATAGTACAAAAAAGAAGGAATGATATGAAGAAGTTAGGATAAGAAAGTAAGAAATACAGAGGCAGAGAAAGCTAAACAAAATAACAAAAGAGAGACATAGAAAGAATAATAGTAAAATAATAATAGACGTTAACATTAATTGAATATTTATTAGGTACCAGAGACCATGCTAAGTGATTTACACATATTATTTAAACCTCACAAGACTCCTGTTTTACAAATGTGGAAAGTGAGCCTGAGAGAGCTAAGGAAGGCCCTTGCCAAAGACTGGCTCTCATTCACGAGAGCCAAGCCGACTATAGCTATCTCATCCCTGTGCTAAACAGAGTGCAAAAGACTGAAAGTTATCCAGACTGGTGGGGCTTGCTGGCCTCAAGATTTTTAGAACTCAGCCACAAGACCTCATTAGTGTAGACCATTTAAAACAGAGCTATTCCATTTACAGAGAGTGCCACTTTAGGTCAACTTGTACAAAGAGATAACCAAATGTAAGATATGGTCTATAGTTAGTAGTAATATTTTGATTATGCTTTTGTATAGTTTGTAACAAATGTATCACAACAATGTAAGGTGTTGGTGGAGGGGTAATGTATGGGACCCCTGAATGATGTAAGTTCACAATTTTTATTATATACACTTATTGTTTATGTATGTTCATGTATGAATGATATACTTCAATAAAAATATATTTTAAAAAAAGAGATAATAGGAGTCTGTTGATTTCATCATTCATTCAACAAATACTTTTTAGTGCCTAGTATGCACAAGTAACGCTTAGTGAATTTAGGATTTAAATGAGCAAAAATTATATTTGCATATAGTGCTAAAAATACATAATTATTGCATGAAATAAGGTCGCAGCTGTAATTTGATTCCAAAACCTTTTGTTCCCAGAGTTGAAGTTTGACTATTCCTAGACATGCTTTGTTTGAAAAGCAGGGGCAGTGGATGGGCACTTACAAGAAGTGACAGGGAACTTGTGTTGGGAGTTCCTATTCATTCCTCTGGGTGGAAGGATGAATGTGAGGCCAGGTGCTCCTTCTTAAAGTTCCTGGGAAGGGCAAGAGGAGGGGGCTTTTTACCTGGGATGGGGATAGTCCAGATGGAGAACGGGGGCAAAAATCTCATTATGGGTAAGGCATTAAGCCAGATCTACCAGCATATTTGAATCTGTGGTTGGAAGTCTCTGGGTGAGAGTGCAGAAAGCGGCTTCCAAGGCTTATTTACTGAGAAGCACGAACATGTGATTCTTTGTTCTTTTTATTGAACAGTTGCTCTCTACTATGCGCACTTTCAGAAAGAAAACCTGGATTGCAAATTGAGAATGTTTCAGGAAAAAGCCTATTAGAAGTCAAAATAAATAAAGACCTAATGTAAAATTAAAATCCAAAACACAAATTCCAAGCAGATGACAGAGGCGTTTGATAAGCGTTTTCTTTCTTCAGTTAGCTTGATGGCTTGTTTCTAAGACCCCACTGCTCTATTTATAGCACAGGCTGCTTTTGGAATGCTTTTTCAAGACTTTGTAAAGTTCCCAGTTGAAGTTAAATGGTGTGAGGCGAGAGCTGGCTGGGGACAGAAAGGGCAATGAATGACAGGGGAATCCTCCCCCCTCCCCCACATACCCCGCTGCAACCCCTCCAGCCCCTTATTCCTAAGGACAGTGGCACGCGCAGTCCCATTGATGGCCACAATCAACTGTCGCAGCTACTCAAGGGAATGCTGTCTCTCAAAGATGTCTATTTAAACACGAAGGAGAAACACTCCGATTAGCTCATCTATTCCTTTCTAACAAATTGTACTAGCCTCTGACTTTCCTTCTCTCAATAGCTGTAAGTTATAAATGATCACAATGATTAGATTTTGAGCTTTTAAGCAAACATTTCAAAGACTGTCTTATTCAGTGATAAATATTTAATATATTGAGTTAGCAACAGTACTATTTAAGAAATAAGATTCAATGATCTCTTTCTGTTTTAACATGTCTTAAGATTATTAATTCTCTATCCCAAGATCTGAAATTAGTTTTGAAAGTATCAATCAACCAAATTTGCATGTGTGTTTTTAACAGAAGCTCATTCCATGCAAACCCATATCACAGCAGGGCATAATTCCAAATGTATCTTAAAGCCAAAAGTATTGGACATTTCAAGAGGAAGGAAAAGACTATGCAAGTCTTAGAAGATCCATCTTCTCATCCATGGAAGTAGATCTTATAGGATACAAAGAATCGGGAATTTCTGCCCAAAGTCAGGAAAACACTTTCTTAAGGTAAAATATTAATGAGAGTAAAAACAGAAAATGAGAGAGAAAAAACATAAAGGTTTTTAATGCCGCAAATCAGACCTGCCATTATTCAGTGATGGGAGAAAAATCCAGAGCTTTGACATGGACGAGGACCTAGGTAAAGCAGTTCTTCACCCTAACGCTGAATAGGTAGGGCCGAATAATTTCAATCGCAGTTCAATTATAGCATGTGAAGGCCAGAACTGTCTGCTTTCTAAAAACAGAAGCAAAGTAACTAGGTCAAAGTAACATGAATGTTGCTTGATAGAACATACATTTGCTCTTAGGAAGGATTGGAAAGCAACAGAATAAAATATGTTTCCCTTGACACCTCTGATCAGGGCTTATCTAATCCAACAGTCACTTGGGTTACTCTGGCTCTAAAGGAAACAGGAATTTTAAAAAGAAGGCAATTCATACTTTGCGCTGCCTATTCTTTCCTTCCTGGATTCTTCATCTCTACTTTCCCTGACTTCCAAATTGCCAGCCTGTTTCCTGGAGTCTGGGGTAAAACCTCTCCATCCTCCTCTCAAAAGCATCTCAAGCAAGGCAATTTGGCATCAAAATCCCTCCCCAGCCCTTCTCAGAAAGCACGTTAGGGCAAAGGGACGAGGAAATAATTTTCTGACAGCAGATCATTCCTGCAAGTGCTAGTCTGAAATGAAGATAACGGTCTTTCCAGTTTAAAAATACACACGGGAAAATCCACTTAAACTCCCACCAGGCCTCCCTATCTTTTCTGTTTGGTCTGGTAAGCAGGATCAAGGCTGTGACTGGTGGGAGCTTGGCAAGCGGCAAGGGTGCCCCCTACATCCAGAGCACAAACAAAAGCTACTGGATGGTATCTCTTGTCATCGTTTGCTTTCACAGCTGTCTACCCATAAATGAAACGAGTTAGCCTCACTGCAAACAAAAGACAAAACACTGAGTGTTAAACAGGCAACTGTTTTCACTCGCTCAGAGATAGCAATATTCGTTACAGCCACCCTGAGTGGAAAAGTACAGAAGATCTCGAAATGCAAGAAATTGGGCATGTTCTGTTTTTCTTTCACTGGACGTGGGAAGACGAAGAGGAAATGGGCCTCGTTCTCCAGAACTGAGCCAACATACATAGAGATGTTTCTAAGCTTAAGCATCAAGTGATCTGCTCTCTGAGGTCTCCAATTTGATGTGATGGAAAGCAATGATTTAAAGCATGCAGCTAAATGCGGTAAGCAAAGGAATTTGCTGTCTCCTTACTTTATGATCACACTATCTTGTACAGACCAGATGGGAACTATAAACTAAAACACTCCACCTGCCCTTTTGCAACAGAAGAAGGAATGCAGAGGCTTGCTTACCTTAAAGTTGTGTGTCTTCTCATAGTTGAAGTGGTTGTCGTTGTGGGTGAGAGCAGCCCTTCGGACCAGGGAGGAGAGCTGTGAACAGGCAAAGAGTTTGAGAGGGGGCCAAAGAAAGCCGCCTTTAACTCCTACTTTCACACCCAGCGCTACGGCCAGCAGCTCTTGGCGTTTCCTGCCCTGCTTAGACTTCCGAACCACAGCACACTTTTTCTCATTTTCCAGCCGCAGTTCTTCGGAGAACATAGTGCTTGGATTCCAGATTTTTCTGGTCTCCGCTGCAGGAGCCCAGGAAGCTCAGTGCTGTAGGGTTTTTCAAACCACTGCTAATGTTAGGCAGCAGATTTGAGGCAGCTGCGTCCTGTCTGCTGTGGCCTCGGGCATGTGACCTCCAAGAGCCCTTTGAGTGATGGAAGGGGCTCTGCATCTGCATAAGGACGGGCCTGTTTGGTTTGAAGCCGACGTGTGCCGGGAACAATAGTACACATTCATGTGCTCAGCAACCCCCAGAAGCGGGGTCCAGTCAGCCACTGAGGGATCGGAGGAGCTGGGGAGCCAGGGGCAGGCAGCCTTTGCCTCCTGCCGCAGCACATTGCAAAAGAGACCCCTCCTGCTTGTTAGCACATTGACACACATACCCCCTCTTCACTCCTGCCCCCCCCCATCCCAACTAGCTCTGATGTTCAAACCCTGATGCAGCATCCAATTATTCTGGGGCTCTGAATCCCATCCTGGGCTGGACTCCAGCAGATTAAACCCTGATGATAGTTTAATCTTGCAGGATTAAAGCCTGTTTCTCCTTTTTTAAGTCTGCCCCTGCACTTAAAAGCTTGATTTTCATTCTCCTACATGCATTAAGTTAGAACAGTCTGAGCATGGAATGGGGCACTGCAGAGCAAAGCATTTCAGCTCTCTGAGTTTTACAAAGTCTCAGAATAAGAGGGAGGATATTGAGCCCCAGGATATACCGAGTCTCTCTTCTCCCCTCCCTACCACAAACAACCCCCACTCACCCCCCCCCCAAGGAAAAAACCCCACCACAGACAATATTCCTTAAGAGCAAAATATATATCACAGTCACTTTTCCTTTAAATAAAATATCTTCAATGTCCATTCTGTTAATGTCCAGTTTAAGTCTACAAAAATGTTTTCCTTTCTCTTAAAAGCATCATCTGTTTGATGGTCTCCCATGGGACCATCAGTTTTGGGGCCCCAGATCTTCCAATTAACAGAAGTAGGGAAATCATGATGTCTTAAGAGTACTCCTGCTCTGTTAGAGGAATTTAATGCAGCTAATGCTAGACAGTGAAATAATGCTTTTAGAACTAGAAAACAAGAAGAATGTAGCTGGCTGGACCATTACATAGATGGAGAGTCCATGCATTTCATGCTGTCCACTATTTAGAAGTGTCAAACACCACAAGCAGTTTTGTGGTGAGTCACGAAATGAAAAATCCTTTCCTTGTGCAATTCTTTATTCCTGGCAATCACTGTCATTCTAAGTTGGTTCAGAAATCCGGCTTCCCATTTCATCCTTTTGGTTGCCTTCCATAATAATAACAGCCAGGTTTTATATTGAACTACTGAGAGAGATAACTTTTGTTGTGCCAGGTATTATTCAGAATGTGTTAGATGTACCTTATTCATTTAACCTTCAGCATGTGTCTGAGAAGTGAAATTTTTTATCGCCATTTTTTTAAATGAAGAGAGTAAGAAGTGAAGTAATTTGTCCACCTGGTCTAAATGGCAGAGCCAGGACTAGAACCCAAAGCATCTGTGTCCAGAACCCATGCTCCTTAACACTAAGTCCTGCTGCCTCTCTAAGTAAGTTGATTTGATGCCACATCCTGCTATCATGTCCTGCCAAGTGCTCCACCTGGAATATTGATCAAGTCTGCCCCCTCCTTACCATTCATGTCCTACAGTGACTCAGACCCTCACTATCCCTCCATCTGCCTCCCACATGTTCACACCAGTAATCACTATTCTGCATTTCTGTCTCTATGAATTTCCTTATTCTAAGTGTTCCATATAAGAGAAATCAGACAATATGTGTCCTTTTGTATCTGGCTTATTTCGCTCAACATGATGTCTTCAAAGTTCATCCAAGTTGTAGCAATTTCCAGTACTTCACTTCTTTTTATGGCTAAATAATATTCCATTGTATGGATATACCACATTTTGCATATCCATTCATCTGTTGATGGACAATTGCGTTGCTTCCAACTTTTAGCTATTATAAATAATACTGCTATGAACCTTGGTGTACAAATATCTGTTTGAGTCCCTGCCTTCAATTCTTTTGGGTAAGTGGAATTGCCTGGTCATATATGGTAATTCTGTGTTTAACTTCCTGAGGAATTGCCAAACTGTTTTCCACAGTGGCTGTACATTTTACATTCCCACCAACAATGTAGGAGGGCTCCCATTTCTCTGCATACTTGCCAACACTTATTATTTTCAGCTTTAAAAATAATTGCCATCTTAATGGGTAAGAAATGGTATCTCATTGTAGTTTTAATTCGCATTTCTCTAATGGCTAATTATGTTGAGCATCTTTTCATATACTTATTGGCCATTTGAATATCTTCTATGGAGAAATGACTATTTGAATCCTTGGTCCATTTTTAAACTAGGCTATCTTTTGTTGTTGAGTTGTAGGAGTTCTCTATATATTCTGGATATTAAACACTTATCAAATATATGGTTTCCAAATATTACCTTTCATTTGATAGGTTTCATTTTCACTTTCTAGATAATGTCCTTTGATGCACAAAATTTTTAAATTTTGATGAAGTATGAAAGACCTTTTGATAGTGAGTCATTTTGTGGGAGAATGAATTCTCTGATTTGGACTAGACTAATAATATGAATAAACAGTTGTAGGTTCTGATAAAATATCTCTTTAAATAGAAAATAGGCAAAAGGGGGGACTTTCTCCTTTGGTGTAAGTGTGGTTGAAGATAGGAGATTTAATATTCTCTCTTCTGTATGTGTCTTTACTTATAACAAGTAATTTTTATTTCCATTTTTGACAGTAATTTAATTTTCAGACATTCATTCAATAGAATTTACCCAAACACAAGACACATTCAGACATATGAAGAAACCACACACTGTCCGCTTAAGATGCTTCATTACTGGGAACTGTAAGTGCTGGCACTTGAGGGAGCATTGCTGTGAGTAGTGTAGATGACCCCAGATCACCCTTATTAGAGGAAAAGTGACTACAAAAAGTCTCTTGGTAAAAAGTTTCCTCTTAAGTCACCCAAACTACACAGGATTCTTCTCTATCTAAGCTCACAACAGTCCCTTGGTTACTTTTATATCCCCATTCAGTGTCTAATACAGTGTCTCTATACACAGCATACATTTAATAATTTTGCTGACAGGCTTTTTCTAATAAAAAATGTTGGTCTGACCTATTGTCATCTATTCATTCATTAGAGGAAGCACATTTCCCTAGCTGCTCCAATTAAATCGGGAATTCACAGCCTTGGCACTATTGACAATTTGAGTTGGTTAACTCTTTGTTCTGGGGTGTGTCCTGTGCATTGCAGGATGTTTAGCAGCATCCCTGGCCTCTATCCACTAGATGCAGCAGCAACCTTCCCCACCCCCAGTTGTGACAACCAAAAACATCTCCACACATTTCCAAATGTCCCCAGAGGGTGAAAATTGTCCCAGTTGAGGATAACTGGCTTAAATTAATGACAGCAAATACTTACAGCTTGTTTACCACGTGCCAGGCATTGATTGCACTAAGCAATTTGCATTTCTTGGCTTGTTTTTGACTCAAAACAACCCCATGAGGTTAGTCCTTTTATGCCTGTGCCCATTTTACAGATGAGGAAACCGAGGCACTGAGAGTTTAAGTAACATGCCCAAGGACCCACAGATGGTAACTGATTGCACTGAAATTAGAACCCAGGCACACCTAACTAGGTCAATGCTTTTAACCACACTGTGACCTGCCTCCCATCCAAATGATGTTGACATTTAAAAATATCCAGGGGTTGAATGCCAGAATTACTCTCCCATTGTTAACCTATTTCAGCTTGCAGCACTGGTGTCCCACAGTCTAGCTTTTGAAGAGGAGATTTTTTGTTCTTCCTGGGCCCTCTACCAAAGCAGACACCACTGATAATATTTTTGGAAGTAGGTGGGACTGTTAATGACTGGTGAAATATGCTCACCACCTCCCTGTTTTTTATAAATCAAGGTTGGGATGCTATTTTCTAAGGCCTATCACTGCTCTCCTTCTTTCTCTCTATGATTAGACTTCTGGATCAAGGAAGAATCAAGTTGTGAGAAGGTGCTAGAGGGTTGCCAGGTGAAGACAAGGCTGCAAGGAAGAGTGAATGGACAGTAAGCCATGGGAAACCTAAGCTCTTTGTGTGTATATGCAAAGTGCCTGGAAAATAGGATAGTAGGGGAAAGGAATATCTCACTCCCGGCACTGACTTTAATAACCTAGCATTGTTAGTCTGGAGGGACCAAGAAGTTCATGTAACTGATGTCCCCTTCTCCATCTGGCTTCAGACTTGCCCAGCTCTTGGCCTTCTAGGACCATGACACTTTGCCTCAGTAGCACCCATCTCTAGAGAAGGTGACTTGTCATCAATCCACACTGCTCCCCTGGACTTCAAGTAAATTTCAGGGCTGCATTTTAAGGAGGGTCCATTGAGATACGGCATCATCAGTTACTGACCATTTTTTCCTCCCTGCTAGTCCTTGTGCTCCAGGCCTCTTTCACTTCTCTCTCTCATGTCTGAGTCCCCATTAGGTTTTGATGGCCCAAGTTATCCCCCTGCTACAGACACTATCCTGCTGATGCAGCCTTCTGCTGCCTTGTGACAGTAGCTGAAATGAAATCAAAATCCCTAATGCTGGGGAAGATGCAGTGAGGAGAGCTCTCTAACATGCTGCCAGTGTGTCTGTGAATTGGCTTGTGGCTAGAAAAAAAAGTTGGCAAAAGCTTTGAAAAGGTTGATGTGTGTTGATCCAATGAATCTATTTCTAGGATTCTCCTAAGGAGGTCTTCAGACAAAGATATAGATAGATGATAGATATAACTATAGATATTCATCAAAGCTATGGTATCAAGAAATGTGAAAAAGCTTCAACATCCAAGTCAGAAGAAAGGTTAAATAAATTATAATATAGACATGTATTGAAATATTATGTAGACACTGAAAAAAGATATTTAAAATAACTTTTAGTGAAAGGAGAATATGCCCCTAATATAATATTAGGTGAGGAGTAGGCTCCTGAACTAAATATAACTCCCAGTTTTGTAATTAGATGTACCCTGAAAACACTGGAAGAAAACACACCAAAATATCTGTAGCACATCAAACTGTTGAAGATAGTTATCTCCAAGTGGAGACATTTATTTTTTTTCTTTATTCTTTTCTGCATTTTTCAAGTTTCCTATAATGATTATGCTCTAATTCCATTATATAAAATTAAAGATTTATAAGTTCATTATAAAAATTTTATTAGATTTTGTGTATATAGATGATAGATTCTTAACATCTGTTTTAGATTCCCAGCTGCTTCACAACAGGAATTAATTGGCTAATGGTTTCAGAGGCTAGAAGGCATGCTTCCTCCCAGGGTCAGTATCTTCTGGCTGGCCAGCCATCTTTGGGGTTCCTTGTTTTTTTCCATCATGTGGCAATGCACATGGTGGTGTCTTCTCCTTTCTCTTCTAGGTCCCATGGACTTCCAGCTTCTGGTTGCTCCCCATGGTTTTCTCTCTCTGTGGCCTCTCATGTTTTCCAGGGGTATAAAAGTCTAAGTCATCACGACATCATAGATAATCTTTGAGCTCATCTAATCCCACTTGTTTTTTCTAACGGGGAGAGAAGCCGAGGACCAGAGAAATTCAGAGTTTTGGCCACCATCACAGCACTATTTTACAACCAGATCTAGAACTCAATCTAGACCCCAGGTCTCCTGCCTACGATTCTCTAGAGGCAGGGCTTCTCATACTTTTGGAAGTATCAGAATCAGCTATGGGTCTCGTTAAAGCAAACATTTCAGGGCCCCACCTTCATGGTTCTGGTACAGTCAGTATGATATCAGGCCCAGGAATCTGCCTTTCCAACAAATTACCACGTGATCCTGATATTACCAGTCCCGGGACCACACTTTGAGAACCCCTGTTGTATGCTTTCCACCAAGTCAGCGGGTCTCAAACTAGACTGATGATTAGCATCACCGGGAGAAGATACAGATAGACAAACAAACACCATGCCCATATTTCACCTCCCACCAATTAAATCCAAATATCTAGAGATGGGGCCCAGACTCTGGTATTAAAAATGAAATAAAAACAAAAAACACTCTCCAGGGAGCTCTAATATTCTCCTACAATGAGGAGCCACTGCACGAATCCCAAGAACCTTGATTCAGTGGGAATGTGAGAGAAGAAAGAGGTATAATGTGGTAACTGCTATTGTTCCCCCATCCCCCTAGGAAACCACATATAGTATGATTCCCAGTTTTGTAATGGATGCATACAGAAACTAGAAGAAAACACACCAAAATATCTCACCCATGCTAAAGTGTTGGCGATAAGCAAAAGCTATCTCTTTGTGGAAAATTTTTAGATAACATTTACTTTCTTCTTTACTCCTTTCTGAATTTTTTGAGTTTTCTACAATGATTGTGGTCTAGTTTCAGGACATGAAAATAAAGATTTTTTTCCAAATACATGAAAAAAAAAAAAATGTGTTGTTCAAACATAAAATGTGATCATGTTTCTATTTATACCCACTCCCATCTCCCATCAAACCACTGAAAACCTCCAGAGTCTCTTCATGTTTCTATTTATACCCACCCCCACCTCCCACCATGCCACTGGAAACCTCCAGAGACTCTGAAGCTAAAGAAAAACTTGCATACCACGGCCTGCGGGGCCTGTGTGGGCTGGCCCTTGCCGCCGTTCCACCCTCATCTCCTACCACTTTACTCTCATCCTTGAAAATTTGTAACCATACATCTTTCAGTGTGATTTGAAATTATTATATCTGACCCCCACTGGACTGTTTAACTTCATGAGACCGGGTACTGTGTGGCTTTTCATCATAATTAAAACCCCAGTATCATGTTTCGGCCCTGGTACAAAGTAGGTGCCTAAATTTTACTGAATTAACGTATAAATGAATGTCCACAGCTACACAGTGTCTCGAGGTCAGAGGACCACTATAAAGGACTGTCATTACTGTTACCGCTCTGTCTAGTAAATTCACTCTTGTCAGCCTCCAATATAAAATCTTCCAATATAAAATCCAATATAAAATGGCCATACCATCTGGGGTTTCATTTTTTTCTAAGCTCTGAGGTTTGTGGTATCACAAGAGGGAGCAGGTTGGACCCTGCTGTTTTTCCAAGACTGATGTCAATGTTTTTGGCTACTGATGGATATTTCTCTACAGACTGCTTAAATGCTGAAACAGAAGATACTCCACTTTATAGCACAGACTTTTTAGGTTGCATTGTGGATATTCACCTGACCACACGCAGTTGTTGTTGAGTTCTTTGGTTGTTTGGTTTTTGTCTACAGTTTTTGAAAAACAACAAAAAAGTTGTACAGCAGAGCATAATAAGCCATTTCTTTACATAAGAACTTAAAAAAAACTTAGTCAAATTTCTTAAATGCTGAGCTTAAGAAGGTGTGGCAAGGTTATTTCTGAGAGAACGGAAATTTGTCAAATTGAGCTGCTCAAAATTGCTTTACAATATTTTAGGAAAACCTTAGTAAAACTAAGATCCAAATAAACAATGCAAATTTGAAGGAAGAAGCAGCTATTGCAAAGTCCCAGATGCTATTTTCCAAACTCTTTCATGTGTCATCACTCTCTTCTCAGATTCCATATTCATCTCCTTTTCTTCCTATTTTCCTTGCTGTCACCGGCCTCCCTGTCTCTGGCCAAAGAAGTAAGTGCCAAAGACCCTCAACTTCTGATTTGTGGTATCCAACTATATAGAAACAAAGTATATTTCTCTCTCGCCCCTCCTTGCTATTGTCAATCACTTAGTTGAGACTCAGAAATCTCTGCCAGAGCCTATAAGCTTGCCAATGGCATTTTGTTTCACACTACACTATGGAAGGCACCAAATAGGGCACTGAGCTGCTTTTCCACCAGGTTCTTTGGCCAGTAGCTGGTGTAAGGTGCACCTTTACCTAAATTAAAAAAAAAAACAATTTAATCAGTTGTCTTCTGCATGCAAACTGCCCCATGTTGCAAAACCATATGCAACTTTCTAAATGTTTTTTTTTTTTTTTTAATTCTCAGCATCTAAAAATATCTCAAGTCCCCTGCTGAGCCTTTACAGTGAACAATCACCCAAACAAAATAGTCCCCAACAATCACCCAAACAAAATAGTCCCCGACGCCGTTCACAGCTGTGCATTTGGTATTGTCCAATATAGTTCTTAGGGCTATTTCAAAACTCAGTATCTTGAAATATGGATACTTGGACATTCTAAATGTGGATCTAAGTTTATTTCTGGTCTCCTGTGTGAGTAGTGACTGGGAATTTCAAACTTTACCATTGGACCTTCTATTGGTGTGTTGGGGAGACCAGACTTATTGCAAGTAGATGGGTGCCCCTTCCCAGACGGGAATGTCTGAACGCTCTAAAGGGTGACGATGCTGACAGCTCTAACAGCCACCAGACTCTCATTAGCATGTTTCATTAGCAAATGCCCAGGCTCTCATTCTCTTATGCTAATGTGCAGGTATGAATATTCTGGGGTAGACCCAGTTCAATCACCACATCCAATTTGACCTCAGTTCTGTTTTAATGCAATTATATTATTCTTAGACATGTTGCAAACATAGCCCCTTCCTTCCTTCTTCTCTTTTTTCCTTCTGCCCTCTTTCAATCCACCCATCCCTCCTTCAGCAGTATTTATTGAACATCTATTATAACAAGTCACTTTATCATGCCAGCAGGAAGAGCAGTGAACAACTGACAAAAATCTCCGCTCTCTTGGAAAGCAGATAATAACCAAAACTAATAAGTAAATTTTATTTATTATTTTAGAAAGTGGCAAGTGATATGGAAAAAATAAAGGGTTATTTCTGAGAGAATGGAAATTTGTCAAATTGTAGGCTAGGGAGTGATGGGGAGAGAGGTCACAATTTAAAAGAGGGCGGTCAGGAAAGGCCTCACTGAGAAGGTGCCATTTGGGCAAAGACCAGCAGGAAGCGGGTCATGGTCACCCAGAGGAGAGCAGTTTCCAGGAGCAGTTGGAGGGAAAGCCTGATTGTAGGTGCTTTAAGGGAGAAGGGGATGGGAGCAACTGGAGCGAGAATACACAGAGGCAGTGCTGTGGAGCTGTAGAGGTGTTTGTAGCAGGAAAAAGGGGTGGGGAGAGGCACAATCCAGACAGACTGTTTTTTGTTTTTGTTTTTGTTTTCCTTTTAAGAAAGGAAGGAAGCTTCTAGGACTTCCTTTGCCCATCAGCCATAGCCTGTTGTAATAAAATATCTGACTCCATTTTTGGAATTTGCTTTCAGTTTTCAAGCTGGTAAGAAGGTCCACCTGCTTTCTCCGCTGGTGTTGCTGGAAAACTCAAACCACATAGGTCCCTGCTGGAGTGGGAACCTTCATCCCTGCCCCATTCCCTAAACTACCATAAAACCCCAAGCTAGTGGCCCCTCCCTGCTCTCTCAAGTCATTTTTGGACTACTGTCCCCAGAAAGCTGCATTATGTGAGTAACACAACTTTTCATATCCTTTTGGTGGGTGTGTGGTATCATCAATCTCAACACCGAACCAAATTTTGCGGGTGGAGGAGGGCCTATTCCTTCTTTTTGGGTGACCACAACAGCCCGTTAGATCTGGAAAGCACCTTGCATATGTCCCGTGACTCCAACCTTCTGCAGAGGCTGTGTCTCTTCCTGCTCCCACACATTTCCTCAGTGCTCAGGTGTTTAGCTCATTTTCTGAACACATGATACTTTCATGAAGTCATGCCTCTGCATACATGGTCCCTACTTCTAAAAGTTATAAAATGTATTAGAATCACATCAGCAACAGATTAGAATAAAATGAACAATTGTCGGGCACGTTAACCACTATCTCACTGAATCTGCACAAGAATCCAGTGATATAGGTATTAAGACCCCATTTCATACTTGAGGAAATTGAGGGTGAGCTCACATCACCCTAGCTCACACAGCTAATAACTAAGATTTGAACTCAGGACCAGCTATCTCCGGAATCCACACTCTTAAATTTCATGTGTTACTGCCTCCATACATTTCGTTCCCAATGAGGGTATGATATTCTGAGAAAGGACCTGTATTCACATTTTATGGTTTCTCCAGTATCAAGCACCATAAAGAGCACTTAACAAATGTTTATAAATAAATGACCCAATCTCCCCATTTTATAAAGAGCAGGATGGTAAATGACTTGCCCAGTTGGTAGCTGAGTCAGATGAAAAGCCAGTCCTTGGCTTTTTCCACTAAGTCCAAGCTCTCTCCACTGAGCACCAATAGATCTGATTAGTATCCAAATGTTCCCAGACTGTGCAAGTCAAACAAGCCACCCCCCCCACATACACATTAAAAAGTATATCAAGGGGAGGGGATGTAGCTCAAGTGGTTGAGCACCTGCTTCCCATGTATAAGGTCCTGGGTTCAATCCCCAGTACCTCCTAAAAAAAATAAAAAAGTATATCAACCACAGGCAGGAAATTGGCAGTGGATGTACATTGCTAAAATCCTCTCAGAAAGTAATTTAGCCATGTGCATCAAGAGCTTCAAAATATTAGTACCCTTTAAGATTCAGTAACTCAACTTCTAGGACTCTATCCTGAGTAAATTATCCTAAATTCAGAAAGGCATTCATAGCCACATTATTTCTAATATTAAAAATGTAATATGTTGTGCATGTACTACCATTAGGAAATAGCTAAAGAAGTATGACATTCTCATGTAACAATTTAAAATGGTGTTTGTGTAGAGTACACAATAATATGGTTATAATATGCTATATGGAAAAGGCAGAATGTAATATTATAAATATACTATGCTTACAAATATATTTTAAAAATTCCAATGCATAGTGAATCACTGTAAGGAAATTGACCAATGTCTATATTTTCTTTATTTTTCAAAATTTCTTTCACAAGAAAATATTACCTTTTAATTGGAATGAGAAAAGAAAGCTACAGAGAAACAAAAATTCCCCCCCCCCAATTTGTATCAGTTTTGTTTTACACTTGTACTTCTAAAATGTCTTTACTGTAGGGAAAAATTAGGTAAGTTTTGAACATAAGTAGAAACTGAAAAAATCTAAAATATTATATATATTTATATATATAACTAGATTTCCCAGCAGGGATGTATTTACAGAAACACTCAGATGTGCAAAATATGTGGTTAGTGGAAAATATTAGTGGAAGTGAAAATTCCTAACCTAGCAGGTATTGAAGGATTCTCTCTCTGCAGGGCCAAAACCACACCATTTTATAGCCTCTACTGAGAGAAATTAAAATCTTTCCAAAATGTAAGAGAAATCACTATTTCATTAAATCTCTTCAGTTTAAATCCCTGAAGAGATTTTCACCTTTAGGCAAGAGAACTAAAATTTTAAAAATGAAAATATTCTGTATCATGCTGCTTTTATCATGTATATATACAAATTACACACATATAATTGTTTATAAGAGCCAGGAGATACAAGAATAAAGAATAAGCATCATGTTCACATAAGATCCCCTCCAAATAAATTTATCCAGATTTAGAAAATTACAACTTAATTTGTATAATATGGCTATGAGAATTTTTAGCTTGTGCAATATTTCAATAAAGTATTTAGGAAGGAGGAGCTTCTGTTTTAAATAACTCAAAGTTTTCTAGTTTATTTTGTTTTTGTTAGTCTCATAATGAAAAAAAATGAAACATGGGTCAGTCTTTTATTTTTATCAGAACCTGAAGGTTTCCAACCACCTCCTGAAGAGCTGTGTAAGCAGTTAACACTGTAATTGACCATGTGCTATTTTAGTTGAAAATGCTGTGTGCTTATTAAACCTTTGGTCATGGAAATGGCAATTAAAATCTAAAAATGGCAAAAGGTTTTTGTTTGCTGAGAATTCCTTGCTAAGAGTGAGGACTCTGGAGTTAAGGTGCCCGGGTTCAGATTCCTGCTCCAATTGTTCCTAGCTGGGTCACCTTGTGCCAAGTTACCTCGAATGTGAAATGTGCATAATAACAGTAGCTACCTCATATGGAATTAAATGTATAATTTAAGTTCTAAGTTGTAAATTGCTTAGACCCATGCCTGATACCATTCTATATGCTTGTATGCATATGTAATTTAATGAATAAATTAACTCTAATGATTATCCAGGTGATGTTTTCAAAGTAAGGCCTAATCTTAGAAAGGCATTGACATTTGAGTTTCACCAAGACTACCTTAGCTTTATGTGATATGGAAAAATATAATTCTTTTCTGACGTGCCTCAATTAAAAAACATACCATCATTTTAATTTGAACAGAACCGCCAGAGGGCTAAAAATAAGTTGGAAGTAGCTGAATTCCAAAAGGCAATTCTTCAGAGGCAAATGGAGGAACAAATATGAAGTTGCATTAAAGATGTGTACATGCAGCAAAAGTAGGCCTGTCTCCTAGAATATTTTGATTATATCAGAAGGAAAAAAGCCAAGAGGGGAGTATTTTAGGATACAGATTTATAAAAAATAAACGGAATGAGGAGACAGGAGCTTCCATTGGTCCTAGGGGTGAGCATGTGGACTGTAGCCTTCTTTCTTGGGCTCTGGCGCTGCGTTAGGGCAAGTGGACGAGGCTTCCCAGACCCGGGGGATGTGCTAAAGGCAACAGGGCAGCGTGTGAACTCAAGCAAGCTCCAAATGGGCTTCACCCTCAACTTCCTCCCTTTGCATGTATATGACTGGGTGTTGGAAGCAGATGGAGCTCCTTGCTCCTGTGATATAGCAGGCTTTTTTGGAGAGCTGTGGAACAGATGGTCCATTTTGAGAACAAACCATTAGCTACTTTCAGGATTCACCCAGCCAACCTGGTATATCATGGGTAACAATTTTCAAAGATAGTCACATCAAACACAGTTATGATGATTTTAGACTTAGACCAATTTCCAAATGGTTCTTGGACTACTCAAAGGATGTAGCTTATTTTGTGCTGACCTACTTCCATACCATCCACTCGGGTTTCAAACTGGTGTTCCTTAAAATAGCCATTCTTTCAGTTGTTCTATGATTTCCAAAATAAACTTGGAAATTTCTCTCTCTATATACATATACATATACATATACATATACATATACATATACATATA
>JAKSZT010053769.1:16849347-17147132 GCA_026826555.1 Tolypeutes matacus | reverse complement strand
ATATACATATACATATACATATACATATACATATACATATACATATACATATACATATACATATACATATACATATACATATACATGTTGGATAACTACCATTTACATCACTGTCTAGAAATATCAGTATTTTCCAAATTTATTTGTAGCTGTGTAAGTCTGGGGGGTATCAAGCAGTAGTAGTGTTTGGGAAACAGTCTAAGACATGGTTCTTAACCTCAGGATTGTTGAGAGAACTGAAACAGACGATGCATGCAAATAGTTTGCAGTGCTCAATACACAGTATGAGCTCAATAGAGGTGAGCTAGGATTATCATTGTCAGTAACAACTACTCTTTAAATAAGCTTAGGTGATGGTCCTGCTGTGGCCTGAACAAGGCCCACAGAGGACTGGTTCTGGTCCTGACAGCTGGCCCTGAGTGATGATGGCCATTACCTTCCCTTCCTCTTTCATGTGGTGAGGCGTTCAGGGCCAGTGGACAAGGCAACATGAGTGAGAGAAGGCATGGCAGTATTACCCGGCACAGCTGATGGCTGAAACTGCAGTTCCGGCAGGCAGGGCAGGAAGTACCACCTCATTCCCAGGTTTGTACACCAGCTAAACACTGATGTATCTCCGGTTCTCGTGGGTCCCTCAGAGTTGCTATGATTTTTCACTGGACACAGCCCAGGGTGTCATCTGAATCCTGGCGTTCCACACCATGACCTCCTCAGCCCTTTGGTGCCAGGGAGTCTGCAGTCCCAAGATCTGTGTGGGGCTGATCCAAGGTCCTGGCATCCACCCTCTTTGTTTTCCAAAGCCCCCTGACAGATGTGAAATACTCCCTTAGAGAAGTCCCCTTTAAGTCCCAAAGAACGTTTTAAATAATCTGAATCCACAGGAAACTTCCCAAAGTCCTTCCAGAAAACTGCTGCAAAAGCTCAAGAGCCAACTGCCATAATCCTAAGGAAGAGGAGTATGCAAATGGGGTGGGTGGAGGCTAGGGTGGGAGAACACTGCTTTGGCATGTGTTTTAGTTTCCAAACTACTGAAACCAATGCCATGCAAGGGGACAAATACCACACAATGGGATGGCTCAAACAAGGGGAATTTATTGGCTCGTGGTCTTGAGGCCAGGAGAAGCCCCAAACCCAGGCATCAGCAAGGTGATGCGTTCTCCCTCCAGAATGGTGTTCTGGAGCTGGCTGCCGGGGGGGTCCCTGGTGTTCCTTGGCTTTTCCATCATGTGGTGATGCACATGGCGGTGTCTTCCGGGTCCCATGGACGTCCAGCTTTTGGCTGCTCCCTGTGGATTTCCTTCTCTGCGACCTTCCCTATAACGCCTCTAGCAATAGGATTAAGATCCATTCTGATTAAGTTAGCTGTGCCTTAACTGAAGTAGCTTCAGCAAAACGTCCTGTTTACAATGGGTTCACACAGACAGGAATAGATGAAGATGAGGAACGTGTTTTTCTGGGGCACATCATTCCAAGCCACCACAGCACGTCAGCCTGGCTGTAAGCTGTTAATCTGTGCTCCACTGTACTGGCCCTGGCTTCTTAACTGGAAAGGCCCCGCTACTGGTCCAACAGGCAGCAGATACCAGAGGAGTTCTTTCCTCAAAATTTGTATAATCCAAGATAGAGCTGAGGACAGGAAAGGAGGGGAGAGTTTTCTTGCTTCCATGTTGCCAACACATTCCAGGCATGATGGGAAGCTGGAGATTTGATTCTTCCCTCACAAAATGACAACAGAAACCATGCCAGAAGGGTGGTAAAATGTGTTAAGGTGTATTTCCCTCTGTTGGGATTCTAAGGCTTATTTTCTAAGAATTAGGGTGTGGTGTTTTAAAAATGGCAACAAAACTCCCTTATACTCCTCCCATCAAGATGCGGGGTCTACGTCCCCTCTCCTTGAACCCGGAAGAGCTGTGACTACTTCAACCAATAGACTATGATGGAGTAAAGCTATAGGGCGCCTGAGGCTGAGTCAGAGAAGGCAATGTGGTTTCTGCCTGGCCCACTGGAGCCCTGAGCCATCACATAAGAAGTGCAATTGTCCTGGGGCTGCCGTGCTTTGAGGAAGCACAAGCCGCACAGAGAGGCCTCAGATAGGCATTTGATTGACAGTCCCAGCTGAGTGCAGTGTTCACGTTATTCCAGCGCAGATGCCAGATATGAGAACAAAGGAGTCTCCAGATGATTCCAGTCTCCAGAGGTGCATTAACCCAGCCTTTATTATTTCCAGGGGAGGCCCCAGACAAGTGTGGAGCAAAAGCAAACCAAACCCACTGCAAACCATAACTCCTGACCCACAGAATTTGTAAACATGTTGCAAGGGATGTTTTACACTTTTAAGTTTTTAGGTGGTTTGTCATACAGCAAGGTTTTTGGTGACATGGGCTGCAGAAGTCCCTTTCACTTCTAAAGTGAAAAGGCTAATGTCCTTGAGGACCAAGCATATCTGTTCTTTCATGTTTGTGCCAAATGAGCATGCTTTTAAAGAAGGGTTACTGTTCAGCAGTAGGTTTTATGCATGATGCATACATTTCTTTGCATTTTGGTGTATCTGCACAAATAAAACACATGTGAAACAATGGGTATATTTTTTCCATTATGAGAAAAACACTTTGTTCTAGGTACAATATTAAACTGGGTTAAATGAGTAGGAATTTGCAGACATAAATGTTTTAGTGTATATGAAAAATAACGTATTTCTACACTGTAGGTCAACAGAAATATACAGTTATAATTTATTTACATGTATGTGTCAGATACTGTGCCAGGCCCTTTACACTCATTTTATCATCTTGAACTTGTCATCATTTTACAGTTAAGGTCACAGAGTTCCAGTCACTTGTCCAAGGCCATGTCAATTAAGGGGCAGATGTGGAATTCAAGCTCAGATCTGCACCCAGGTCCCTGCTTTTCCCTTGATACCACATTGTTCTCAGTTCAATAGGAATCAGGTGGCTGTGGCAATGAGGACAGGATAGTCATGGCTGAGCCCTCCAACTCACTCTTTTCTTGGTCCATGGAATAATGGGTGTCAGGATAATTTTTTGGTACTGTGCTGCAGAGCGCGAAGGCTGGGTCTTGTGGTCTTACAGGGCCTCCCTGGTTGAGAAATTAACTACAGCTTGTTCGTCCTACTTCTTCCTCAAATCCTTCCTTCTCTTAGTCATTGAAACACACAGGCACACACATCCTATTGAAATAATAATTCAGAGATGCCACAGCTGAAATAATATTCCATGAAACTTAATACATTTGGCAAAGGATGGCTGCTATTCTTGTCACAAGCAACCCCATTCTTTTTTATCCTTTAAGAACCAGTTCCAATTTCACCTCTTTCATGGAATCCTCCCCCAATGAACTCTACTTTGAATCAATATTTCATTCACTGGGAACCTGCTTGTCTAAGGCACTGTACTGGAAACAAAGAAGAATAATTCCTATAGCAACTACAGAAAGTTTGTCATCATATTATTGATAGATACATACTCTGATTATGCATTACACTTTTTAGTTTTTCCTTCCATTCACCTACCCACCCATCCACATCCCCTCTGTCCATCTCTCTGTCCACCTGTCCACCTGTCCATGTGTCCATCCATCTATCCATCCAACAAATTAACCACCCAATTAAACCACAAACCAATCAACCAACCAACCAATATTAAGTGAATACCTCCTAAGTGCAAGGCACTGTGCTAGGCTCTGGGTATCCAAAATCAAGTAAGTGCCAGACCCTGTTCTCACTTAACGCAGCTCAAAGACACTCAGAGGAGTTTATAGACTAGGATGTTTCATTGGATTTGGCATCCTGTTATGTGCAGGACTTTGCTGTCCATCATTGTTGTATTCCATACAGTCACAGAACATAAAGATCAGAGAGCTGGTTTACACCTAAATTACAGACAGCTTGTTGTCTTTAGAACAGGTAACTCACAAGGAATCCCTCTGCTGGATAATGGCTATGAAGGCACCACTGCAGGGCATGACACACAGTAGGTGCTTAACGAATACGGGTTGGATCTGAATTGGCCTCAAGTTACTAATGTTAGGAAGGATGATGGGTGTTCTGGAGGAAATGGAGCCTCATGCAGATCACCAAGATCTCCCCTGAGGTGTGCAGTGCATGGCTGTAGGAATTACCTAGTCAAAAATGCAGTGGGTTCCCAAATTTTGCTGCGCATTAATTAGAATCACCTGGGCAGCTTTAAAAATCCAAATGTCTATGAGGCACCCCAGCTCAATTCAATCAGGTCTGGGGGTGGAAGCCAGGCAGCATTTTTTTTTAAGCTACCCAGGTGATTCAATGTTTACATGATAAGGAGAATTTGCTTCACAAGAACACTAAGGGTCACAGTGAGATTGTGGCTGGTGGTATGGACAGGGACAGCTGCATGTGGCTTCTTTAGTGACAGAAAGGGAGGAGGCTGCCTTGGTGCTAATTTGACTTGCTGATTGTGCTCTACTGTATTGATGGCTCCTCTCTCTCCTGCCACTACTTCTCTCCCTCCTCCTTCTGCTGCTGCCTCATTGGCTGCCTGGTTTTTTACTGGTAGCAGTGAGGTCTAAGACTTCTGAATATGGGTACACATGCTTCTAGCAGCTTCTCCTCCTCCATTTGTGGGTATGCTGGAGACTCGTTCATGCTTTTCTGGGTATCTATGAGCTTGGTGTGTAGAAAGGGAGGAGGGTGATGGGAGCGACCTGGGCTGCAGGCTGATGTCACACTCACCAGCAGAGTCCCCCACCTGCTGTGCCGGGTGCTCGGTGAGGTTAGGTCAGCTCTTGGAACCCGCTGATTGACTTCAGAAAGGAATTTCTTGTTCTCTCCCAGACTGCACAATTAAAGTAATCAGATGTTTTATTGTGTCCTGAGACAATAGGGGCCTCTCAGGCTGAGGCAAAGAGGTCTCACCTAGTGAAGTGCCTGGGGGGGACTGTCAGCAGGAAAAGTTCCATATGTGCTGGAAAATGGACTAGCCAGGATGACCTCACCCAGTTTCTCTAAGGCTGCATTCCTCTTTTGATGGAAAAAGAAAACTAAAATTACAAATTGAATGAAAAATTAGAGGAAGGGTATTATAGATTGAATCATGCCCCCACAAAGACATGCTCAAGTCCTAACCCTCGGACCTATGATGTGAGCGTATTTGTAAATAGGATCTTTGACGATGTTATTAGTTAAGGAGAGGCCAGCCTGAGTCAGGGTGGGCCTGAATTTAATATGACAGGAGTCCTTATAAGCAGAGGACATTTGGACACAGCAGGAGGGGAGAGGCGGGGAGAGAGAGGGCCACGTGATGGAGGCAGAGCTTGAGCTATGGCTTGCTGGCAAGCCACCACCTGAAAGCTGCAGGCTTCAGAGAAAGCCTGGTCCTGCTCGTACCTTGATTTCTGACTTCCAGCCTCCAGAACTGAGACAATACATTCCTGTAGTTTGAGCAACCAACTAGTCTGTGGTACTTTATTGCAGCAGCCCTGGCAAACAGAGACAATGGGGAATTAGAGAGAGAGAAAGAACATTGGTGGCCACTTGAGAACAAAGTCAGGATAAAAACACACAAGAGAAGAAACATGACAATTCTATAAAAACCCTACAAGCCTTTGAAAAGACATAGGAGAATAATTTCTTTAAAAAATTAAAAAGTATGGATCCAAGCCTTTCAGAGCCTGCAGAGGGGGAGAACCTGACTTTCAATCCACCACATTCCTGGCAACGAGACTGCTATTGGAGAGAGCACCAAGGATTCCGGAGAAAACCTGAAACTACATAAAAGGGAAAAAGGAACTGTTCTCTCCTAGTTTAGTGTAACTTAATGCAGAAGCAGGAGACATTTTTTTTTTTTTTTTGTGAAAGTATCACCAACAGAATTTATAACTGGTTGAATTTCACCAATGTGTCTTCCTGGTGTTACATCTGTCTGTTCCTGAATTCTGATATTTAGTCACACCATTGGATCATGACAAAAAGAACTCTGCAAACAAGATAGGCAAAAGGGAAGGCCAGGGCAAACTGTCTTATTTTCTTGGGTGCATTTGCCATATTCAAGACACAGCCTTTCATATATCCAAGTGATTGAGAAAAACTAAGAATTCTGATAGATATTTGATGAATATTTTGATTTGGTGAAAAGTCTCCTGCTTATTATACATGCATTTAGTTTTTTGCTCTGACTGCTGCAATCTTGTCCACATAAAGTAAAGCATTTGGGTCTCAGTTTTTTTCATGTCCAAAATGAAGTCTGAGCTGGGACTACTTTCCAGCTTCAAATGTTCCACTAACATGAACTCCAGGCACTAGGAATACAAACATCTTTGGGAAGTTAGAAGTTGGGGATTGGGAGAAGTGGTGAGACAAGTAACCAGATAATTATATAATATTGGAGCTGTGGAAGAAGAGAGGTGGGGCAACTAGCATTGGAATTCTATATCTATTTGTGATGTGTGTGTGTACGTGTGTGTTTGATATCATACAAACAGATGCTGTGGCATTCTCCTTGTAATCCAATTATTTGGTGGTAGAGTTTGGCTCCTAGATTAGAGACTCCAATAGAATCCATATATCCCACTACTTCTAGAACCATCTCCATCTGAAAATAGAGACCTATGCTTCAGTTATACAGCAAATACCCTTAATCATAGTCTGTGAGGACCACCACTTACTGTATCTGCATTCCATTGGGAAAGTTTGAAATTAACCACAAATGAAAAAATATATCACTGATTTTTGCAATAGCAACGGTAACCTAGACTCTAAAAGATTAACAAGGCATCTATGAATATAGCACATTAGAATTCTAAAAAAGGGGGGACAATTAAAATTGTAGTCTTACTACCATTTCTTTGTAAACTTCAGGTAGCGTGTGAGAATTTAAAAACACATGCTAATTCATAAACAAAAGCTACTGAGTCAATGGGCAGGCATTGCATTAAAATAGCTCCAGGGCTGAACGAAAAGCCTGGTCCCAGAGTCCAGTTGTACAATTCACCCATGTGCATCTTCAGCTCTCTCTGGGCAACCCAGCTGACTTCGCATGGACTGAATTGGAACCATGCGTCACAGGTCAGGACTTTCAAGTGCTTCAAAAAGCTACCCCTTTCAACACTTGGTTTCTCTTCGTAATTACTTCTAGTGTTTCCCTCCTGATACTCATTTAAATGCTAAATAAAGGGAGAGAGTCCTCCAAGGTCAGAGACTCATAGTTGTAACATGGAGCTACCTCAGAGTGAAAATTAAAATCAATTATATCCCATTTCAGTATAATTATAGCAACTTAATGAGTAGGAATATGAAATGATCATCTCCTGGGAAAAAAATATACTTGAGTGTATGAATGAGTGTGGCATATACTACGCAGCACTTGCCAGAGGCTTTCTAGAGTTGAGTCTTGAGATGCACTCTTGGGTTTTCTCGGCACATCGGGTCCTTAGAGAAGACCTCAGGGTTGATGAGAAGGCTGGGAATGGAGCTCTTTCCAAGAAAGTCACAACGGCTGTCACTGCTCAGCTGCGAGGACAGCGGCGACTGCTCAATGCATGTGGCAGCGTCTAGGGCATGCATCCCCTGACTAAAGGACACTGAGCTATTAAAACTGAGGCTGGTACACGTTTGCTGGCCCCAGGAGGCCTGAGTCAGCCCCGGGAAGCGCCCTGAGGTCCAGAGCCCAGAGTCCCGTTTCACATTCCTAACCCAGAACCCAGAAGGGTCTGCATGGCTATGCCAGAGCGCAGAACAAGCAAATAATGGATCAGAATGGAAAATATTCAGATTTGCCCCTGAGGTGGCACAAGTCGGTCCAATATTCTGGAAAAAAGAGGCATATTGGTGCTGCTTCTGTGTGATCATGGCCCAAATGAGTTGGGAAGTGTTATGGGCCCAGGATCAGGGAGGTAAAGGGCTGTTCCTGGAAGACTGTGGGTGTCCTGTGATTTTAGAGAAGGTGCAGGCTCTGGGGCACCCTCTGCTGTCCCGTAGGGAGCAATGTTGGACAAGTCTGTGCTGTCCCCCAACTGCTCCCCACTGCCTGTATTCTGCAGCCATCTGACCAGTGCTTTTCAAAGTGGACTCTGCAGATGGCCTGGATCAGAATCTCACCTGAAGTGCTTTGTGAAAACACAGATATCTCTGATACTTGCTACAACATGGATGAACCCAGAAAGCATTATGCAGCGTGAAATAAGCCAGACACAAAAGGACAACTATTGTATGATTCCACTTGCATGAAATATCTAGACTAAGCAAATTCATAGAGACAGGAAGTAAACTAGAAGATTCCAGGGGTGGGGAAGGAGGGAGAATAGGGTGTCAATGCTGAATGGGTGCAGAGTTTCTGTTTGTGGTGACGGAAAAGTTTGGTAATGGATGGTGGGTGTTGGTCGTACAACTTGGTGAATGTAATGAACTGAATTGTACATATAAAAATGGTTAAAATGGCAAATTTTGTTATATATAAGAATTAAAAATATATGATAATTCATTATACACACACACACACACACACATGTATATAATCACCACAATAAAACTGAAACAACAACAACAAATCCCAGAAGGTTCTATACTCAGAAAGGAGCAGGAAGAGGGGCAGGGCAACAGGACTCTGCATTTTAAACAAAGACACCCTGGTGATGCTCATGCATTTTAAGATAGAGGCTTCCTGTCCTGGCATTTACACAGTCATTTGGTAACTTAGTCTCTGAAAGGGGAGTGAGCAGCACAAGGAAGCCTCACCTCTCCCAGATGGTATGTTCTCAATCCAGAATGGTCCTTCCTTTCTCCCTCTACCACCACCACCACCATCTTTTCCTCCCCCCCCCTTTTCAATTTTATTAAAGTATATCATTTACACATGAACATACATAAACAATTAGTAAAATAGTAAAAGTTGTGAACTTACAAAACAAACATGCATATCATCATATAAGGGTTCCACACATCACCCCACCACCAACACCTTGTATTGTTGTGAAACATTTGTTATAAACTATGAAAGAGCATTGTCAAAATATTACTACTAACTATAGGCCATATCTTACATTTAGTGTATTTTCCCCCACAACCCAGCTGATTATTAACACCCTGTGTTAGTATTATCTATTTGTTATTGTTTATGAGAGAACGTTCTCATATTTGTCCTGTTAACCACAGTCCATCTTCCACCACTGGATTCACAAGTCTCCTGCTTTGTACAATTCATTCAAAGTATACACTGAGTGGCTCTCATTTTCATCACAGAGTTGTGCTGTCATCACTTCAGTCAATTTTAGAACGTTTTCATTACTCCAAAAGGAAAAACCCCATACCCCTTTATACCCTTAGAATTGAAATAGTATCTTCTTGCCATTGCCACAAAATATTACAATATTACTGTTAACTATTGCTCACTTGATGGTGTCCACTATGATATAGGAACTATGGTGGGTGTAGGAAACAAAGATGGGCCTCAACCTCCAGGAGCAAAGCTTTGGTCTAGCCAAAGACTAGCAGACATCTGAGCACATTAAACAACACTCTGAGATAGGAGCTGCAGTAAAGGTCGGTTCAAAGTGTCCTGGGAACAGGCGAGAAGGAATAATATAGTCATAGGCAGGATGGGAGGTATTCCAAGGTCAGAAAAGTCTTCCAAGAGGATATGACATTGAGATGGGCCTTGAAGGAAGAGCAAGAATTTACTAGATTGAGAAAGGAGAAAAAGAAGCGAAGGGAGACCAGGGAGCAGCATATACATTTGAGACATATTAGGGGACAAGTGTGACTTGGCCACCAAATATTTGTTACTTTGATATAGTTATTGCTGTTGGTTTTGTCTCTACCTTCAGACCAGCAGAAGGGACTCACCCTCCCAAGGACTTTTCTCAACTATCCCAAAGCTTGGCTGAGATTGGAAAATGCTCAATGTCTGTGTTCTGAACACCTACTTCTTAATGTGTGTGAACTGGAGGGTGGGGACACCACACACCCAGGGAAGCTCAGGAAAACTGACTCCCACGTGGGCGGGGGTGACTCACAAGCCTCCAACAAAGGGTCAGGTTACCCTATCTTCTCTCCAGGGCAAAATGCATTGTTTGGATCCATAGCTATCTGATAACATCTGACACCCTCCTCAGCCCTCCCTGGTTCCTGCTAATTATTCCCCACAGACATAGTTCTAGCTGAATGTTCTGGTCTTAGAAAAATACTTGTAAGATGGATATCTGAAAATGGAATAGAAACCATATCCATTCAAAAACTGGAAACCACCAGTGCCTGCGATGGCCGGGTAAACCACACACAGACATGAAATAGGAAGTCAAGGAACAGGGATTTGGGTTCCGATTTTTAAAAAATGCACAGAAGTGTTTTAAATGTCAAAATTATTGAGATATAATTGACCCACAGTAAAATTTATTCCTTTTAAGCACACAGTTCTAGCAGTCTTGACAAATGTATGAAGTCATGTAACCACCACCACAGTGAAGATATAGAATATGACCATCATGCCAAAAAGTTCCCCCATGGCCTTTTGTAGTTCCTCTTACCCTTCCCGCTAATTACTGGCAACCACTGATCTGATTTCAGATCCTATAGCTTTGTCTTTTCCAGAATATCATCTAAATTGAATCAGACAGTATGTAGAGTTTTTTTGTCAGGCTTCTTTCATTTATCATGACGCTTTCAAGAGTCATCCAATTTGTTGCACATGTCAGTAATTGCATACCACTGCATGTATCAGTAGTTGGTAACAAACAATAAATTTGTAATGTATATATGTGTAGCCTTGAATTTTGTAAATTGGGTTTTTTTCTTTATTAAGTGCTGATCTTGGTAGCTCTGTCAAGTAGTTTCTAAGAGCCATTTCATTAAATGACCATTAGACTCCAAAACCTGATTGGAAGTGTTTCACATTCAAGTTGGCTATGGCAATCAGCAGTGCTGTTCATCTTTCCTGTTTCTTTTGACATTGGGCATGACAATGTGACTTGATTTGGCCAATGAACTGGAAGTGGTGACAGGTGTCACTTTGGGGCAGAGCTTTAAGCAGCAATGGGCAGTCCACATGTTGGGGACTGAGCCATGTCCCCCACAAGAGGCATGTTCAGGTCCCCACCCTTGCTCCTGTGGGTGTGAACCCATTTGTAAATAGGAACTTTGAAGATGTTGTTAGTTAAGGTGTGCCCAAGCTGAATGAGGGTGGGCCTTAATCCAATGAGGCCGAAGTCCTTATCCATGGTGAGTAGCCAGAAGCTGGAAGTCAAAAAAAAACCTAGAGGAGATGACTCTGCCATGTGCATTGCCATGTAATGGAAAAGCCAAGGAACCCCAAACATTGCCAAGCAGCCAGAAGATTGCAACCCCAAAAGAAGCAAGTCTTCTAGCCTCTGAAACCATGAGCCAATAGATTCCTTTTGTTAAGCCAAAAACATTGTATAGTATTTGTTTTAGCAGCTAAGAAACTAAGACATATCATGTTCTCTCTTTCCCTCACGGGGAACAGCAATTTTACAGATAATGACTGTCCATCTCTCTGGCTCATGCAGAGAAGACAATACTGGCCAAAGCCTAAGGTTGTCCTGCGAAGGGCATGTAACATGGGTAAAAAATAAAATTTTATGCTTTAAGCCAACAAGATTTGGGAGTTGATTGTTATCACAACATAACCTAGCCCATACCCACTGAAACACTGATGATTGCAAATGAATGACAAAGCAGTTGGGTCAGTTGGTGACCCAGAGCAAATAAAGGAAATCTAAACCCTTTAGGGATACTATCCAAGATCCTTCACAGGAAAATCTCAAAGTACCTCTCTAGTTTCATTTTCATTCTCCCTCCCTGTATTCTAGCCATACCGGGGTATTTGAAATTCCTTGAAAATATAATAATTAACATTTATTGAGCATATACTATGTGTCACACACAGTTCTAAACACTTTACATACATTATCTCATCTGAAGTCCCACATCTTTGCTCCCATTTTCTCTACCTACTATGCCTTTCTCCCCTTTATTTGCCCTAAGAACTCCTACAAATCCTTTATCGTACAGTTCACATGTCACCTCCTTTTGGATTGTCCCTTGACCTTCGTTCCTGACAAAATTAACTGCTCCACTGCTATGCTACCAGAGCACTTTGTGCCAAATTTACATTGTACTATTGTTATCTGTCTACTTCTGTGATCCCCCTGCTGCTGCCATCTCCATAACTGGACTGGGCACCTGCTGAGGGTACCTATTTACATAAGGTGGGGAGTTCAGGCCAAGAAGGAGGTGAGAGTCTCCACATCAGGATAAAAAGGAGGAGTAAGGCCAGTATTTTGGAATGGGCAAGGTCTTAAAATCAATCATGGAAAAGCAGGTTCAAAGCTGGTTATTGGAATAAACTGTGATTACAAGCTTGAAGGATCCAAGTGAATCTTTTAAAATGGGTGGAATCCTCTTAAAATAGCTCATAAATGGGCAGATTTTGATTTAGCCTAGATAGACCCTGATTTCTCTAGGAAATCTAAAACTACTACCAATAAACCCTGATATGCCCCTGTTCAGCTTTAACATTGGGGTTTTTACTGCTGGTCTTTGTTTCCAAAATTTAATGGTGTTCCTGTAATACACGGAGCAGGATGGTCTGAAAATGAGCCAAGGTGCCCACCTTGCATTGTCTGGTTGAAAAGGTCTGGGAGCAGGGCTTCTAGCCTCTCCTAGCTGAAGAGTCTGTGCTCAAGCTCCTCTTCCCATGGGAATAAAAAGCTTCCTCCCTCGGGGGTAACATTTCCTGGGTTCCAAAGTCCCTAGGTGCTGGACAGTCTGTTTCATTCCCAGACAATTCCTGTAAACAACCGGCACACAGATCCAGACTGCCTGGTGCCAAAGTAGTTCCATTATCTTCCCACTAACAAAATTGCTCTCACACTTGCTCTATAAAGAAGATTAACTGGGGTAGGGTGAAGATGAGGGAGTGGAAGGGCGTGGGAGGGGACCAGGGTCCTCTCCTGGACCCTAAACCTGACCAGCAGCGAGTGGTCAGCCTTAGCATGCCTTTCCATTCATCTCTCTCTCTCTTTTTTTTTTTTTTAAATTTTAACTGATCGGCTCTTATCTTGCTGACCCTGACACTGTAAGTTTCTTCTTTTCCTCAAAAAGCCTATTCCAAGGCTTAACTCATATTGAATGATGCAGAATTCACCCCTAACCTTGGTGGATGACAGAGGGCAACTTAGAATGGACTCATCTTGCAAAGCAACTCCCCTCCAAAAACTGAATAATACTGTCAACAAACAGCTAGTATTTTATAATTTGCAAAGCACATTCAGACACATTGATAATCAGCTCCTCACAATGATCATATGAGAAAGAAAGAGCTTTTTTTTTTTTTATAGGTGAGGAAACTGAGGCTGAGAAGGCATGAAGCGTTGCCTGAGGTCACATAGCTAATAAGCAGTGGAGCTGAAACCAGAACCAGGGCTTTCTGACTTCCTTGTCACTTGCTCTTTCTGCATACTGCACTGCCCTTTGCTCTCTGATGACACAATGACTGTGACCACCAATGCCATCTACTATTTCACTCTTCCCATAAAATGTTTCATGGTATTGTTAATTCAGTTTTATATCAAGTTACATTTACATAGTGGAGCACACCTTAGCCAACCATGGCAAGCCTTGCAGAGAAAGGAGAAACATAACTCTCCTTCAACAAAGATTGAACAAATAAAAAACATATTCAGGAAAATCTAAGTAAAAGTCAATAGGGTAGGTTTCTGTAAGCCACCTGATCTGGCTGATGAAAATTCAGTGACCAGAGAGGCACACACTCATTTCCAGAGAAAATGTCTAAAATTCTGTGATAAAGCAGGAGAGAACAGTACACGGCAGGCACCTGCAGGGCAGGGCTAGGGAGAGGCCATGAAGGAGCACAGGGTGCGGTATTTAAGGGAGTGCTCACTCTCAGGCACCGACCTGCATTTGTTTGGCCCTGGGAGAAAGGGCCTCGTTAAACCGTGTACCCTAGGAGCAATAAAGAAGGCTGTACCTCAAAGAATGAAAGGAAAAACAAACTAGCAATAAAATGAAGTTAAATCCAATCTGTCTTCACCAGACAGGATCAGCTATGTAATTTGCGGGACCCGCAGTGAAGTGAAAATGCTTGTTAAAAAGAGTACTTAAAAATTTAAGAAGGCAACAGAAGAGCATTAAACTAAGCATGGAACCCCTGCAATTGCAGGGTCCTGTGCAACTGCATGACTCAAACATTACAGCCGGTCCTGCCTGTGCCCAGGCGCCCTACCTGCCCTGCTGGCCTGATGGTCATGATGAGAGGCTTCCTCCCTTAGCTACGGAGGCCAGAGAAGGGTCTATGAGCACATACCAGGTTGCCTAGAAGACAAGTCTAGGAAATCCACTGAGAAGTCCACTGTGACTGTTACAGTTTCCTGGCTGCTAAAACAGATACCATGCAATGAGTTGGCTCAGACAATGGAAATGCATTCCCTCATGGGTTTTGAGGGTAGGAGAAGACTAAAATCAAGGCATCTCCCAGAAGACTGTTGCATTATGGGGCTAGTGGCTGGAGGTCCTTGGTCCTTGGCTTTTCTGTCACATGGCAGTACACATGGTGGCATCTTCTTTCTCTTCTGGGTTCTGTTGACTTTCATCTTCTGGCTGCTCCCTGTGTCTCTCTTCCTCTGTGGCTTCCCTATAAGGGCTTCAACAATAGGATTAAGACCTATCTTGACTCAGTTAGGTCATACCCTAAATGCAGTAACCTTAATCAAAAGGTCCTGTTTACAATGGGCTCATACCCACAGGAATGATTAAGATTAAGAATGTGTTTTTCTGGGATACATAGCTCCCAGCCACCACAATGGCTACTAAAAGCCCAAGGATGGGATTCAGAAGAGTGAGTCCTGGGTTGGTCCTGGTTTGGATGCAAATCACAGAAAGTTGTTACACCTCACTTTTCTTGTTTGGGTTGGCTTATAACTTCTGACCTTCAGGCTTTGGACTCCCAGGAATTTACAGTTATTATATGTGGTTGAAGAATGGTCTATTTGGAATAAGTACAGCCTCCAAAAATTATTTGTCTCCCCCTTACATATATGACATTTAACAAGTTGGTAAAGGTATGTGATTAATAAAATACAAAATCATTGTAAAACATTGAATTTGCAGTAGCTTTTTACCAACTATGTCATTTCCCCCCCCCCCAATCAGTGGATAATAAAAGCACTAAAAAGTAGCAGTTTCTGAAGGCTTCTGTATTTAACTCACCATGGACAGGTAATAAAGAGTTCTCAAGCAGGCACTGGTCTGCAGACCACACTTTGAGCAGCTCTCCTCTAACGTATCTGTGTCCTTGAATATAGTTGTCTGGCTACCCTGCCATCAGAAGCCAGGCAGTTCCTAGGCAGCCCAGCCCACCCCCTCAGATAGGTCCTAGACTGAGTTCCTCCTGCAGTGTCCATTAAATCTGGGATTCTTAGATATTTAGAAAGAAGTAATGCCTTAACTTTGTAGCTGAGTGTGAACTCCAAGATGCCTCAAGCCTTGCCCCTCCCAGTCCAGTCCAGTCTGGGTGTTGGTTCCAGGGCTGTTTGGGGGTTACGTCCCGTCTCAGGAACAGGTACTTGCTTCCTGGTGGCATTTATTGCACAGGTGATGGAGCTTTGAGAAACAAAGCCCATCTACTTAACATCTCAGGGTCTGTGATCTCAACTCCCCAAATCTTACATGAGGAAAACATGACAGATACAAGCCATTATACATTTTGTGAAAACCTGTATAAAATTGCGGGGTGCTAAGTGTAAAACATAACGTAAACTATAGACCTTACTTTGTAGCATGCTTCAATATATGCTCATCAACTGCCACAAAAGTACCACACTAATGAAAGATGTTGTTAATGGAGGAAAGTGTGAGAGGGGGAGGAGGTGGGGTATATGGGAATCCCCTATATTTTGTTTGTAACATTTATTGTAATCTAAAGCTCCTTTAAAAATAACAAACAAACAAACAAACAAACAAACTCAATGAAAAAGCTCACTCCAGATATTTGTAAAGAATGGCTTCTTCAAAAAATATTTTGGTTCAGTTGATGTCTTTATTTGTAGTATGGCTGAGGATCAAACTTTAGAGATTCTTAGGTGGCTGATCTTAACATTAAGGTCATAATTATGTTTAGGTCATTAGTGTAACAGAAATGTTGCTCAGCATTCAGGACGGATAATTACTGGACTTGAATGGTATTATGGCACTATTATGTTACAAATTTCTGTTTTTTTAAATACAATCATTTTTGTTGTGTTTTTAAAAATTAATATTAAAATTATTCAATTTTTTTTTTTTAGCCACATAGTCTGTTACTTACAGAAAATCACTTTACTATTCTTTTCATGGTGGACCACTCTGGGAATGCTAGGTGGTGAGCTCCCCTTGCTTTCTAAAGTTTTCTCTCAGGGTAATTCAATTGAATGCAACAACCTTTGCGCTGATGGCCCTGCTGTCGCAGGCACCCTTGGGGCAAAGTGGGTAGAGGAGATGGTCCCTGCTTCCAAGGCTCATAGAATGATAAAGGGGACAGACATGCAAAGAAACTCGTGTTCCTATAGTAGCTACTGCCATTTTTTAACGCCTTCCTACCTACCAGGCACTGTACTGACAACTGCTTTGCATGTATTTTCTCATTTATTTCTCACAAAACTTCTTCAGGGTTGATATGGTCATTTCCATATTGCAGGTGAGCCCTTGGAATTATTGCCCAAGATTATTTAGATAGTGGGTCTGAGTCCAAGGCCTGTGCTCTTAACCACTAAGTATAGTTATTTCAAAATAAGTATGGATAAGGTAGCACAAAAAAAGGAGCAAAAGCATAGGATGGGAGAGTGCTGACAAGGAATGTCCCTTGGAGGTGATAGCATATGAGCTGAGTTTCGAAGGATGAGTTAAATTTGCCTTCCACACGAGGTCCAAAATTTAGGCCCAACATTTCTGTTTGCAATTCTTCATTTCCTTCCCATTAAAATTTACCTTTGAAAAGCTTTTGATCTAAAGTCCTAACAGCTTTTAAAAAAAATCATGGTATTAATCTGGGGTCCCAATACAATTACCAACTAACAATTAATTTGAAACTTTACCTGCCTTGAATTAATTAATTTAACAACTATACACTGAGCACCTACTGTGTCCAAAGAACTTTGCACAGCACTGGAGAAAAATGAACATAATAGATAAAAATCTGTGTCCTCATGGAACTTATTTTATGTGGGGAGACGCAGACAGTAAGCAAATAAGTAACTGTATATGATATGATATGGTGATATATGATATGAAGAAAAATAAGAGGAGAAGGGAGACCATTGAGTCATGACTCTCTGCTCAGCTATCTTAAAGCTTCAGTGATTTCCTTCACTTCCATGTTTCCCACCATCCTCTTAATGATTCTCTCTCCATCAGGCTCTCTCCCACTCACAGTTCAGTAATTTATACTATTGACCATCTGTCCCTACTTGTATGTACGGATAAAGAACAAGTATGGGGCCCATTGTTTCTCTCTCTCTCTAATGTATTATTGTACAAAAAAAAAAAAAAAAAAAAAAAAGTAATGGGGAGTGGACATGGCTCAGTTGGTTGAGTGTCTGCTTCCCACATGGGAAGGTCCTGGGTTCGGTCCCCAGTGCTTCCTAAAAACAAAAACAAACAACAAGTCAACAAATGAAAAAACCAACTCAGGGAAGCCAATGTGGCTCAGTGGTTGAGTGCCGGCTTCCCACATATGAGATCCCAGGTTTAATCCCCGGCCCTGGGACCTTGAAAAGAAAAAGGAAAAGGAAAAGGAAAAGGAAAAGGAAAAGGAAAAGGAAAAGGAAAAGAAAGGAAAGGAAAGAAAAGAAAAGAAATGCAGTAATGCACATGCTATTCATTTAATGCATATATCTGTATTATCTTCCTGTGATTGCCGTTACCACAAACTTGGTGGCTTAAAACAACAGAAATTTTTTCTCTCTCACAGTTCTGGAAGCCAGAAATTCAAACTCAGTATTACTGAGCCAAAAAATCAAGGTACTCACTCCCTCTGGAGGTTCTATGGGAGAATCTGTTCCTTTTCTCTTCCAACTTCTGGTGGCTGCCGGCCTTCCTTGGTGGGTGGCCGCGTCAGCACCATCGTATCTCTCTCTCTGCTCCACCTTCACGTGGACTTTTCCCCTGGTCTGACTGTGAAATCTCTCTCTGTTCTCTCTTATGACACCTGTGAGGGCATTTATGGCCCATCCAAATAATCCGACTAATCTCTTCATTTCAAGATGCTAAACTTAATCCACATCTATCAAGACACTTTTTCCAAATAAGGTAACATTTAGAGGTTCCAGGGATTAGGACTTGATATCTCCTGAGAGCCTTATTCTGTCTACCACACCATTCTTAAGAACCCACTCACTCTCACCGGCTTCCTGCAGTGTTAACTCTAGCTCCTTTCCCTCTCGGGTCTCTTGTTCTTAGTGAGGAGCCTGATGATTCATGCTCACATGATAGCAAACATGGGCCATACAAACAGAGGAAACGAGCTTTTCTTTTTGCCTTAAAGATATTCTTACAGTGAAAGTAAAACACATGCCCTGGATTTCTTAAACCTCCACCACATTGCCCCGGGGTAGATTCTGGAAGCCACTTCATATAACCACAAATTGAGCTCAGTCCTTGGTCATTTTTCTCTGGAGGTAGAGATAGAAAAAAGGAAGTGATATAAACACTCCCCAAGAACGCTTTTCTTTAGAGCAGAGTTAATACCAGGTTACCACCCACCTGCAGTCCTTCTTTTCTCTTTACTTGGCCTTTGCCCAAAGTACTGCACAAGCCATGAATGTTTGTGTTCCTGCCTTTTGTAGTAAGGTCATAGACCCTGCCCTGGCTTTGCTTGCAGCCCAGTGTTTGCTCATCAGTGTTTAACTGCCACGATATCAGTCATAGCCAATGTTTATTTGGTTTAACTATGTGCCAGGCACTTCATCAACACTTTATAGAGCTCCAGAAATGATTCAAATGAATGTAAGCAACCCATTCACTCTCTAGGCCAGGCACTGTAAAGTGCCAATAGTAAATATTTTAGGACTTGCAGGCCATATGGTCTATGTCTTTGTACTCAACTCTGCCATTGTAGTACGAAAATAGCCATAGTTTATACTGAACAAATGGGTATAGCTGTGTCCCAATAAAACTTTATTTACAAAATACAGTTTGTTTAGTTCTATTCTAGGTGTGCAGGAGAGATTTGGACTTATTCCCCTACTATAATTAGTTTAACCATTTCTGCTGATTTAAGGACAATTTCAGATTTGTGTTCCACTATTACCTCTTCAAACCATGTTTCCTAATGCATTCAGGCACTTACCAGTTTTATGTATTTCAATGAGAGATAAATTTTATAAACTGCCCTTTTTTCACAGAATTCTCAAATTGTCTGCTTTTATCCCTGTGTGAAATAATGGGAAAACACTTCACCATGACCAACACCCTCTTTGGGTTTATACCAGCAAAAACTCTGACTTGGCAAAGTTATCAATTCTCTCTTGTAGTATAAAGCACCTATGGCTAAATTTCAGTGGTAACTTCCAGGACTCTGGACTGGTGATTTGTGTATCAGAAATGCTAGGTTTGATAAAGTGCTGGTAGCACTATTTTTATGGTACATTCAAACCAGCACACATTTATCGAGCATTTAGTACAGGCCAAGTACCATGCTGGATACTAGGACTGGTTCCTACCCTTGAGGAATTTACAGTCAAGTTGAGGGTAACACAAGTTAACAGACAACTAAATTTAAGGTGGGATTGGTGTATTGTGCTCCAGGGGCAGAGCCTTCCCTGACTCCCCAAGGCTAGTGATGGCTCATCCGAGACCTGAAGGATGAGAAGAAGATGGTCAGGCAGTGAGAAAGAGTCTAGGGAGAGTAATAAAGGCAAAGAAAACAAAATTTGTGGAGACTGGAGGAGAGTTCTAGAAGATGATCCACTCATGGAAATGAAAGTTCAATAGAGCATGGGCAAGGGAATGAGTGGTGATCCAATGAGATGGGCATGCATTCTGCCATATAGAATCTCATAGGATATAGTAGGGAGATAGGGTTACATCTAAAAGGTTGGGATGTGTGGGGTGGGTGGGGAAGGACTTTAAGCAGGGAAAGGACGTGGTTAGATATGCACATGCGAAAGTACGGACTAATAAAAGAATTAGGAGAGGGAAACAGATGTGGCTCAAAAGGTTCGGCGTCCGTCTACCATATGGAGAGACCGGGGTTCGATCCCCGGTACCTCCCGGTAAAAAAAAAAAAAAAAGAATTAGGAGAAAGTTGTTGTGGGCTTCTCTAAGGAGATTTTAGAAGTCATTAGGTGGTTCTCTCTGGACCTGCATCACCAACAATTTACTTCTAAGCAGTCACTACTTAGAGCTAAAAATCAAGGGACTCAATTTGAGCATGATAATGTGAAGTTCTGGGAATATAAGACACTGTTAATGTTCTAAGAGGAAAAAGAAAGATAGAAAGCTTAGAAAATAAGGAAAGATGGACCAGAATCCCATCCTTTAATAAAATAAGGTACCAAAATGCCTTTGAATAAAAGATTAGACATAAAATGCAAAACTCAGGTATTAATGTTTTTATCAAGGGGCCATATCCCTGAAATATAAAGCTACTCACTCAGAATATAGATCATTAAGTACTACTAGCTCAGGTTAATGGGGGAAGTTTCTGCAATTTCCTACTTGCAGTGGTTCTATAAAAAGTTTGCCAATAAGAATTGCCCATCAAGCTTTTAAAAATATGGATGATGGAGGCCCATCCCAGACTAACTCAACCAGAACTTCTGAGGATAGAGCCTTGCATTTGTATTACTCCCAACAACAGTTGATTAGTCAACTGGTCATAGTCATCTAAAACAGAACATCACGTAGAGAGATGCAAAGTATGGAGGGGTGTTCCCTGAAAATAAACCAAAGCTGAATCGAATAAAACAACAAGATCTAGAAGGGATAAGAGGAGAGGAAAGAAAACGTTTCCAAAACGGTGCAAAGAAAGTCAAGCTATCTTGGCTATATAATCTTGAAATGAGTGGCAAAAGTATAAATTAGGTACCTGAAATTTAACTTAAGGAGATAATTAAGCCAGTTTGCAAAGATTTTGCTACGAGGATGTTCATTGTATAATAAAATGAATGAATATAAACATTTAACCATAGAGGGTAGTTAATTACAGCACGACCATCCAATGGATTGCTATGCAACCATGAAAATCATTTAGTTGAAAGATTACTTAATGCTCTATAATAATGTTCAGAATTAATGGCTAAGAGAGGAAAAGCAGCCTGTGAGTTGTCAGATAATGAGACGCCAAGATGACTGTACTGTTAAGATTTCAGTAAAATTGCATGAATCTTTTGAATCTGAATGGTATTTATTTCAACCAGTAGGAATCCCAGTGGCTCTCCAAACATTTTGGCCCATGTATTCCCACATGGATCTGCTCCGCTGCTTTGGCTGATGCTGCACCCTGCTCGGTAGCTTCCTGCTAGTTCGACTTTGCCATTTCTGCCCACCATCCTCTATCCACTACCGTTTTACATTAGAGTGCACACGATTCCTTTATTCCCCACGTGTTCCACTCTAAAAACTATATGTGTAGCACATTTTATGAAGATTAGGGGAGGAGGGTAAAATGGGATGGAGAGGGACAGCTTTTTTAATGTTTTCTTTTTCTTTTAGTAATAATAAGTTTTATTTTTAGAGAAGTTTTAGGTTCACAGAAAACTCTTTTTAAAAGCACCATATAGCAAACCATAAAGGTGTATATTAGACACCTGTGCTTTATAAAGTTCCTCAGCCATTCTCAGTGGCCTCTATACCTCCACAAAGCTCTAGCCTCTTGCTCTAGATCTCCAGTCCTCCCAGTCCTCACCTTTTCAGATTACATTTTCTTTTTACTTAAGAATAATATAGTTTCGTATTTTACCCTTTTTCCTTTTCATAAAATGCTTTGAGGACTTTCCTTTTTCATTAATGACCTATCAAAGTATTTTCCTAAACAAAGGTTTTTCTACTCATGAAAGAAATTATGCAAAGCCCCTTAGCAGGAAGAAGCCACTGTGGTATATTATGGCTTTAAATAGCTCAGATATGGACAGATATGCACAGTGGATGTCTTGGTAAGGTCTGGTTACGGATGCTCAACACATTTTAAAAAAACTACTTTGGTAGATTCCATCATGTCCCCCACAAAGACAAGCTCAAGTCCTAATCCTGGTCCTGGGTTTTGAACTCATTTGGATTAGGGTGGGCTTTAATCCACTGGGGTCCTTTTAAGCAACGGAAATTTGCACATGGTAGCAAAATACAAACACCACACCCCCCCTGCCCCAATACACAAAACCACAGGAGGAGGCAGAAAGAGGCAGATTGACATGTGACAGAAGAAGAGACTGTTTGCTAGCATGCCATCACCAGAAAGCTATAGACTCCGGAAAAGGTATGATACCTTGATTTTGGACTTACTAGCATCCAAAACTAGGAGATAATAATTCCTTTTGTTTAAGCCAACTAGGAGCCCTGGTAAACTAGACATCTATATTTTCTAATTTGTATACAATGACAATGTAAAATTTAAATTAATTTTGTAAGGAAACTAAAACAATAAAGTTATTTAAATTTTAAACTTAATTTGTAAAAGATAAAACAAATATATATCTACACATATGTAATTATTGGAAAGAAACACCATCTCATGTTTATCAACTCTTTGTTTGTATCTTCTCATTATTCAGTGAGCATGTATTATGTATCAATAGGATCAAAGTGCAAAATTTATTATTATTAATTTTTAAAAGAAGCAACTACCTGAAATCAAAATTTAGATTAAAGTGCTCTTTACTCCATAAAAACTTAGGATTGGTATACAATCAAGAAACCCTAGGAATTCAATCTGAATATGTACTGGGAGACCAATACACAAGAATTGATTTCCGTTTGTATCCATTTCAAATTATTTACTCAAATAACCTCCCTCTACCCACTGAAGAGAGAACTGGAAGCCTTCAAAGTTTGTTGGGTTGTGTAGATATAACTAGTTAATAACTTTGGGTAAAAATACTCTATGTGGTGTTATTAGCCAGAACTGCTCTCTGATGGACTTGGACACTTCCACGGTGTGTCACCGGGCCCAGGCCTGCTGAGCACTTGATACCAAATGCGATTAAGCATCCAAAGGCAGAGCAGCCCCTATTTACTCCGTGGTCAGGGGCTCTTCACAGAGAAAGAGGGAAAACTTGGGGCCCACTCACTTAGCTGCAATGAAACTCTAAGGTCTAAACTCCACCTTCTCAAATACTTGAGTGTTTAAACATTGACAGCTTTCTTTACTTTCTTTCTAGGACTATCAATATGAAACACAAGTACAGGTATATAAAAACAAATTTACCCTCTTAAATACTGTGTGGCTAAATACTCTGGTCCTTCAGATGCTGCCTAGCCCGACTATTCAAAGTGTGCTCCCTAGGCCAGCAGGCTCAGTGTCACTGGGAGCTGGTTAGAATCTCGGTCGCCAGTCAAGCAAGTGCCCTTTCGGGAGGTTCCCAGGTAACGTGGAGGAATATGAAAGTTTGGGGAGCATCACTCTAGAATTCTATAGTCTCTAATTCAGTCTCACCGTCAGTGCTCGATACACAAGCTGCATTTGCTTTTGCTCTATAGATGCTAAATTTTAGGACAAATAGAACCCAGTAAGAGACCACTTCATTCTACACTTTAAAGTGCTGGACCTATCAATTCTAATCTAGAGTTAACCAATCCATCTTTCATCCCTCACCATTATTCAAAACATGAAAAAATATGGTAGGCTAATGAGATAGCATCTCACACCTCATAGAATGGCCATTATTGAAAAAAAAAAAAACAGAAATCAGTAAGTGCTGGAGAGGATGTGGAGAAATAGGAACACTCCTTCACTGTTGGTGGAATTGTAAAATGGTGCCACCTCTGCGGAAGACAGCTTGGCAGTTCCTTAGGAAGCTAATATAGAACTGCCATATGAGCCAGCAATTCCTCTACTAGGAATATATCCAGAAGAACTGAAAACTGTGACACGAATGACATCTGCACACCGATGCTCATAGCGGCATTATTCACAATTGCGAAAAAGATGGAAACAACCCAAGTGTCCATCAACCAATGAATGGATAAACAAAATTCGGTATATAAATATGATGGAATACTCTGCTGTAGTAAGAAGAAATGAAATTGGAACAAATATGATAACATGGATGAATCTTGAAAACATTATGCTAAATGAAGTATGCCAGACACAAAAGGACAAATTGCATGGTTTCACTGATATGAACTAAATACAAAGAATAAATGCATAGAGTTAAAACTAGAGTATAGGTTATTAGGGGATAAGAGGAGGGCTGAGAAGGACTACTGATGCTTAATGTATGTAGAAATTTTCATTAACTTGGCTGTAAAAGTATGGAAATGGATAGAATTGATGGTAACACATTATAGTGTGGTTTATAAATGGGATTGTGGCTGAAAAGGGTAGTCTACGGATATAAATGACAGTTGAAAGAAAGCTAGAGAATAATCTAGGGACTGAGTAACACAGTGAACCCAGAGGTGGATGAGAATTGTGGTTGATGGTACAGATGCAAGAGTGTCCTTCTGTGAGCTAGAGTGGATGTAAATCACTATTGCAGGGTGGTGGGAATGTGGAGAAGCATGGGAAAAATACAATTAATGTAATCTATGGATTATAGTTAACAATAAAACTGTAATATTCTTACATCAATGTAAAGATGTACTGTGTTAATAATAGGGGGGTATGGAAAAATATGCCAAATGTACGCTATGAACCATAGTTAGTGGTAATAGTCTGATGATATTATCTCATAATATGTAACAAATGTTTCACCACAGTGTGGTATGTTGGTGAAGGGGTGTTATATGGGAATTCTACACATGTGCATGATTGTTTTTAAGTTCACAACTTCTATAATAAAAATATATTTAAAAATATACGGTAGGCTCTTCTGGTAGGGTTTAGAGAAGTGTGTATGGATTTTATCAGCTTACTGACTTCCTAGGGTGCTGCAGGAAGTCCATCCACTCCAGCTCTGAGGGAGGTGCCTTCTCTGAATTCTTAGGTCAATGGTTCTTAAGTATTAGCTTGCATCAATATCACCTGGAGGGCAGGCATATTAAAATACCAATAGCTGGGCCCCTCCTTTAGAGTGTCTATTTCAGCAGATTTGGGATGGGGCCAGAGAATCTGCATTTCTAACAGGTTCCCAGGCAATGTAGATGCTGTAGGTCCCAGAACCACACTTTGAAAACCACTTTCATAGATCTTTCACTTTTGGCTTTTCTCAGATGACCCTTAAAAAAAATAGATGGAGGCCCAAGCACCCAAGATGGAGGCAGCGTGGAAGGAAGGCATGGTCAAGGCAGGAGGCGGCAGCCGTGATGGCAGCTCACTTTCAGTCACCCGCCTTGTCCAGCGACAGTCCCCGCAGCCAGGGCCCCAGGCCCCTCCAGCCCCCGTGCCGGCTCCAAACAACACACTGGTGGCACTGCCCATCGTGGCCATAGAGAACATCCTCAGCTTTATGTCCTTTGATGAAATCAGCCAGCTCCGCTTGGTTTGTAAAAGAATGGACTTGGTCTGCCAGAGGACGCTGAATCAGGGATTTCTGAAAGTGGAGCAGTTCCATAATCTACGCCAGAAACAAGTGAAAGCCCAACTCCCGAGGAGGGGGTCGGAAAGGAGAAACTATCCGTTATCCCGCCATGCAGACATTCTCGCTGCTGTAGAAACCAGACTCTCACTGTTAAATATGACTTTTATGAAATATATGGAAGCCAATCTGTGCTGCTTCATCCCAGGAATGGTGATTGATGAAATTTATTGTGTATTGAGATATGTCAATTCCACCAGAGCCCCTCAACGAGCTCATGATGTACTTAAAGAGTTAAGGGATATTTCCTCCATGGCGATGGAATACTTTGATGAGAAAATTGCTCCCGTTCTAAAGAGGAAATTACCAGGATCAGATGTGTCGGGAAGACTCACGGGTTTTCCTCCAGCCCCAGGACCTTCTGCGGACCTACCAACAATGCAGCCCTTCTCCAAGCAAAGCCCTTCAAGACAAGAGATCACCAGACTCCAGCAGCAGGTTAAAATAAATGGTGCTGGTGTGACTGTTCTCAGGCAGGAAATTTCCGAGCTTCGCACTAAAGTGCAAGAACAGCGGAAACAACTTCAAGACCAGGACCAGAAACTGCTAGAACAAACCCAGATCATAGGCGAACAGAATGCACGATTGGCAGAGCTGTAAAACAAACTGCAAGAAATAATGGAAAGTGCAGTAGGAAACTCCTCAGGGTCTGGGCAGAATGAGGGATCTCCTCAGAAGCGAAAAAAGGCAGCGGAAGCCATAGACTGTCTTGGAAAATCGAAATGTCTTAGAAACAGAAAGTAAATGGGAATATGGTTCCAACTCCAGAAGAAAACGTGGCTTAGGAGCGTAAGCAGTTCTGCGAATCGCGATACTGAGACCAACACCGTTTCCCCTAGGTTTCTCGGCTTTTCAGAACACAATTTAAAAAAATTTTTTTTCCTTCTATTCTTTTTATTCTCACAACTTAAACTTGAAGTCTCTTAGTTAGACTTTCTTTTCCCACATCTCTTTGTTGAACCAATGCACAGAATCTTTTTACTTTTGCAATAGATTTGTACTAACCAGGCCTTTTCTATGATGTTTGGGAGAGTTAACTTTTTGACGGTGCAGATACTATTTAAAGTAAGTTTATTTGTTTCTGTATATATGCACATTACATAAGGATCTTAAACCCAGTCTTGACAGACTAGAAGTTATGTTTAAAGACAATGTCCTGTTCACTTGAAAGAAAAGACCTACTTTATATAGACACTATCTTGTTTAAAAACCACAACAGTTGACTTTTGTTGTAAGTGACCTTTTCTGGAATGTCTGAAAAGCAGTTAATGCTTTTTGGCATTGAAGTAATAAGATAACTAAAACAGACTTCCATACTATTGTCTATAGAAGGGACCTCTATGGTATTGGCTATATATTTTTATAAAATACTGGTAAGAGACTTCTCCAGGTCTTTTATACATGTTTTCAGTACTCTTTGGAAGCCACATCCTAAATTGGCATGGGATGGATGGCATGCATTGCCTAGTCAATTCACTTAAAAAGCTCTTGCACTGGTATTGATCTTGATCCTTTATACTCCGCCACTTTTTAGAGTAGCTTCTTAGTGATTTAAGTGCTTAACATTTTCTACCAACAGCTTGCCACTAGAGGGGGACTTTTTGTCCATTTGTCCTCCAGTTTTACAAGGGTAGGAAAGTATCGAAGCCCATTTCTTTATCTATTCTGTGTAGGGTGCAAGTACACTGGCTAAGGCAGAATCCCAAATTCTAATGCTCTTTGTATTGCCTCCCGACCTCTGGTAACTATTCCTTGTTCACCACAGTGTCACTTGTTGGTCAAATGTGGTGATTGAGTAGGGGACATAATTTGTGGGATGCAGTTTTGCCACTGATACAAGTTTCCTTAAAACTCTACTATGAAAAAGCATTTTGATAGTTTCACTTTTGGGAGGTGACCTGAGGGAAGCTTTTAATATTAATTTCAAGCTTTCCTTCTCCTACAACTTGAAACAAAAGCTTTAATTTCTTTTGCACCCCTTTGTTAGCTTGTAACTGGAAAACCATGTCTTGCACTGTTTAGCCTTCTGAATATTCACTTGAATAGCCTCCAAATGGTGTGCAGTGGTTATTTTCCCCAGTTGTATATTTTTAAGACTTTATTCAACTAGCACTGTCCTAGTTTTATTTTAATATTCTTAATTGTGTAGATATTATTTCCCTGTTAATTTCTTTTAAGTAACTGTTGCCTTGGGCTTCAGCTATTTAAAGTAAATTTAGGTGAAAACAGGAAACTGCCCCTTTCCATCTGGAAGTTTGACAACTAAATAAAACTTAAGGTTTGGAAAAAAAAATAGACAGATGGACTGAACGATTGATATATTTATTAGTTCATATTGTTGATTCTCTTGTTAAGGTTCTGTTTGTATCTTTTCCAAATACTGTAAATGGAAAATTTCCTGAAGGCAGGGACTGTGTCTTTAAGGCATCTGCATCTCCCAGGGGACAGTGTGGGTAACAGGTGCTCAGTAACTCTCAGGATGGAGCCAAGGCACTGGGATAATCAGAACCACACCAGCAGCCGCATAGCTGACCAGGATCAGGGTGAAGGGTAAAGAATGAAGACATTTCAGAATCAGGCCTCAACTGCATAACCTTTTCTGGTGAGATGCAAAGCTCTGACCATTTCATCTATCTCAGTGCACCTTTCAATTTTAGCAGGGGGAAAATGCCAGATTTGACTAAAGAGAAAAGATGGCCAAGAGGGAAGGTTCTCAGTGGTGAGAAGGCTTGATGCACAGAAGGGCAAGTCATCAGTTGATCTCTTCTTGATGTGGTGTCAACAGAGAGCTATAGGGGTAGCATTAGGTTCCTTCTAAACCAGGGGACACTACATCTGGGTTTGTCCAGGACACTTCTGGTTTACTCCTATAAATCATGCCTCATTTCAATCTTAAAAGTCTACCATTGGGATATATGATATCATTACCCTAGTAAAAATAATCATTTATGGTCAAGACCAGGAAAATAACCAGCTACTTCCTGCCTCCATGCCTTTGGTTCCTGCCAACTCCCTTCAGTCCAGTCTTTCCAAATCCTACACTTGTTTCAAATCTCATTCCATACCTAAGACTTTCCACTCACAGTCCCTTCTTGGGTTTCCAGATCTTTTCTTATCACAATAGAGCATAAGTCAACTATGCCCTGGAGTTTTGCTTTTTTGTGTATACATTACTTCTTGACAATCAGAGTTATTTTAAAAAAGCCAACTCTCATAATCTGCAGCACCTGCCATTCAGCACTGTGAGTGCACAATACATATTTGCTGACTTGAACAAGAATGGAAGAAATAGCCCTAAATACAAACCTTCTGCCAATAAGAGCTAGTTCCTCTGATGGGAAAACTATTTCTGTGCAAGGGCTGCAATTCTTGACCATTTTCTGGAATGTCTTTTTATATACTAGGAGTTACAAAACTGTCAGCCAATAGAGGAATGTCAGAGCTCCAGCCCCTCAGTTGTCAGCTCTGATTCCACACAAATTTTTTTCTTCTGGTTGCAGCAGCAGCCAAATTATAGCTCAAGAGGAAAACATGATTATTTTCCAAAAACCCAGAGATAGCTGCTGGAAATACTCTCACTGTGATCAAAACAACAATAGGAGATAAAGTAGGATTACCCATGATGCTTCGCTAATCCAAACTATTCCAGGGACTATTATAAAAATGACTTCACATTTGTTGTCTTCTGTTCTCTAGTCTAAAAAATATTAGTTAAATATCTGCCTGGTACATTGACAAGTACAGTTAAATCTAACTTATTCCATATAGATTTACCAGTTTTGGTTCTTTCCAACACAGAGGCGCACCCACACTCCCATTCCCACAGATAGCATTCTGTAGGCTCACCAGAGAGCGGAATGGATTCACCATTACATGTTTGCATATACAAGGATCTTAGTAAAATTCCTGCTGACCTATTTGCATTTAGGGTAAAGGTATCAAGTTGTAATTATGGCTCAATTATCTGATTGTCAGAGTTCAAACAATGTCATCTATCTAGATCACAAAGGAAAAAAACGGGGTGACAGTCTTTGAGAAACTAGCTACATCACACTTATGATTTAGAGGGTGAGTAAAATGTAGGCTCCTGAACTAGGGATTTTAATCATCTTTATTTCCTTCTAGGTTGCTCTGGCTAGCAGAATGGAGATAATGAATGTATAGGGAAGGAGAAGTGGTAGTTAGAGTTCATAGCTGACGGCAAACAAGAGTGGCAAAAACACCAGGCTAGAAAACTTATTAGCCTGGGACTGTTCATTGAGGGAACTCGCAGCCCTACCGAAATCCAATAGTTTTTTGTGACAACACAGTATTATAGCAAAACATTGTAAGTCATGCTTCTGGGTCAGGGTTTATCACTGAATGCTTCTCCTGAGGAACTGATATGGAATTTCAAAGTGAGGTGCGGCATCTAAGGGCAGAGTGTCAAAGAAACCAGTGAGAACCAGTTTCAAGACTCTTAGATTCCACATTCACTTATCCACAGGGAAAAAAAAGGGAAAGTTGTTGACTATCAGGAAAGGATTCCTTAGATTTCTTTGGAGCCAACTCAGGTAGCTGAGGTGAGACAGGGGAGAGGTGGAGAGTACTTCCCCTTTCACTCCATATGTAGTGAGGTGGACCTGGAGATGTGCCCTTGAAGAGCTGCTCGTGTACATCCACAGGAATGGAGAGGTATTTGGTGTTGATGCAACCTGAGGAATCGCAAGGTGAGATGCTGTGGCTGTGGGCAGATGAGAAGGAACAGCATTTCTACCTAAAGCAGGGCAAAAACAAGTAAATGCTACCTGCAGACAAGAAGTAAGGAACATAGGAAAGAGAGTCGTCCAGGAGTTTTTCAAAGTTGGGGCCATGTGGAAAGTTACAGGGGCTTAGAAAGAGAATCCTTTGTGAAGGGGACAGCTGGAAAAGCAGGGGCTGAGGGGGATGTGACCACTGGAGGGATATGTGCATGGCTGGGGGGGGGGGTCCTTCTCCCCACTGCCCGGATAGTCCCAGTTCATGCCTGCTGAAATGATTAATTATTAATCGTGCCCCCGTTCGCTATTACTTTCTGGTGTGGATGATAAATTACCCGGTCACCCTATGCATTACCCATGTCATAAAAACACATTTAAAGGGGTCCAATGGAGCAAGCTCCTAAGGACCCACAAATACACCTGCCAGGCCCACTGAATATGAAGCCTTCTTCTGATAGTACCAAGTCAAGTGAGAATTTCCCCCAACCCCTGCATTCCTATCCTATGGACAACGAGTTGGGGAACATGAGTGAAGAGAGAGGAAAGAAGCTCATCAGAACCCACTGCCAGCTAAATTGCCTTCCATGTCAGCCACAGCTGGGAGAAGAGAGATTTAACTCTATATTAAGCTTGGGTTTTTTAGTATTATTCAGGACTGGGAATTCTAATGATCAAAACAAGACTGTGCTTTCAGATCGCAAGTCATGGTAGTTCTATCACTAGATCCAAGTGGCCAGAAAAGACAGAGGGCCTGCCAGAGTTTTTATGCCAGTGGCAAGGGGGAAACTTACCCAGCTCTAAGAATTTTAATGGGACAGTGGTAGAAAAAAGTGATATTGCAATTTGATCATTTGGGTCATGTTTGCATATTTGATCATTAGAGCACATTTATTCCACATATCAGATATACTTATATTGGTTCCCCTCTGGGGCAGATCCTCTAAATTCTCTGTTCTACAGCCACTTTCACCTTCTTTGTCAATAGGCCCCTGATGTGCTACCCAGATCCAGGGAATTGATTGAGACTGATCCTTCTTCCCTTTTGTCAATGACTGGTCTAGTGGAGGATGTGGCACCTGTACCAGCCAATGAGATGTGACGGTATGGCTGCTGGAGGGGGGGCGGTTATTCTGGAAAGAGGAAGGGAGGAGTCCCTTTTGCCATTGCCTCCCTTGCCCTCTCCACTTTCTCTTGTGATATCTGGCAAGAGAACAGCTATCTTATTGACCAGCCCAAGAGGGATGGCCATGTGGGTGGCTGGCAGAGGGGGAATGAAAAAATTCTGGGTCCATGGTGAAAGCATTGGTACCAAACCCACCCTGAAATCAAACATCTCGGGCTTTGTTAAGGAAACAATAAATGTCCTAATGATTTAAATCTCTGTTCACAGGACTCTCTGCTATTTACAAAGAACCACTACCTTGAAACACTAAGAAAATACTAAAATATGTATCACATGCAAAACATGATTTGTGTTAAGCACAATCACGTTCTAAAGTGGATTTGCTTTTTGTTAGGAACAGGCTACTTATGTTCCTTACCTAGGTGTTATACCTCCAGTAAATCATAACTAAACAATATATAAAGCAAAGATACAGCTATGCACCTTTACACAACACGCTAATTATACCTTTATCTAGTATAAGATAAAGCATATATAGCACAAAAGCATAGTTGCACTGTTATGTATACATTGCTAAATGTAAATGAAATATAAATATCTCAAATTAATTGCAACATATTTAAAACTAAAATTTCTACCATAACATTTTGTCTAAGCCTATACTTGTACACACCCAAGTCTTGCTCTTAAAGTTTTAGTGCTTTAAGACTATATAACTCATCTCAGCGCCAGACACTCCAGGCACCTGAACCTTGATGGATAGGTATCTGTCTCTCTGGATGTGTGCGTGTATGTGGGTGGCTGAAATGTTAAGTCATGCTTTGTTCTAAAAACTGTTAAGCTGGCTGACCTCTGATGTAGTTTCCAAAGGTCATCAATTTCTCAACTACAAAGATTTTGCAAGTAGTATAGGATATCAAAGAAGAAACCAAATGAAACCAAATGAAAACAAAGAGCCTCTCATTTTATCCCCAGCCATCCCTCACTGTTGCTTTCAAAAGGGATCAGAAATGTTTACAGAACATTTCACTCTTATTGTTTAACCACCTGATTGGGTTCGGTTCTGAAAAAGACCGATAGTTCTTCTTTCACTCCTTTAGCTAAATGCACAGCTATTTCAGATAAGTCTCCGCCAACTTCTAAACTCCTGATGTAAAAAGTAGGCTCGTGTTACAATTCTAAAATTTTTGGAGGTGTCTGAATATGTTTAGCCAAAGATTATTGCCCTTGAAAAACACTAAGCAAGATACTAGACACACATATGCAGGACAAAATTCAATAAACCCTTGATAACTGTCAACCATGGCAAAGACTACGAGGTGGTGACCTAACCCATTTCCGCTTTCTCTTGTGTGCATTTAGCCAACAACATTTTCCAGCCTCCCTTTTGTTAGGTGTGGTCATGTGACTGAGTTCCAGCTAATGAAATATGAGCGGAAATGATGTGCCCCTTCCAGGACTGGTACATAGAAACCTCCCCCATGTGATCCTCCAGGCGCATTCCGCCAGCTGAATGGTGAAGTCTGAGAATCTGCATCACTAGCTCTTCAACCTTTGGTCTCAGAATCCTTTTATACTCTTATAAATTATTAAAGACCCTCAAAAGCTTTTGTTTCTGTGGGTTATACCTATTTATATTTACCAAGAAAAATTTCTGAATGTTCATTAATATGTTAAAAAAATAATTATATAGATAAAACAATACAAACCCTAAATGTTAACATAAATAACATATTTATGAAAAATAGCCATATTGCCCCAAACAAAAAAATTAGTAAGAAAAAACGGTGTTTTAAGTTTTCACAAATCTCTCTTATGTCTAGCTTAATAGAAGACAGCTGGATTCTCACATAGGCTTCTGTATTTGACCAGTTGTGATATATTCTTTTGGCTGAAATACAGGAAGAAAACTCAGCCTCTCACAGATACATAGTTGGAGAAGGGAGGACCTTGCCCATTTCCTGAAATGGTCTCTGAGACCTCTGTGGTCCTAGCATCATACTTTGAGAAGCACTGATTTAGATAAAGGCAGAGTTATGGCATGCAAGTGAGAAATGAACTTTGATTGCATTAAGCCACTAAGATTGGGGGGTTTGTGTGTTATAGCAGCTAGCATTATCCTAATTTAACCACTAACTCGCATAGTAGCAACCCTGAGCCAGGGCCCATGAAAGCATTTTCATATACCAACTCATGCAACCCTCACACCAGTCCTATGAAGTTGCTCTTAAGTCTCCATTTTAGAGATAAGGAAACCGAGGCCCAAAGAGGTTAAGTGAATTATCCAAAGTCACACAGCTAGGAAACAAGTCTGGCTCTAGTTCTTGTTCCCAATCATTACACCGTACTGCCTACTGACCTTATCCAAACATTTCCCATCACCATCTTATACTTTATATCCAGTCAAACATTGCAGGCATGAGCAAAAAATTATAAACTTGCACTAATTACTTGCTTACTGGAGACAGATACATGGGTAGCAGCTAGGAGAGGGTGGTAGGCAGAATTCTAGATGGCCCCCCTGAACTTTGTCCCCTAGTATTACCATCCTAATTATGTTATGTAACATGGTAAAAAGGATTTTGAAGATGTAATGAAGGGTACTAGTCAATTGACCTTAAAAAGGGAGAATATCAGGTGGACCTATTCTAATCACACAAGCTCTTTAAAAGGAGAGTGTTTTCTCAGGCTGTTGGTGGAAGCATGAGAAGGACTTAATGCTCCACTGCTGGGTTTGAAGATGGCGGGGACCATGGGAGAAGGAATGTGGTGGCTTCTAAGAGCAAAGACCAGATGCTAGCCAGTAATGGAATTGGAGACCTCAGACATACAACAGCAAGGCACTGAACTCATCCCATAACCTGAATGAGATTGGAAGTGGATTTTTCCCCAGAACCTCCAGATAAGAGCTCAGCCCAGCCCCTGCCTTGATTTTGGACTCAAGACACTCTGAGCAAACAGCCCAGTCAAGCCCACCTGGAGTTCTGACCTGTAGACTCCTGAGCTGATAAATGGGTGTTATTTTAAGCCTCTAAGTTTGAGGTAATTTGTTATGCAGCAAGAGAAAACTGATAGAGGGAAACTCAGGGGAGACTCTCTGTCCCAGGGCACTTGCTTAAGCAAGACAGCCTTTCTGGTGAATATTCCTAATCCTGGCAACTGGTGGGAAAATTCTAAGTACCAGCAAGGTCTCCTACACAATTAAAAAAACAAATAAAAGAAAGCCAAACTGTATATTTCCTTCTCAATATTTTCAACCTACCACGAGCTATTTTAAATACAACAATCTAAAATAATTTATTATTGCAGGCCCCAGGAAAGGTAAGAAATTTCTTAGGGCAATATTTTTCATGTAAAAATTCCCCAAAGACCTATAAGTTAAAGTCCACTCATAAAAAGAAGTCTTAGAAAGTCCCAGAGTTAAATACCACACTCATGCACATGCCCTATAAAGTTTGCGTCCCAGATTCTCAGGGTTTTTTTTTTTTTTTTTTTAACACGTGATTATGAACAATTGTTTTCAAGGGAGACATACACATGTATTTGAGAGTAAACTATGTGGATATTATTATTTATTTTTTATATCATGTTCTGTCTTAAAAAAATAGGCTACTTAAAATACAGTAAGATAACAAGCAGAAAAACTAAAACAGGAGAGAAGTCAGAACACCCATCCAAAATCACAAAGTTCTTCACTTTTGCTAGAGATAGGTCTGAGTTTCTTAGAGACTAAAAAGATTCTTAGGGTCCATAAGACAAAAGGAAACCAGTTGCTGAGAATAAAAAGTTTTTCTAGGACACTAAGAGAAAACTCATTTATGGGTTGTATCATGAGGAAAGGCTAGGTTTTGATGCACAACAAACAGCCTCAAACCTTAATTACTTATATCAACAAAGCGCTATTTCTCACTCATCCTCTGTGTCCTCTACTGTTTATCTGGGGGTGCTGCTTCATATCTCCTCCTTCTGAGATTTAGGCTGGTACCTGGTTGCCATCGCAGGAGGAAAAGAGACTCTGAAGGTTGTACACTGGCAGATAATGATGGTCTGGAGGTGACCATCATTTCCTGTCATACCTCATTGGCCAGAAGTAGCCATATGGCCCCATTCAAGCACAAGAGGGCCAGGAAGTACAGTTCTATCAGTGCCCGAAAGGGGTGGGAACCAGCACTATCCAACTAAAAGCACCAATGGCGACCATACAGGTTGTTATAAACAGTGTGATATGGCACCACATCACAACTAATAGGATAGAGAGTCTCCTCTGATCATTGGGGTAAAGTCCTTCAATGCAGGTGGAAAGAAGGTGTGACTCAGGGAGGAGAGGAGGGGGAAATCCCTGAATTGACTGAATCCACCTGGACCATGAGACAGAATGGAAGCTCGAGGTGGAAATTACACTCAATTAAAAAAGAATATGAAGTCACACCTTTTCCACCCTTAACTTTGTAGCCAGAGAGCTCACATTCCCTGCAGCAGTACTACAGGTCAAGTTCCTTGGGAAGCAGGCTCTCAGGTGACCATAAGGGGTGGGAAGGAGTTAACTGGGGGTGCGCTCAGGAGCAACACCTGGGGTGGGGGCAATGGCTTCAGACAGCGTGGCCATCACCAGGTGGTCTAGAAGCATGCAATAAATGTCAGTGTCATTTCCTTCTGCTCTCCACCCTGGGTGCTAAATTTGTACAATTCTGGGAACTTGAGGGATTCACTTGGTCCTCCTAATGCAGTACAAAGATCTTTTCCATAACATTTCATATAATATGTCATATATTGAGGCCTTGTATGAATAGGCTAAAGTCGAGAACATGGCCTGGGGCAGCCTGCAGAAGGAGGTAAGATAAACATGTCACATATGTCAAAAGGAATTGTAACAGTGTAAATTACAAAGTATACTTTGAATGCAGAAACCTTGCCTGTGTTTCATATTTGCTTTAGCCCCAATTTTCCCTAAGTGTGTTCCTCAGAACATCACCCTTGAGAGGTGCTCGGCATTCAAGCATTCTCTAGGCAATGGGTATGGGACCCCCTCTGGGAGGTTCCTGGCAGACGTCAGCCTCCTGCGAGAATCCTGCTAAAAGAAACCTATTAGCTTTGTAAAATATAACTTTATTTGACCACAGGTAATATCTTAATATCTCGTGGAAACACTGTGTGATTCCAAAAGTTTATCAGTGTAAATCAAGCAGCTTAATAATTTGTTTTATTTTTTTTTAAGTAAATATTCCTTTATGAAAACAGCAGTAAGGATGTGGACTACCCCCTCCTCCCTTTCTTCTTCCCTCCCTCCTTGCTCTTTTTCTCTTTCCCTCTCTTTCTCTCTCTTTCTTTCTTATCTATGGAGGAAAGTTTCAGCTGAAGCTATTTCTCTACTAATAATGAGTGAGTCACATAGCAACAGCCAGTAAGAGAGACCATCTATTAGGAGTAGACAAAACGCTAAAATTTGACCATGCAGGTATGTTAGAGACTTCATTTCCTACCAAGATTCTGGAACTGAATTCTGAACTAACAGTCTACAAGTGACTGGAATTTATCATACACCTGCTGGGTGCCAGCTGCTGCACCTGTGTGTCCTTTACATCCATCCTGTGGACATTCTGGCTGAGAGTGGTTAAAATGCCTGCCCCAGGCCACGACAGGAGGGGCAGAGCTCAGCCTGGGCAGGGTGGTTCCTGGGTGCATGCTCTTCACCATGCTATTCCTCCCCAGGGCTCTATGCCTCTATCATTCATCTTAAAATAGATCAATAATAGCAAGGAAGCGCTAAAATAGTGCCAATAAAACTAACGAATATATCCCCTAAAGAAAGCTGCTGAAACTGTCTTCACTTGGGAAACTAATACAAAAATTAGATGAACTCTGACATTTTATACTTGTTGATTTTTTAGAAGTGAGTACAGATATTTTCAAAGAACTGCACGCATTTTTCCATTGTAGTAGGATATTTTATGACCATAGATGCTGTAAAAATATACCCGCATTCTGTAGTCTTCATGCGAACAGCCACCAAACATTTGACTGAAAATTCTGTGTTCTTGTGGTATGAGAGTGTTTTTCTTGAAAAAAAAAGTTGTTTGCTGTCCTGAAGGCACAGGAAAGAAAGGATCAGAAAACTGGCAGCTTCTCACATAGCTCAGTTTGCTTTTTCACGTGGCCGTGGCAGGGAGCAAGGACGAGACACTCTCACACAAACCATCAGCCCCAAGTGGGACTTGCCCGCTCTGATGACTTTCCATGGCCCTCCCCGTGGGATTTAGACTTACAAGGGGGCATTTGCACACATTCGATCCATAGCCATTCATATGCACGACTCCCTTTGGCTTTCTCCTCAAACTCCTATTTTTCATTTTCAGCTCTTCTTCCCTGAGCTGCCAAAACCAATCACCAGGCGACTCCCCACTGTGGAGATGCAGAAGTGAAGCTGTGAAAAGCACGGGCCACTAATGAGATCGGGCAGGTCGAAGAGCCTCTTCTCTTGTGTGGTGAGGGCAGCAAGGGCAGTGTTTGAAATCCACCCATTCTTGGCCAGTAGCCCCCACTTCCTCTAAGCATAAAACCTCTACCAGCGCTGTTTTGACTTGCACTTCTTTCCTGAGCCCTTTCCCTGGTGACATTTCCAAGATGCAGTAAAATAGCCCAAAGGCAGGAAGGTAGGAGGAATTTCTAACATGGGGAGCCTGCCCTGGAATAGACAAGCTCTCCCAAACAGCCCTGCCAGCACTGACCCTGCCGTGAGTTCTCAGATAAGCAGGTTTTGGATCCACCTTCAGTGCTTGTGGTAAATGACAATTATCTACGTGGGTGAAATATACCCTATTTGACCTTCATTGAAAGTACAAGAACGGTGTTGGACCCATCTGCTTCTCTAGATTGAATTTTCATCTGGTAGTAGCTTCCGAACATGGTGCTGGGTACAGAACTGTCTAACTAACTAACCAACTAAGACATCCAATAACAAGCAAACAAACAAACCCTACAGGTGTCTGCCCTTAAAAACTGGTTTAGGGTTTTCTACAGACTACACACATGCATTCACACAAGAATGGTGTAGTAGTTGCCAGTTCTTGGAAAATTTAATAAGAACTGCCATCTAGTGCCAAATACCTACTAATACGCTGACGAATCCTCCTGACTGGGCCTTGGTGACCCAGGATTTCAGTCCGTCAGGGTCCCTCCCAGGCTTGTTAAAGTGTATCCACGGTGTGCTGAGTATATGTCAAGCACTGGGACCGGCAAGGCTACTGGAAACAAAATGCTAATCAGCACATCCTATGGTTGTCAAATTTGCTTTAAAGTACTTGGGATTTAAACATTTAAAATAGGCATGCAAAGGGGAAAAGTGGCATCCTGGCAGGTCTGAGAGCCCTATGTTCCAGAATTGGCAAAGGAGACCACATGTTCTTATTTTCTAGCTCTCCTGCTCTGCTGGCGGCAAGGAAGCAGAGGGGCTACTAGGACCTGTGTGCCCTGTGGGAGCTGGACACCAAGGAACTCTTCCCTCCATTCTGAGGGGAACAGTGCCTTCATAGCCTCACTGGAGTTGGCAGATGGGGCGTGTAAATACATGGACAAGGGGAAATGGGGAGGGGAGAGAAGTGCTGAGCCTATAACTTAGGACATGCTACTGGAAGGTGTTTTGTTCTAATTAAGCCCAGAGGCAGAGTTCAGGATCAGCCAAGAGTCTAGATTCCAGAAAAAAAAATTTTTTATCTCCTGGAGACCCACTTCTAACACAGGAGCTTGCATGTGCTTGGCTTGGCTAACTATGAAGTTATGGTTTCTTTAAAGCGCCCCATTAAGGGGAAAGAACACTATAATAGTAGTTTGGGGTTGTGACAATTTTCTCTGTGAGCCTCCTCAGTAACTTTTCTGAAAATGTTTAGAACTTAGAGCTTAGAACGCTTGTTTCCACCATGATTTTCTTTCGCAGGGTTTATAAACCCTTTCTTCCTGATGCCAGCTTTAGGAATTTCTCAGCATGGTTTAAACTTACTTAAGTAACTACCCTTCCACTCCAAAACATTCCCTGTGAAGGAAAATACATGAAACTTAAGAACATGAAATTTTCAATGAAAGAACAAAGTCTGTATTTTCAATGAATGAATGGAAAAATAAAATGTAGTGTATATCATATGTGGTAGTTTGAAATTATTTTATGAATCCTAAAAAGAGAAAGATTATCTTTTAAAACTAATCTATTCCTGTGGGCATGATACCCTTTGACTGCATTAAATTTGGTTGAGGGTCCTTTGATTAGATTATTTGATAAGATGGCTTCAGGGCTTTTGATTGGACTGCATCAACGAGGTATGACTCAGGTTGAGTCTCCGCCCCCTTGCTGGGTCTGATATAAACCCAGAAACACACAGACAGACAGAGAGACACAGGAAAAGTAAGCTGCCATATTTGATTCTGCCATGTGAGAGAGGACTAGAGGATCACTTAAGCACGAAGCCCCCAAGAGGCTGGGCCCACGGAGCAGCTCAAGAAGAGAAAAGCCCTATGCCTAATAGCTGACAGCTGAGCTCTGGGAGCTGGGCTCAGAGAGACGGTAGATTCTGGAGGGGAAGGCACAGACCTGGGCAGAGATTGGTGGCCATCTTTGCCATGCGGCACTGACTTTGGGGAGAAAGCATCTCTGATGGTGCCTTGTTTTGGATTTTCATGGCCTTGGAACTGTAAGCTTTTACCCCAAAGAAGTCCCCTTTCTTTTAAAAGCCAACCCATTTCTGGTACTTTGCTTTGGCAGCCCTTTGGCAAACTAAAAAAAAAAGAAAAAAAAAAAAAAAAAATCATGCAATGGAATATTATTCAGCCTTGAAAAGGAACAAATTTCTGATACTCTGATACATGCCACAACATGGATGAACCTTGAAGACACTATGGTAGTAAAATAAGCTAGGCACAAAGGATGAACATTTTATGATTCCACTTATTTGAATTATCTAGAACAGGCAAATTCATTGAGACAGAAAGTCGATTGGAGGTAACTAGGGATTTAGGGGAGGGGGAATGGGAAATTATTGCTTAATTATGCATGTAAGCTTAATGCCACTATACAAAGATATGAAGGTTGTCCCTAAGGCAGAGCAGGGAGTCGGGTGAGGAGGGGAGGATACTGCAAAAAGTAGGACAATCCTATGTAAAGGCCAAGAGGCACGAAACCAGCTGCTGTACTCAGAAAAATTTACTTGTTCTGATTTGGTGGCGACTTGGACACATCTGTGGATAGGAAGTAGATAAGGTCTAATGAAATATATGTGGGAGTGAGGGATGATGGGGGCTGGAGGGCAGGTCATAAGAGACCATGTATGCCACACCAAGGACTTTCCTTGCAGGTAGCTGGGAGCTCTAAAAGAGGCTCAAATCCAGATGCCAGGGGCTTAGGGGTCCAGCTCACTTAACAGCCTGGTGGTCATGAATAAATTATTTCAGCCACCCCAAGTCCACTCTCTTGGGGCCACTGTGAGGGCTAACGAGATGACAAACTGAAAGCTCCTGCTATAGTGTCTGACACATGGTAGATACTCAATGAATGGTAGTGTTTCTTCTTTCCTTGTGACCCAGTTGAGTTTTACATTTAACTTACTGGGGGTGGGGTGGAATTCAATAAATTTAAAACTCTCAGTATATGATTTTACAATCCCAGAGTTCAGTGGCTGCTCCAAAACAAAAACGAGAGAGCACTGGTCAGACATTACTTCTTATCATTCGTGAAGACAATTATGGCTTCAATTTCCTCTCATCCCAATTGATTCCATCATGATTGGAAGAAGTGAGATGCATGCTTGCCACTGAAGACGTGCTTTTCACACTCCTTACTCTGGGATTTAGTAAAGGCATAGAGAGCTTTAAAATATTGCCAAATCCTTTTTAAATTCATATAGCTCAAGGCTAAAGATGTACACAGGGATTTTCTTTTAGAAATCACAGAGGTAGGCATGTTTGTCTGTAATGAAACTTTTCTTCTTAAGGAATTCCCTTAGCCATCTGTGTTTCTTCATAAGAACAAATTAGTCAAGAGCAGAAGATGATTAAAATCACACCACAGAGAGAATGAGGACTAATATTTGAGGAGGGAAATAATTCCCACTCTAATGCTTCGTTCAGAAGCTTTACAATTAGACGCAAAGCAAACCTATTTACTTTGTCAGTGTGGTATAGTGGAAAGAGCAGCTGAAGTCAGAAAAGCCACACATTCCAGCTCCTAAGAGCTAGTTATATATCTGGCAGGTTATCAGTTATATGACCCTAGGCAAATCACTTGGCATCCCCAAGCCTCGGTTTGTTTTTTTTGCTAGTAAAGAGGAGGAGACCTAAACTTACAAGATCACATGAGGCTGAAGGAAAAAATGTAGGATTATAATGGATTGGAAACTATGGTATGGTCAATAAATATAAAAGTTATCATTTTAAAAAATATCAGTCTTCTAAAATCTTCCAGGACATAAAAATAATAGAAGTCCTGTATCTCATGAATTGCTTTACATGGAATTTATATATACTGTGGAAAGGTCATATCTTTAATATATAACTGCTCAGAGTAAAGGCATGTTAGGACATGTCTTATTCTAAGTCTTTTTCTGACTCTCAAGTTGAGTATTAAAGAAGAAATTGCTGCAAGTGACACTGTTTTGAATTCTTATTAATTTCTTTGAACCACCAAATCACATGAGAAAAATAAAAGTTGTGTTTGTAAACTTTAATTTACTCTTCTGATAGTTGAACTTCATTAGGTTCATAAATGGGAACTAGGAACCAAGTGAAATATTAACTTACTGGAAACTTCAAAGTGATTATGTAAAAGGAGAGACAAAAGCAGTGGACACATTTATAAACTATCGTCATAAAATCCAATTAAATATTTCATTACTGAGAAAAAAATAATGCAAGTTCTGCAACCTGCTCCAGGGGCAATGAAAAGAAACTAAAGCATCTACTTTTTATTAATGTCAGTGGAAATTACTTAGGAAACAAAGTCCTTCCTCTTCACCACAGTCGATCTGGAACCCCCCCCCCCCACCCCCAGCAAATTCTTATAGACTAAACTTTTAATTTATAAAGACTATACATGGAATTTTGGCCTTTCTTCATGGTCTTTAAGTTTCCAACTTACATCATCTGCTTTACTGATAACCTGGAAGACAGTGTGTTCAACAGGGGCTCTCTTTGCCCATATCCAATGCTGCAGATGGGCCCAATTTCTTCCCATTTTGTTAAAAATGATCCCCTGGAAGTAACATGAGCAGATGAGAATGTGGTTTATCAGGGTTCACGGAGACTCTTTGTGATGTTGGCTTCATTTTATTTAAGTTTATATAATGATTACAAGATCTACAAATACCCTTCTTCAGAGCCAGGAGGCAAGGCATGGAGGAAAGCATTCCAGGAGTGGTTTTCCATTGTTTCCTGTGTCTAGGTGGTAAAAATCCTGATACTACATTCTTACCTGTTTCAGTAAGCACTAGACGTGTCCTTTTCTGGTTTAACAACATCGTTTTACATAAGGATCATATGGAGTATTTGACTGAAATAAAAATGAACCTGAATTTGAATATGTGACCTTGCTCAATGATGGTGACATGTATTGGTGAGCAATGAATGCAGGATAAGAGAGGGTGGGAGTGGTATGAGTTACAGTTCTTCCGGTTATAAAGACATAATAGTCAACCTAAGCTCAAAATAAACAGTACCTAACCCAAAAACAAAACAGGAATTTACTGACTAAAATATATCTGAAAAGTCTGGGAGAGGGTGGGCTCCAGGCACAATTCTGTTAGGGGCCCAGACTATGTCCTCAGGACTCAGTTTCTCTCTCTTCATTTCCAAGACCCATTTTTTCAGGCTTCCCTTCTCACACCCTATCTGATGGCAGGAAGGCCCCACTTCCTACTGAATCCAGCTGGGGGGCAAAAGGGCAAAAGATCTAGTCTATTTCATGGGCTCTGGCTTGATCACATGTCCATGCTGATCCAGTCACAGCAGCCAAGGAAACGTAACCCACCTGTCAACCTCGAATCACAAATCTACCTCAGGAATCAAGGGGGTGGATTTGCTTCTGAGAGTGGCAGTGGGGTGGGTCTGGGTGTAATTCCCAGAAGAGGGCAAATGGATTCTGGGTGGCAAAAATGACCACTATTCACTATGCGGATGGCAGCGGGAGGACTGACACGTCCTGGTTTGGTAGACGCAAAACACGGTGGATTCTTTATTTGGAGTATCCATGGGAATCTGCTGGGAAGCTGTGTTCAAATTATACAGGCCCAGGATGAGTTCTGTTGCCCATCTCCATTTGAGAGCCACTGGGAAAAGCTCTGAACATCACAATCAGGGCAAACAGTCTGTGAGTGGAATCCAGACTAATGCTTACTCCTCACCCCTGCATAGTCTCTGCAGGTGGATAACGGTCCCAGGTGACAGAATCATTTACCTCCCGTTGTCAACGTGATCAAAATGGTGTAGTAAATCCTCTCAAGCATCTCCCAGAAGATGCACAAATATAAATCTCTCTAAAGAGTGTCCTTTTCATCTATCAAATGTGTGCTTAGAGGAGTTCTCAGAGTGAGTTCTGAGGACTTCTGGGGGGGACTCAAGGCCCTTTCAGGGGCCCCATAAAGTAAAAACCATTTTTATTAATTGCCCTTTTCACTGGTTGACATGGCAACTAAACTTTATGAAACTATCAGTTGCTAAATTTTGGTCTAGTATCGAAAAATAATGTTCATATTTACCTGAAAAACACTATTAAAATATTCCTCTTCCCCCGCCCCCATTACATATCTGTGTAAGGCTGGGTTTCTTCATATACTTCAACCAAACAGTGTATCATCACAAGTTGAATACCGAAGCAGGTGTGAGAAGCCAGCTGTCCTTTGTTAACCCAGACATTACAGAGTTTTACAAAAATGTAAAATAATACCAATGTTCTCACTATTTTTCATTTGGAAAGTACTTCCCCCATAAAAAGATGTTATTTACACTAAGACATTACTTATTATTATTTTTAGAGGAATACTTAAAAATTTTCTTAGTTTTACTTTCTCAAATGGCAATTATCAATAAACATAGCCTACATAAAAAAACCTCTTTGGGGCCCCCAATAATTTTCAAGAGTATAAAGGGGTCCTGAGACCAAAAAGTTTAAGGTCTTCTGGACTAGAGTGACCCAGATCACTAGGACTATTTTTACATTGAATTAGCACATTCTACCAAATAGACACTCCAACCATTGCAGAGCCTGATATGTGCTATAAAACTTGAGGAAATGGGGATGATTCAATGGGTTCATTGCTGAACATTTGTTCTTGCTCATTACTTTCACATCTGTTCAAGGTTTGGTCCTTTGAGAGGGTTGCCAGTATGTAACACTCGTTTTAGCCACTAGATGGCAAGATTTGCATAGAAAATCTTCAGCACGGGCTGTATCTCCAGCAGATTCCTAGAGATTTTAGATGGGACAAATAAAAAGGGTTTGGCACATCTGAAACCAGCACACACTGAATTTATTATGGTAATTTCATTTTTGTTCTTGTACATCTCTAACTTTGAAGTCAGTGCTATCGATAAAAAGAGATGCTTTCTGATAAAAGGAGACAGCAGTCTCCTCGCATTAAATCTCTTCTTTAGCAGTGGTTCTCAACTTTGGCTGCACATCAGAATCACCTGGGAGCTTCTAAAATCCAGATGTTAGGTCTTTCCCAAACAATTACATCTGAATTTCTGGGGATGGGGCCCAGGGATCAGTATTTTTGAAAACTCCCCAGTAGATTCCAAAGTGCAGCCTAGGTTGAGAATCACAGTCCTATAATCTTTGTCATTAAGAGACCACCAACTGTTGTTAAAAAATGGCATGGGTGCCTTAAAAAGTTACCCAGAGCATTTACCATATGACACAGCAATTCTATTTCTAGGTATAAACCCAAAAGAATTGAAAGCAGGGATTCAAACAGATACTTGTACACCAATGCTCATAGAGGCATTATTCACAATTGCCAAAAGGTGGAAGCAACTCAAGTGTCCATTAAGAGCCGAATGGATAAACCAAGGGTGGTATAGCCGTAGAATGAAATGTTATTTAGCCATAAAATAAGTGAAGTGCTGGTACATGCTACAACATGGATGAGCCTTGAAGACATCATGCGAGTGAAACAAGCCAGACACGAAAGGACAGGTATTGCTTGACTTCACTTACATGAAATAACTAGAATATGCAAATCCACAGAAACAGAAAGTAGATTAGAGGTTGGGAGGGTCAGGAAGAGGGGGCACAGGGAAGTCAATTTTTCCTGGGTGCAGAGCCTCTGTTTGGAGTGATGGAAACATTGTGGTAATGGATGGTGATGATCGTTGCACATTATGAATATAATTAAAGCCACTGAACTGTAAGCTTGAAAGTAGTTAAAATGGGAAATTTTATGTTGTATATATGTTATCACAATAAGAATACATTAAAAAAAAAAAAAGAAATAAAGATGGTTGAAATGGTGGGTTTTATGTTATGTGAATTTTACCTCAATTAAAAAAAAATTCGTCAGGGGAAAAAGAAGCCACCAAAAGGCCCTAGGGAAGAGGCAATGATTTTTCTTTCTTCTTTCCTCAAAAAAATTTTTAACCCTACTCCAGTTCATTGTTTCCTATCATTTAAATGTCAGCCAGTAATCTGGGAAAAGGGGCCAGGAAAAAAGGATAAAAACAAATCTTGGAACCAACTCACATAACTATAACCCCTAGAATTTACTATTGTAGAAATGTTCTCATGGAGGATCCTGTTGTATATGTAGAGGCAGAAAAGAATGCCCACATCTAAAAAAAGATATACCAGAGTCTTAGAAAGGTAAGAGGCATAAAGTGACGGTGCAATGGGAGTCTTTAAAGAAAATGCTCCCCCAAATGTTGGATAATCTTTATTTTCCTGTCTGCCCTCCACTCTAACCCAGCTTCTCAACCCTTGGCTGGGCTTTACAATCACCTGGGAGCCTTCAAACATTCAGATGTATGTTTACAGTAGAGATTTTGATTCAGTGGGTCAGGATGGGCCCAATATTGGTACTTTTTAAAAGCTCCGGGGGTGATTCTAATACGCAGTCAGTTTGAGAACCACTGATCTAATCAAATCAGTAATTGCATGATAAATCCCACACCATTAGGGGATTCTGCTTTAAAATAATGCATGGTAAAACCTAGTTTCATGAACGAATGTAATCTAAGTTCACATCCATTCCACTTTATGCCTGTGTGTGCCGGAGCAGGGAGATGGATGATCAGAGTCATTACTGTACCTGCCACTTTAACTAGCTAAGTTATGCTCATCTTCATTTATCCTTGACTCCTGAGAAAAGGCTGGTATGTCAGTTATATATTATTTCCGAGGGACCTCCTGCAGTGAAAATCTACAGGTTTTCCAGGCCTTATGATGTGAGTGTATCCTCTTCAGTTCTTCCATGCTTTCTACATGTACAATCCAGGCTCTTTCTTTGGCATATGAATACTCTGCTTAGTGAAGAGCAATGAGCAACACTGACATCGGGTTTCAATCAGCTGTCCTTATAGTCACAGAGCCTCCCTCTCCTCCAGGGCTAAGGGCCCTCTGTAATGGCACTGTTGTGGGGGCCATCCAGGAAAAGAGCTCTCTCATCATCTTGCATCAGTTCCCACGGTTGCCTCCAAACCTGGTTAACTTTACACAGGCAATTAGCAAAATGCTAACACACAGGGCAGTGGAGCTGCTGTGCCCCAGGGTTGTGTCTCATTCTCACTTGCACTGGTTATTCTCTGTTTGCCACCCTCACTCCCAAAATCATTCTGTCTTCTCACTCCCAAGTTCATTCTCTGGTTAGTGGGGACAGTGGCCCCTGCAAACTGCAGGCTGCCAGATGGGTTTGGCCAAAGGGAGGCTGAGGCAGGCAGGATCAAAGAGTGGAAGGAGAGAGAAGTCTGGTGTTTCTTCCCAATCCCTCCCTTGGTGGTGGGGCAGCGGTTCAGCGGCTGATCCCTGCTGGACTGTGGGAAGCCCCTCCTGTGGAGGCCCCTCCTGTGTGAACCCCCTCCTATGGGAGACACCTCTGATGTGAGTGCCCCCCCTCCTGTGAGAGAGTCCCCTCTGATGGGGAGCCCCCACTCCAGCTCTCCTCTGGCTCTAGCAACCCTAGAGCCTTTCTGTGGGCCCTTCAGCGCTGGAGTGGTAACTGCTTCCGGCCATTGCCAGCCCCTGGGAAAGATCCCTTATTAAATTAAGTTCTCTTCAAAATCCCAGCTGAATGTGTCTTCTGTTTCCTGCTAGCACCCTGACTGCTGGAACACCTATATTAACTGCTCTCTGGATTGATATTGTACTTTTCAATTATTCACACTGGAGTCATGTAGCTCATATGCCTCAATAATCAACTTAAAGATAACCTCTAAGTATTAGGTTACTTTTAGGCATCTTTCTCTATATGCGCTTCCGTGACATTCTAGACATCTTTGAAATACTCTTTATAATAATGGCAGGTGTCTCAATCTTCTGTTCCACAAAACAAAGGGATTGCACAGGATGATCTACAAGATTCCCCTTCCCCAGGTCCTAGCTTCTTCTGATAGATGCTATGATGAGACTAGGGTAGATTTTAGCACAGTGGAGGAAGGTGCGCCCTCAGAGAATGGTGGGAGATATGCTCACACTGTCCTGGTGTATTTGTGAAATGCTGTTCTTTAGAGTAAATGGGGGGCAGTTCACTACATTTTTTAAAAGTGATTCATCTATTCACCGAACAAACGTTCACTTTACTGAATCCTTGATGTGCTTGGCTTTAGAGTTAGCAAGTAAACAGAGGTGTGACCTTAGCTTAAACAGATCAGTGTCTGGGGAGGGAAGAGACGCCTAAACCCCCGGTTCCCAAATTCTGGTGTGCATTAGAGTCACCTGGAGGACTTGTTAAACCACAGACTGCCAGGCAACATCCTCAGAGTTTCTGACTCAGTTGGCCTGGGGTTGAGGGGTGGGGCAAGATTTTACGTTTGTAACAAGCTTCCAGGCAAGGCTGCTGCTGCTATTCCCTGAGGACCATGCTTTGAGAACCACCCATCTAAACACTTCCTTAGGACTCAACATACTAAACTAAATAGAGGTTACATGCAAAATGCTGTGGTAGTTGCGAGATGGGAGCAATTCCATTCAAGTGGTGAGGAAGGATTTTACTAAAGAGAAGCCCCTGGATTGGACTTTACAGGGTGATCAGGAATCCACCCATCACAGGAGAGGAAGACATTTCAGGTGTGGCTGCAATGTGAGGAGAGGTGAGGGGGAGTGAAAACATATGGAATATTTGAAAAATGGTCTTCATGTGGTGTGACTGGCTGTGGACCCACTTCAGGCCGGAAAGGGAAGCCAGCAGCAGAAGAGATGCTGGGAAAAGTCTGGGGCCAGCTTGTACCACACTTGCTTCTGTCCCTTCTCGAGTGCCCCTGACATTCTCTTGGCCCACCTTCTCCAGCCATCACTGTGGCCCTCGACGTCCCCCAAGGCGGCCTGGCAGCACCTGTCCTCAGCATGTCTTGCTGTCTGCCTGTGTCTTTCCTGAACATGGCTGCCTGGGAGGCCCACGGGCACCCACCTGCCACTCGGCATGCACAGCCTGGAGATGTGAGGGACTTAACAGTGCACGGGCAACCCTGGCCAATGGGGGACAGGAGGTGATGAAGAAATACCACCTGTTCTCAGGAACAGATCTACACAGATCCTCCTCAGGTAACCAGCTCGATAATGCGAGCTTACCCCGACTTTGCGCCTCATCCTCCTTGCTCTCCCCGACCTCTCCCTCTCATTCCCTGGGATGCCTTCCCAAAGGAAACCATCTGCACTGAGCCCTTATCTCAGGCTTTCTGGGACAGCCAGGCTCACACAGGCTGCAAATGCCATGCTGTGGAGTTTACACTTTGTCCTGGAGACAAAGCACACCAGAACTTTTCCAGGATTAAGAAAAGGAAAAAACACTCTGATGAGGAAAAAATGTCCCACACGGGGGCGTCAGGCATTGGGTACTATCTAAATACTGAGAAAAGAGCCAGTCACGACGGATTCAACCCACTAAGGAGGCTTCCGTCGGTCGGTATTCTCGGGCTGGACAGCCATTCCTTGGCAGTGCCATTCCCATTCACGCTCAAGGACGGTGTAGGCCAAGCTGTCTGCATAGAGGCCAATCCATTGACATAGTGGGAACAGTGACGTATACAAGGAAAGGATCACCCCCGATGTAAAGACAGGTAGCTGGAAAGGAAGAAAATAACCATTCCAAAAAGAAAAAAAAGGGGAAGGGAGATGACGCCTCTCGGAAACAGTTCATCTGTACAGGAGGACATCCCAAAGAGGCCCAAAGCCTTTTACTACAGAAAAGAGAAATCTCCCTGGTCTCTCCCTCCTCTGAGCCCCCATTCCCTAACTGGGCCAATAAGGAAAGTGGACACCAAAGGGGGCTTCGTGCTCGGAATTAGAAGTAAGAAGGGAACAGTGGAGGAGTATGGGGGAGGAGGCATTGCCAGGAAGCAAGCAGTGCCAACCTACTTCCCTGGACACACACCTAGTAACTTAGTAGGTGTTTTCTGCCCTGTGCCATAATTACCTGCTGTAGACCCCAACATTTAGCAAAAGTCTGCTAAATGCAGACATTTTGTTAAAAGTACTATGAGGAAATGAAAGAAAAAAGGTGACATTAGCATGGGGAAGTGGGCCAGTGAGAAGAAATGGCACAAAGCAGTCCAGCCCAGACAACTCAAAAGAAATGTGGGCTTCTTCCACCCCCAGGGGGTGCCAGAGATCTGGGGGGGCACGGGGTGGTAGTGAGGGGGTGATGGGGTCTGTGGGGTTGGGCAAGGGCACTAGTAAACCTGCTGCCAGTATACAGAAGGAATGACACCAGAAGTCAGAGAACTCTGGGGACTTTTTTATGTCACTGAGACACTGTAAGTCAAGTGCTGGTGAAAGATCTACCCAAAGAGCAAGAATGTCAGGAATGGCTCCTTTATTGACACAAGGTGTGGCAGCTCATTATACATCTGAGTGTTTGGAACTGCTGCGTGTGTGTGATATATATCAAGTACTGAAAATGGTACTTCGGGTTGTTTTAAAATATGGGAATTTAAGATATACTGCATTCTTTTGTTCTTATCTAATATTTTGAATAAGATAAATCATATAATACAGTTCAAAATTCAAAATGTATAAAATAGTAGCAGTGAGGAGTCGAGTATCCTTCTCACACTTATCCCTCTGACCCCCGGTTCTCTTCTCCACAGGCAACCAATGATACTACTTCTTGTATCTTTCAAGGGATATTTTACAATTTTGTAAGCAAAAACACATGTAAAATCTTTTTACTTCTATTGCACACAAATGATACCATACGTTATATATAATATTGCAAGTTACATTTTTCATTTAATAATGCCGGAGATCTTCCCATATCAGCCCATATAATATATTTCATTTCTTTTCTGTGTTTGCATGATATTCCTTTGCAGGGAAAATTCATTTAAGCTTTTCTAACTTTTGCTATTATAGAAAATAGTGAAATGAAAAAATATTACATCAAGAGTACAGATGACTTCTTCCCAGTAAAACATAAATTCAATTTAATATGGTAAACCAGATTCATGTAATAAAAACGTGTTGTTGAAAACACGGTGCATATATTTAAGTAGGGTACACTTTATAAGAAAGATTAGTTATTATAGCTAGTAGAAGCAGTGTGTTTTCAAAAATAGATCATGCAAATATTGAGTGATTTTTAGCATCCCTTGACTTAGACAGTCAAAACTAATGATGTTTACTTAAAGCCATAAAGAAGGTTATCTGTAAAGGGCAGAATTAGCACCAGCCACTCAAGCAGATTTAAAAAACCTGATTCCTAACTCTGCCCTTGTGGTCTTTCCAATAAAATGGAGATGATGATTCCTGCCTTATCTGTACCTGGGAAAGTTGTGCTGATAAGTTGGAAATTATTTCACATATGTGAAGTTCCTTTATAAATTATAAAGGTCTGTACCAATGTTAAGCACTTGTTATTCTTGTTTTGCTTACAGTGTCATTTTTGAAGGTCAGTGTGTGTAATCTATGGAATAAATTCTGAAATAAATTTCATAAAAGCAATTACATTGGGCATGGCCATTTTAATTAAATGTTACTCAATGGTGGCCCTTATACATCATAATGTTTTTTAAACCAATTAAATGAAGAATAAGAAAGGAACCAGATTGCTATTGGCTAAGCTACCACAACTTTTTAAAAAAAATACTGTCTTTACCTCCCCACCTCATCTACAGTTATTAAAATGAAGTTCACTCCTAACAATCTTGACAAGGAATAAATCTGGAAGCCATTCAAATCTGACAGGGTAGGTAATATCTTTTTGCCAATTAACACTGTTAATATTCTTTTATTCAAAGGCAATGGAAAGTTTTGATCCTGAAGCCCAGGAAGTAAACACACAGAGAAGCAGATACGCGAGGAAAGAGAGAAGTCTCCATTAGACATGGCAGAGGCCCCAGGAAGAGAGACAAGCTGTTTGCTTGCTAGTCTACAGCTGGCCTTGTGGAGAGGGCAGAGCAGCTGAGCCTGAAGAGAAACAAGCCCCGGGAAAAGAGGAACCCAGGAAGCCTGAACCCTTCCAGACGTCGGCAGCCATCTTGCTCCAACATGTGGCAACAGACTTTGGTGAGGGAAGTAACTTATGCTTTATGGCCTGGTTAACTGTAAGCTTCCACCCTAAATGAATATCCTTTATAAAAGCAAAAAAACAAAAAACAAAGGCAATGGAGTCTTTCTAGATTCATCTGGAAATGATCAATAAAACAAATGGGTGAACAAAATTTAAGTCCTCTGGAAAATGGAATGCTGATCTGTCTGGATTTGAGAAATATTAGAATAGGTACCCATTTCACACATTAAAATCTCCAAGACACACCAGCACCGAAGCTGGTGGGTGCCCCTGGCGATTCCGAGCTGTCATTCTAGTTTATGCTACTTCTTTTCTAGCCACTTACCACCATGGCAACAGTCCACTGACCTAACCTTAAGTGAAATAGAATCTGTGGCAAGACTGAGACTTTTAACAATTCTACTTGTCATTACAGGGTAGGAGGAAATTGATGGATTTGTACCAAGTTACTTAACAAACCTACTAACAAAAGGAGCGCTCCCAGCAAGTGAATGGACCCCACCTTCAGAGCATCCCCCAGAAAGCCAAGCATCACATCATTAGTGTCCAAGAACATCCGCCCACAACACCTGTCCATCAAAACCCTGCACTGAGTTTGGACTTCTTCCTTGGACATTTTATCTATTCACCTTTTCCCAAAAAGACAGAACTGTACTGGGTGGCTCATTCAAAGTGATTATTAATCTGATTATTAATTTCCTCCAAAATTTAATTTTAATACATAAATAATCTACAGGAAAGAGCATATTCTGTTGCACAAGTTTCCTTATAGGAATATCATCCAGACATATATATCTGCTTCTAATGTCTAAACTGCTCTCTGGGTGAGGACAAGGGTTTAGAAATATCAATTCCAATACCCAGGATCTTAACTCTCATCCCCAACACAGCAGAGACACTCTTTCCACTCACCACTTTTCCTTGAAATGTTCTATTGCGTAGCTGGTAGCTCGTAACAGATTGCAGTTTTGGTGGCAGTGCTCTCTGATTTGGAGATATAAATACTGTTTCAGAGATTTGTTTTATAATTCATCTTCTGTTTTGTCATGGCTGGGAAGGTCAGCTTCCAGATTTTCTATTCTAAATTACTTTTCAACAGATTTTGCAAATAGACCAAGGAATGGCTTTCATCTGGACCTGAACAAACTTGTCAAGCCCCCTCTCTCTTTTGTTACAATGTAAACAGTCGGAAATCCCACAATTTCCCAAATCAATTATGTGAAAAAGAATAAACAGGTGCTTTGGAGACACGGGTGTTATAAAAAGAAAATGGTAAATTATTTTTTCATGAGCCAGCTGCTCAACTGATGTGATTCCAGAGAAGGTTCTCCTAGGTGCTAAAGCTCAATTAGCAAATCAATTAAGATCATGTCCCTCTCTTGCCAACAAGACCACATGGCCACTCTGCCACCCCCCACGTCAGAGCTTTCCCATGGATCCCCATCACCAAGGCCAAATAAGCCAGTTGATCTGAGGTTCCTTTGCTTTTCCACTAACGGTGGACAACAGGTTGGTGGTGGTGTTTCGGGTTTCACTAATGATTAGCAAGCATGAGAAGGAGCAGGGCTCTGTTCTGTCCTACTTATTCATGTCTGTTCCAGGCCTCTCTGCTTTAGAAGCTGGGCTCAGCACAGGCTCAGTGCAGGCTGAATGGTGTGGCTGGCTGTCATTTTCTTACAGTGGAAAACAGACAGGACCAGGCAAAGCAGATGGTTCCTTAAGGGGCACATCCAAAAAAATCTGCTAGCAAATTGTGGCAGCATCTTTCAAAAAAACAAAAAACACAAACCAAAAAAACCCCAGCAACTTACTGGAGAGGAAAACCAGCTCTTCCTTGCCACATCCTGCAATGACCCATCCATCTCATAGACTCACCCACTTAGGAACTTTCTATTCCTGTGCAAGGCATAATAACCCTTCATCTGGGGGCTAAGGGCAACCTGTCTTCCTAAGCCTCCTGGAAATAATCATTATCACCACTTATGCTTCCTTGCTTGTCAGGAAAATCTAGGTAAGACCTACCTTCAAAAGACATGCTGTGGCTCTATGGAGGCTCACCCAGCCCCAAAAGAAGCAAATACAAATACTGTCTATTTGGCCTGTTGAGTGGGACCAGGAAAACCTCAAATAGCAATTAGCAAGTGACTATTTCCATCATAAAATATTAATGGAGTTCCCCCCACCCCCCAAACTCCAAATAAAACCTTAAAGATCATGATAATTTTTTGTGGAAATCTTGGCCCTTAATGTCTGAGTTTGGGCAAATCTTTTAACATTTCTGGGCCTCAGTTTCTTCATCTGTAAAATGAGAAGGTTGAATTGGAAGATTTCTAAGGTCCCTTTTAGCACTAAAATTCCAGTCTTCTTTGAATGGGGTAGTTCTCCTCCAACATTTCCATATCACAGACATAATTAATCACAGTTATTCAGCGTGAGTTAAAACTAGGAAGACTGTTTCCATCCTACCCAGGGCTTACCTTTTCAACTGCTGTGTGTTCTTCATTTGCAACGCTTGGTTTTCTTGACTCATTTTTAGACTTGCTCAGCCTTCTGGAGACTTTTTCTCTGAGTAAGGTGGCATAACCAATGTGTTCATAAATGGGGTTTGTTGTCATTTTTGAAATGTATTCGGAAGCTTTTGTTTCTATGTACAGTGTTATCAAGCCATCTGTTACCAGGTCATGAATGGATTCAAATCTCTTCTCTCCCACGAAATGTTTCCCATCATAGAAGAGCCTGTAGTTTAAGGTCTGGTTTCCAAACCTACCCAAGAGAGAACGAGAGATTACAAGAGTGTTAGAACTATTAACAGTTAATGGCAATGAGAATAATACACCTAACATTTTCTGAGCACATACTGTATGCCAGCTCTAGGCCATGCAGTTCACGTGGTTTTATTTTATTTTTTCATTTACGTATCACAGAGACTCTTTGCAATGGGTATAATTATTATCCCTGTTTTAAGGCTGAGGAAACTGAGGTTTGAAGAAATGGGGGTACTTGCTTGAAGTTACACCCCAGGAAAGTGGCAAAGATGGGATTTGAATCCAAGTAGTCCTTTGGGGTCATGTGAATCTAGAAATCACATTCATAAAATGAGAATAGCCAGAAGGGTAACAAACATCTTACTTGTGAACTTCCTTCATGGGAACTAGCCAAACCCTCTGCCCTTCTTCTGTACTTGGCAATTACCTCTACAAGGGATGCTACTGCCCCTTGATGTCCCTTATTATTATACCTTTGACAATCACCTGCAGAGCACCTCACACCTCCACCCTAGTTGGGTGGCATATGGGGAGCTGCCCAAAGATCCCTGCTGAGCCCCCATTGCCAGAGTCCCAGCAACCTTAACCTAGAGGTCCCTCCCTTTAGGGGCTGGCTCTCCCTTCTTGGCCCTTGGTCCTATATCTCATAGTGCCTGCATGCTTCCCCCACGGGGACTGCCAGCTCTTGTTGCTGGGGTGCTGGGAAGAGAGAAAACCCTTTGCAGACCTAGAGCACTTGATAGCTCTTCAAATACTTTCTCATAATTACATCATTTAAGGTAGGTTTAGATATCCCCAGTTGCAACTTGGAAAGTATCTTTCCACAGTCACGACATTGAGATAGTGCACTGAAGATACCTTTCGTGGGTTGGCCTGGGAAGTATTTCCATTTTATATCATCCTTTCTGTGGAGAAAAGTCTTCCCAATTCCAAAGAGTTCACAAATGAACTTTTGGAAGACAAAAGTTGGATACCTTCCCCAAACTTTACAAGATTGCTGTGAGGATCAAATGAAATACAATATTTGAACAAGGTTAGGAAAGTAGAGCAAATGCAATGCCTTTCTGGTGTTGTGATTTTCCATACTAGGATTTTGTGGTAAAGGCTCAGGATAACCCTGCTTGGATTGCCCACTGGCCTGGAGCATAGGAACTGTCATTTGGAGTTCTCTGGATCAAAGTGACCCCTGAGGGGCCCTCATGAACAAACTGCATGTCCTTCCCGGTAAACACATGCAGTGTGAGGTGAATAACTTCAGTAGAGTAGCTGGGTACTAACTGAGCCAGAGGTGTTTCTCCCTCAGTTAGCTCTGCATTCCAAGCAGAAGTAGCTATAGGAACACTAACTTTCGAGATAATTCTCCAGTTTACTTTGTGTCATAAACAGAGCTTCAGTGTCCACAAGTATAGATAACATCTGTGGCTGAGGAAATGTATACTGCCTGGGAGCTGCTGCTGGTGCTTCATAAACAAAGTGAAAATAAAAATTAAGTCAAGTCACTTGTAAAGCAATTAACACGCTGAACAAAACCAAGCTCACCTTAGAGCTAACGTGTAGCATCCTGGCTGCCGCTGGCTTTCTCTAAGAATGTACGCCCCCTCCACACCTCCGAGAAGGTCGTCTGCCTTCTCCCGGGAGATGATCCCATGAAACCTGAGGGAGAGAAGTCTTTTGTTGCTCTGGACAAGTCACATGCAAAGTATGGACCAAAAAGCATGGCGGGGCCACACAGAACCTACAGCACCCCAATAGGGTGGAGAGGGACTGACTACTGTACCCCTTGAACATGGACATGGAACTGCCTCTCAGCATGTGCCCAAACATGCTGGGTGATAAGTATCCAAATAGGCAAGAAAAAGGAGGATGGCCTGCCTGGTCCACCTGGCTTTCTGCTATTGTCTTTGCTCTCAAATTAAAGCTGAAAATAAAAGCCAGGTATGATTCCTTTTTTAACCACGGGGAGTAACAAAAGAGTAATTACCAATTTAACCCTCGTTCAAACCCTAGTTCTGGATAGAACTAGGTACTATCCAGATTGCAAATGAGCACTTATTGATTATTAATCTGCTTACTGAAGGTGCAGGGTGTTTTCATTTTTAGAGGCTCATTCTCTGGATAGAATAGCGAGCTGTCATCAACCTTCTTCCATTTCTTTACATTTTAGGAGCAACAGCTTAGGGATATATTTGAAAAATGTGCCTGTTTTTCTTTTTTGGAGATAAAGATTATTTTCTTTTTCTACAATTTAAAAAGAACATATGTGCATGCAGACAACAAGGTGTATCCTGGGGGTAGGGGGCTTGGCCAATGACCATTTTGCTCTGGAGCAGATGTCTGAGGCCTGGAGAGGGACACCAGGGAGGGTGAGGGTGAGATGGGAGTTTGGGGTAGGGAATCAGCCCACTTTCCCTGCTGCCTTTAAGCAAGGACAACTGCTCCACTCTCTAGTAGAGATTTGATCAATCAGTATTTGAGAGGAAGGTGGAGGAGCTGAGCGCAAGTGAGGCCAGGGCCAAGGAAGCCCAGGCTCCTAGAGAGAGGAAGCAACACCTCCTTTCTAGGATTATCCATACAGTCTATAGAGCTTCAGGGAATAAATTAGAGAAGAAATTTTCTGGACAGAGAATGAAAGGGATAGGGGCCAGGGAGGTTAGCTAGACCAAACAAACAAACAAATATAACATATATATATTCCCCACCCCCCAAGAATGCAAAGATTAAGTTAGAGGAGAAATATAGGAGGATAATACTTTGTAAAAATATACCTACCACAATATTTATTTCCAATTCCCTTTCTTCCCAAAGATTCCACCTCTCTCTCTCTCTCTCTCTCTCTCTCTCTCTCTCTCTCTCTCTCTTCTTCTTCTTCTTCTTCTTTTTTAGGAGGTACCAGGGATTGAACCCAGGACCTTGTACATTGGAAGCAGGTGCTCAACCACTGAGCTATACCCGCCCCCACTATCTCTTAAAAAGTATACCTTGAAAGGTGAAGCTTTTGTCTTAGGGGAGAGAGGTTAGAAAAAGCTGTGGATGTGAGTTCCAACATCAGCTCTTCAAAGTCTAAGGTGGTGAGAGCATGGGAGAAAGGAGTTTTCTGCCTTCTCAAATCTTGGTTTTAAATATTGAGAGCCGAAATCTAGAGGTCTTGGAGCAGCACTTCTCTGTGGTGCCATGAAATTGGAGCAACTCTCCTGCCCAAAGGAGGTCAGTGTCCTCCAGTTGTTAAGGGTGGGAGATTTGGAGGGCTTTTGCCAGAGCCTAGACCACATGGGTCTAAGGGCGCCGCCCACAGCCTAATGGGATTGGAACTGGTGGATCAGTTTGTAGGGATTCCGGAGCAGAGGCATCTGGGACTGTGATTCTCAGTGTGGCCACTGCACCCGAGGGGCTTGCAGAGAAGCCTCCTGTGAGGCAAGAGACTGGGGCGGGAGAGGGCCGACAGAGAGCCTGGACAAAGAGACCGAGCCCCATGACTGTGTACGCAGAGGGCATCTGAGCACTTTCCACACCCAAGTCAGAAAGGACAAAGGCTGGTACCAGAAGAGGTTTGAGGCTGGGCTGCACAGGGACAACCTGACTGCAGGGGGTGACCCTGGCAGAGCTGGGGCTGGATGAGGTGAACCTCACAGGGGCTGGGGACACAGTCAGGGGAGGGCACAGGAACCTGATGTCCCTGCCTCAGGCTGCAAAAAGAGGAGAAGGCATTGACCTGAAAGGGGCTACGCTGTAAAACTCTAGAATTGGCAAGTTTACGTGACCACCACCAGCAGAGAGAGAGTGTCAAGGACTAAGTTAAATTTAATTGTAAAAAAGAAGTAAATGACAATTTTGTGCACCTGCAGACCCAGTCTGTAGAACCTCAGCTCCTTTACGCATGGTTTTAAAGAGTGAGAATATCTATGATGCATGTGTCTTATGATAACTTAAAAAGAAAGCATGCATAGACAAAAGACCAGAAGGAAACAGATGAAGGGAAAAAGTTAACCGTGATTCTTTTTCATAGTGGGACTACAGGTGTTTTCTCCCTTCAATTTTCCTCTATTTTCTAATTTTCCCAAATCAGTGTGTATATGTTTATTAAATTTTTAAAAATAAAAATAATACATATGCACAAGTGGTAAATTAAAGTTGAAAGGGACAAAATAAACATTTAAACAGTACGGAAATAAAAATTCTTTCTCTGTAAAGATAATAATTGTCAACAGTTTCATATAATTCCTTTTAGGAAAAAAAAGTATACATATTTCCTGAATACAGCAGGTATTACTTTTTTAATGGAACAAAAATGCCCTTCATATTTAAAAAAAAAAAAAAAAAGAAAAAAAATAGGGAAACACAGAATCTGAAGGTTTTAAGCTAATTTGCCCTAATATAAAATGTTCCTTTTTTTGTGGTTAAGAAAATGTTTCATTGTTCTCCTCTGACTATATATTTCGCATGAACTGGAGGTTGGAGGAAGAGAACTGGGTTATTCATTAAAACTTTAATGCAATAAAGAAAATGCACAATAAATAAAATTCTTTTTGGAATCAATATACACAAATGTTCCATTTAAGAAGTATATAATAGGTTTTCATTTTCTCTATTTTATTAATTGTGCTAACTGTAAGCAAAATGCAAATCAATATATGCAGGGGAAAAACTCATACTCAATAAAGATTAGACGTTGGGAGATGTGGAGTTGGGATGAGAGAAGAGGTCCAGTGTTCCAGGGTGGGTATTGGAGGCTCTGGCTGAGTTCCCGAGGCCAGGCAAGGAAAACTCATAAATGCTCTCATAGCAGTGAGGGAGGAGCCCCTGGACTGGGACAAGTAAGAGGGTCATTAATCAAGGAGATGAGATGATGGATAAGAGAATAAGAGGAAGAAGGTTTGGGATTGGCCAGGAGAGTTTGGGAGGTGAGCTTGCCTCTTAAGGCCTCTACGTGGGACTTGGGGAGAAGAGTCATTTGTGCATTTACTCTCTGCCTTTGGATTGTTCTGCCTGCCACTGTGAGCTGTCCACGTGCCACAGCCTTAAACTGTGAATTATTTTTATGGCAATGCATTTCTGCTTTGCAGCAGGTTTCTGAGAAAGTGAAACAAAGCTACAGTTGAACTTAAGAGGAAAAGGGGGAGAAATAATAATTATAGTATTAAGGCAATTTTGCTAATATATCCAAGTCAAGGGAAATCTTCCTTTTGGTTCTATGGAACTATATGGAAATGGGATAGCTTTCCTGAGTACTGCATTTACTGAGGTACATGGGAGTCATTAATTCAGCGACAGTTTACAATCTTTGACACCCCAAATGTTTATATTGTATTTAGGTAGAAAGTGAAATAAAATATTAACAGAATCTCAATTGCAAAAAAATGCTGCCTTACGTTTCAAATACTTTCCAAGCACTCAGTGGCTGCTTTTGTTGAGGGACCTGCAGCATGAGACACTTTCCCTCCCACATTAAGGGAGAAACCAAGCAACTGAGCATTATAAGGAAAATTCAATACAAAGGAGACTGATTGCATTTATTCTTATTAAACTCTTGCACAATGGACATATGATGAAGACCATATATTAGGAAATTTTTAATATTTAATATTTAAATGACACTTGAAGTGACTACTGATTAAATTATTAAAACAAAGAATGGCATAATACATACTCTCTTCCATAATATTTTGGTCTGTTTTCCACCTATATTAAAAAGAAGAAAAATATTAATAATGCATTCGAATTCAAATCAGCTAGATAAAAATGCTATTCAAATAAACAGAGCGAGAGTCCTGCTAGTAATTTTATTACATCTTTTATTCTCCAAGTCAGAGATCCATGGAGCTAGAATTAACTCACACATTCTACTCTCTTGAGTAGGAATGATATAGAATTGCCATATTTCTCATTCCCCACCCACCACAATCTCTCAATAAAATGAATTTTCACAGCAAACCAAGTGATGATTATCTTAAGATTAAGGAATTTATAAAGATATTATAAGGCTTCATTTTGAAGGAGAAAACAAATATTTCTAGCATGAATAAAACAAACATTTATTTCAATTATCATCTAATTGTTGCATCTTGTATTTCAAATAAACATGAGTAGTGCACCTCGATTAAAAAATTAAACTAGTTTAATTTGGTCATTTTCCAAATAAAAGTAATATTTTAATATTCTTATGTTTTCAACAGATGGCCAGGATTTATGATGACTAAAAATCACAAATATTTCAGAAAAGGCTTTTCCAACACTGCTTCAGTCTTGGAGTTATCACATGAGATTACAATCACAAATCATAATTTACTTTCATAAAAAAATTATTTGCTTCTGTTTATCGTGTTGGGGTTGGTGAGAAATGAGCAGGAATTCTCATGGTTAGCTTTATGTTCTAGTAAAACCACAGGGACCGTCAAAATAAAGGAGGGCTGCATTACATATGGATTTTTATTAATGGTTATAAGTAAGCCAGCAAGTTTTTGTTTATTTACTAGAGCAGAACATGAGCGTGGCAACTATTTCGTGTGTGGTCATTTCCGTCTATAGTCATGTGGGCAGTTTTCTTAGCAGGGCTTGCAGGTGAGGCACAGTGGTGGGATTTCTAGGAAATGGGCAGTCTCCAAGCCTACTTCAGCCTTCAAAGGACGCAGAGTATCTGAGAGGATGGGGGGGGAGGGCTCTATGGACTAGGGAAGAGGTCAGAGAGCGGAAGGGCGAGGCTCTGAGGACCACACTACAATCCTGCCTAGGACAGGCCCAGCTGGAATAAAACCAATCATCTAGACACTTTGAAATATGTGTTCACTCTTCTGTGCATTTTACGCCTGAAGAGCACTGAACCAAGAGGAGGAATTCATAACTCTTAATCTTCAAGGGCTGAAGCCTGCTTGGTGTCATTTTTGAAAGAAGATCTAAATAATATCATTAGTAGAAGCACAAAGGATGTAAAAAGGCACCTTGTTATCTGATTTCCTTTCTATAAATGACGTGTGCTAGTCCTCTACATGCTGGTAGGCTTTTTAACACGAATTGAACATTTTGTAAATTATATCATTCTATTGGCTCTCAAAGACTTTTCTATTTTTAAATTTCTTCTATGGCATGTTGGTATTGCATTCACATATCTACAATGTCATAAAAATAAGAAAAGTCAATGGCAGTAGACAACATATAATGGGCAGGGTATTTCTCCATTCTCCAAGAGTCAATATTCCCAAATTTGAAGCGATTCCCTATAAGACAATCTTACCTACACCTTTTTGCCCGAGCATAACACAAATCTGTAAAATCTAGGTCTAACTCCAAACCCCATTCCCTTTCTCCATCCTCTTCTCTCACCCCAAAGGGAAGAGTAATTAACCTAACTTCCCATACCAACAGCATCGGAGATAGTCTACTACTAACTCCTGGCATGAGGCTAAGTATTTAATAAATGTTGCATTTAATTGACCCTTAACAAGACAACAAATTGCTTTCCATTCTTCAATCCATCATCAAAATGTGCGGTACGCGTATCACGAACAGGGCTCTGTGTGCCGTCCTTTAATGTTCAAGAATAATGACCTCGCGGGCGCAGCAGAGGAAAGGCAGGAGGTGCTCAGTGGGGTCCTATGCTGGCTGCAGGAGGGAAGTGCTTAAAGAGCAATCTAGCACAGACCCCGAATAGGGAAGTCAATATTTATGGTGCCTTGAGGCATACCAATAAGATCTGCCCAGAGGAGAGTTTGAGCTAACTGAGGGACAAATCTTCCACATGTAGAGGCCACCGGACAATTAAAGCAAGAGCACTAAACTGCGGAGTACAGATTATACATGCAGCAGGGCCCTGGAAAAGAGCCTCAATATTTCATTGTTTATGGGAAACCCAAATTTAACTAGGCGTCCCACTTTTATTTCTTTTTCCCTAAATCTGGCACCTCTACCTGGGGGACAGGAATGATGAAAGAGAGAGGAAGCAAAGGTTAAGGCTGTAGGCAGCCATCCCATTCTTGCTGGGGCTGGTCGGAGCTGTTTTGATGGCAGCAGTCTGACATCCAATCTCACTTCTCTTTGTTGCCTCTGTAGCTCGTTAAAAAAAACATAGCTGTCCTTGTTAATGTTAAAGAGAAATATAGTGACTGAAATAATAATAATAATAATGATAATGATAATAATAATAATAATAATAATAAAAACCAAACCAAAACCCCTCCTTTTCCTAAACTTTTTGCTCACAGGAGTCTAAACTCAGTGCCCATTTCTATATATCACTAAGCTTTAAAACAGCTGAGAAGGAACCGAGGTGGCACAGGTGGCAGAACACCTCTCTCCTACATCGGAGGTCTCCAGGATCGAATCCTGCTGAAGACTGGAGGAGGAGGAGAAGAAGAGATGGCAGGAAATAGATACAGAGAATTGCCCAGCAAATAGACACAAAACAGCAAATGGGGAAGGGAGAGTTTAAAATGGATAAAGTAAATAAATAAATCTTTAAAAAACAAAACAAACAAACAAAAAAAAAAACAGCTGAGAGTTTAATTTTCATTTTAACTTAAATGACCCCCGATAAAACTTTCAAGATGGATAATTCTGGATCTTCAGAACCAGCACCAGGGCTCCTGGGGGCAAGGGACCTGCCTAGAGAGATCGGTAACCTCTGTGCTGTGACCCAGAAGTGCCTTCGAGAACACTCACTCCTCAGGGGCGATCATTGCCAGCCCCTCAAGGGATCAGGACCTACCTCTGAAATGTGATTTGGTTTATTAAAGAAGCTGTAGCACTGAATTTCAGTTTTGGATTTTATGAGATTCTCTGCAGTGACACCCATGAATGGAAAGAGGACGGCTGATTAATAAAAAGTAAGGCATTCTCACTGGGAATTATGTTTGTTAAAAACCAGGCAACTTGATTAAAAAATGATGCAATAACATAGAGGATCACGTAGATACAAGAAGGGACTGAAAATGTAACATATCCCTGCCACTGTATCATCCTGGGACAGCAGTTGGAGTTGGACCCCCTGATACTGAATCTTTAGATGATCAACCTTGCTCAGAAAGGAACATCTGACTTCACTGAGGGAAAGCACCAAGTAGGAGATGACAGTGGGAGTAAATACGAAATAGGTCCTCCTAATTCGAGTGATTGATGATTAAAGACATAACTGAACATTTTATTCTAAATAAGCATCATCTAAATGAGAATAGTCCCCTGAGGTAGGCAATATATGCCATTGATGCCCTTGTTGAAAGGACCATTTTTGGAATTCCTCTTTTGGAACTGCCTTAAGGCATACTGCCCTTTCTCTTGAACTTCTTACAGTTGCATTTCTCAAAGTATGGTCTGGGATCTTAAAACAGAAATTTCAGGATGCTTTTTAGAGATTGTTGATTCCTGCTCCCCACCTTGGACTAACTGTCCCAGAATTAGTGACAGTGGGACTGGAATGCGCTAATCAAGCCCCTAAATTTTTTTTTTAATTAGAGAAATTGTGAGTTTACAAAACAATCATGCATAACATACAGGCTTCCCATACATCACCCCACCACCAACACCTTGCATTGGTGTGGAACATTTGTCACAAGTGATGAAAGAACATCATCAAAAAGGAAGCGGATATGACTCAAGTGATTGGGCTTCTGCCTATCACAGGCGAGGTCCCGGGTTCAGTTCCCAGCGCCTCCTGGAGAAGGCGAGCTGGCGTGACGGGCAGGCGCAGCAAGCTGACGCAACAAAGAGACACAAAGAAGAAAGACAACGAGAGACACAATAAACCAGGGAGCTGAGAAGGCTCAAGCAACTGAATGCCTCTCTCCCACACGGGAGGTTTGGTTCCCAGTGCCTCCTAAAGAGAAGATAAGTAGAGACAGAGAGCACACAGCGAATGGACACAAAGCAGACAGCGACTGCAAACAACGAGGGGGGTGGGGAGAATAAATAAAACATATCTTTAAAAATAAAACAAAAAGAAAAAAATCATCAAAATATTTCTGCTAACTATAGACTATAGCTTACATTTGGTATATTTTTCCCATAAACCACCCTATTATTAATACCACATAATAGTATTGTATAGTTGTTATAGTTCATGAGAGAATGTTCCATATTTGTACTGTTAACCACAAGCCCCTAGATTTTTTTTTTTTTTTTTAAGATTTTATTTATTTATTCATTTATCCCCCCCTTGCTGCTTGTGCTCGCTGAGTCAGCTAACCACGCCGTGCGGGCGGGCTTGCCTTCACCAGGAGGCCCCGGGAACCGAACCCGGGGCCTCCCATATGGTAAACGGGAGCCCTACTGATTGAGCCACAGCCGCTTCCCAAAGCCCCTAGATTTTTAAGCACATTAAGGTTTCAGAATCACTGGTAGAGGAAACATATATTTGCTCTTTGAGAATGGATTTGAGCATGTATGTTATTTTGGCAAACAGGCAAGAGTTATTCAGAGCCAAGTCCAGCAAATGGGGTGAATGATCACACTAGATAATAGATTTGAAACAAAAATGAAGCATGAATATAAGGTAATAAGATTTACACTGTGACTTGCTTTGAAGTTATTTTAAAAGAGACATTCTCAACATGTTCTGAGCAATGGAAACTCGGCGGAAATAAAAGAGCAGATTTTTGACTGATTGGAAAGCGATAACACTCATGTAATACATGTGTTAAAGGAAATTCTATTTCATGACTTTATGGTCTCATCTCAAACATAATTAAATTGCCAGCACTGCGACAACCTCACCTATTGAGGATGATTTCAGCCCTGTCTGGTCCGTACAATCCCAAGCTGTGCGTCTATCAATGCAAAGCTAACACATGCAATGCAAACGCAAATGCAAATGTTAGTGGCCTCATCACCCCCATATTCATCCTATGCTCCGATCAAGTCAAATTACTTGCAGTTCCAAAGGTGTGCCCCCTCTCTAATATGCCCATCATTTTTCTTATGTTCTTTTTTTAAAGACCCTGAACTCTCTTTCAATAAGGGCTAGATTATGGGATGGTTGAGAGGGCAGGCTCTGGACTCAGACCCCTGGCTTTAAGGCCAGGTTTGGCCATTTATTAGCTGTGAGATCTTAAGCAAGCTACTAATCTCTCTGACCCTCGGTTTCTTCATCTTTAAAGTGGGGATGATAATAAAAGCCCATGCCTCAATCCATTATTGTAATAATTAACAAGTCAATACATGCAATATGCTTGCAACAGTGCCTGGCTCAGAGGATCAATGACTGTTAGCTGTTACTGTGATCCTGTGTGCTCGTGGAGCTCCTTTTACATATCTCTGTTAGAAAACTTACCATAACACTGTAGTTGAAATGTTTATTGCCAGTTTCTTCTCTAACTACTCTGTGAGCTTTTAGAAGCAGCTGTTTGCCTTCTTCATTATTGTAGTCCCATGATCTCGCCCAATGTCTGCTAAAAGCAGGCACCCCTTATCTGAATCTAATCCATTCCTGGAAATGTTAGGCAGCAAATTTTCAAATAGCAAGTGCCCATATTCAATTATTTAAAATGAAAGCAGTGAAAACTCATTCTTTGTGCATCCAAAAATATCATGCCCCCAAATATTACTAAAATGCTCTTAAATAACTATATAGCAACTTATAAGAATTTCTGCATAATATAAAACATTTAAAACACCAATTACCCAATTGTTACACATTTAATGGGGTAATTAGTAGGTATGTTTGTATGCGGTCCACAGCTGAATAGAATAGCAATTCCATTATTCTACACTGAACGTGTACTATAATAAAAATAAACAATGAAATGATATTGCCAAAGATTTGAAAGTTACTGGCTAAATTGGACTTGAGTTGGCAGTGCCCTCAGCTACCTGGCATAAAGAAATACCTAAGGGCCAAACATTCACGGAAAAGATGGGGATAATTATATAACTATAATGTGTGATACATTTAAACATGGGGCAGCATCAGGAGAACCTGAGATGTAAGAGAGGTCCACCCACACCTTCTAGCGCCCTGCTACTCCAAGTGTGATCCCAGGACTAGCTGCATTGGCCTCACCTTGGAGCTTGTTAGAAATGCATGAGCTGCGATTTAATAAGATCCCCAGGGGATTCGTAAGTGCATTCAAGGTTGAGAAGCACTGCCACACACATGAAACTTGTTACAGCAGGTTTTTAAGTGGGGTAGCAATTTTGGCTAAAATTTTCTGTAACTTGTTATAGCCCATATTTGGATGGTGAGCATTCTGTCAGTAAATGGCACCTGCAAGCATTAAATGTTTGCAGAATGAGGGAAAGAAAATGGATTCAGATCCTCACCCGTCAATTCCATTACTGTGTGACCCAGGTAGGTTCTTGAATTTTTTTTTTTTTTTTTTTTAAGATTTTATTTATTTATTCATTTATCCCCCCCTTGCTGCTTGTGCTCGCTGGGTCAGCTAACCACGCCATGCGGGCGGGCTTGCCTTCACCAGGAGGCCCCGGGAACCGAACCCGGGGCCTCCCACATGGTAAACGGGAGCCCCACTGATTGAGCCACAGCCGCTTCCCTTGAGCTTCTTTACAGCTCATTTTCCTCAACTTTCAATGAAACTGGAGCTATATAAAAATGTCCTATTTAATAAGGATGTTTCATAATGCATTTGAAAAACTGTGAGACTTGGAACTCTTAAGTTAGCACTTATTGAGAGGCTACCCAGTAAGTGTCAGGAACTGCCCTCAGAGTTGCACATGTATTATTACCTCATTTTAGCCTCCAAACAACCCTCTTGTGGGTACTATTATTTTACAGAGACTTTAAATACCTAGCTGGAGGCCACAGAGCTAGGACGTGGCTGATCCTAGACCTGAAACCCAACCTTAGGACCCAGCACACACACTTAACCACTGTGCTCCACTGTCTGTCTAGTAGATTCCAACAAATGTGGGTGCCTTCATTGGCTGCCAAAGCGCTACAGTTTGGTAAATATTAGAGTGTCTGAATTTCCCCAAATTCTCCACTGCCGAGATTGAACAATTAAAAACGTCTCTAGACATGGCCATTGGGAGACAAAATTACCGCAATTCAGAACCACTGACTTAAACTAAGGGTAGTTTAGGGAAGTCGCTGAGGAAAGCCCCTTCTGGGCCCAGTAATCCTTTTAATATAGTCCATTCTGCAAAATATAGTCTTTAAAAAATTTTTTTTTCAAGGTCAGATTCAGCTATTTGTAAAGATTGCAGTTGCCTCTACTTTGGAACTTTGGACATTTAAAGAAAAGAAAAAAAAAAAAAAACCTTACAAATAAGATTATATACATGGATCATTCAAACAAAAAAAGGCTTTTTTTCTCGCTACTCTGTGATGATTTCTTCAACTCATACAACTCAATTTGATAAACCACTACCAAATGAGACTGGATAATAATATCAGTACGATTGATACCCAGGGTTAAGGTGTTTAATGCTCTTTCATATTGAAAATGATTAATTTTAAACCTGACGATGCTTCTTTTTATTGGTTCCTGATAAGTAGCTAGCTAATGACAAGTACAGATGTTAAAACGAAATCTTTAGGCTAACTTAATCCTTTGCCAAATCATATTCATTTTCTCCTAGAGGACAAATATACATTTCCAGCTTTGAAATTCTCTTGCTTTTAAGAATATACCATCACGTTTCTTGCAGTTACGGACTGCAAAAAAAGACTGGTTTAGAAAAAATGGAGGAAACATGGCCCGATCTGGACCTCTTTGGAATGAATGGAATTGTGTCAATGAGTTAACACTTGAGAACTGAGGGTGAATGTTCCTGGATGTAGTGATGTTTTGGATCTCTCAAATATTTCCCTGTGATTCAGAATAATATGTTTTCCCAAGCTACACGGTTTCTTTTTCAATTTATTCTTCTAATTTTAAGGAAGAGTCTTCAGCCTTTTGCAAAGCTTGAAAGAACAGTAGGGTGACAGCTGCATAGTGAGACGCAGGAAGCATAATCCTTAAATGAGTTCGCTTTATAGTCAGATTATCATTGCCTAGATAAACACAAGTTCTTTTATGTTGAACACAAAGAGAGTTAAAGAATATTGTGAGTCCTCTGTAAACAAGGTTTCCAATTATTGAAAAAAAGAAAGCTTTTATAATCCCTCAGCAGCTGGTATATGTTAAGTTTTCACCTGACAGAAATAATTTAAAAACACAAATTAGCAACCGCTTACACAGAGCACCTAGACTGCTAGATATTTTTAGATACAGATCAAGTGAGGGAGAAAAAGCTTTTCATGGGGGGATTTTATATCAGTGATATTGGGGCAATTTCATCCAGAAAAAGTAAATATGGGTAATTCCTTTCTAATTAGAAATTATGGATCTGTATTGAAAGGGAGAGAAAGAAAACGCAAGTACTGACATTTATATCCTTGTGATCACTGTGGATAGTACAGAATGAAAACTGAGCAAACTTTAAAATTCCCTGTTTCTTTTCATCCAGAATCTAAAGCAAGCTTTATTTTTCCCATGGCATTACTTTAAGGCTTTGAGAACTCTGAGGAGGCACTGATGAGGTGAATTCCTTCCTGTCTTAATTAGAATGTATTATAAAAATCTCCTGATCTGCCAGTCTGAAATAAAACTCCTTAAAAGGTTACGAACGGGACTGGTGAAGTTTTCTGAGTATGTAAGTCAGGGGTCACATCTCTTTGTCATCTGAGCACTTTAATAACTGAGCCTAAACATTTTGTCACCTTGGAGGATACACACAAGTATGTAAATGGAGTAAAAGTAAGATCAGTGGAAATATCTATTTTTAATAATGTCATTAATAATAGTTTCAAAAGGTAGCTTTTATGAAAAGACAGCACTTGTCTTTTCTAAGAACCAACCCCCCTTGGGAAAAAAAATTAAGCAATTGAAACTATATAAAAATTAAGTTATGCATAATTTTGAACTAATGTTTAAATCCCTACTGAGGAAATGGATGTGGCTCAAGCGATTGCGCTCCCATCTACCATATAGGAGGTCCAGGGTTCGATTCCCAGGGCTTCCTGGTGAAAGACAAGCTGGCCCACGCAGCAAGCTGGCCTGCGTGGAGAGCTGGCCCATGTGGAGTGCTGGCCCACGCAGGAGAGCTGGCCTGCGCAGGAGAGCTGGCTCACGCGGAGAGCTGGCGCAGCAAGATGATGCAACAAAAAGAGACACAGAGGAGAGACAATAAGAGATGCAGCAGACCAGGGAGCTGAGGTGGCGCAAGAGATTGAGCACCTCTCTCCCACTCCGGAAGGTACTAGGATCAGTTCCCTGTGCCGCCTAAAGAGAAGACAAGCAGACACAGAAGAACACACAGAGTAGACAGCGAGCACAGAACAATGGGGGGAGGGGGAAGAAAGGGAGAGAAATAAATAAATAAAATCTTTGAAAAAAAAATCCCTTACTGCTATGGGACTCTGCACCTCACAGCATGTTGCTCTGAAACTTTCTCCTAATCACTGGGTTAGAAGCAGAACTTCCATCCCTCCCAGCTCGGAAGGCACAAAGACACCCAGGGAGCTGGCGGAAGCCTTGTCTGAATAGCTGTCAATACAGACCTCAGTGGGGCTCTGATTTCTCAGGCTCCACTACATAAACAGCTATACAAAATAAGTATCACCAAAGAAGAAGGTGAATAGCCTAAATTACTCATATTTGGATTGGAGAAGAAATGGAAAGGCAACTACACTGAGACACACACTCATACAAATAAATATCCAGGCCTCACACAGTCAGCCCTTCTGTTTCTAGCTCTGGACTTCTCCTGGATTGGACCCATGGACAGTGACACAGAACCTGCTAAGGCAGAACCCAAGAGGAACAGAGGAGAAGCCAACACTTTAACAAATGCCTGCAGGGTGTGTGCTTGTTTTTCCCAACAAGCAAGCCTGGCAGCTATGGTCATTCTTGTTCTACAGATAAGGAGTGGGAAGGCGGCACAGTTGCTGGTGGAGACCAGATCCTAACCAAGGTCTGACTGACGCCAAAGTACTGAGATGAAAGGAAATTGTTCAAGGGACAACAGAGATGACGCACTTATGGAAAACACTGATTTGGCTCTAACAGATGGGCTCTCCAACTGGGACAGGCTGACTGCTCCAGGCTGACTGTGCTCATCACATCTGACTGCTCACCCTCCCCTACTCCTCATCTCTGGGAATGGTAGCCCCCAGGGCATCATCCAGTCAGTGCCCAAGCTAGAAATCCAGGCATCCCAGATTCTTCCCTCTCTCCAACCCCACTTGTAATCTATCACGAAGTCCTGTCCAGTGTATGTAATTCCCTAATTACTTTTTTTTTTTTTTTAAAGATTTTATTTATTTATTCATTTATCCCCCCTTGCTGCTTGTGCTCGCTGGGTCAGCTAACCACGCCGCGCGGGCGGGCTTGCCTTCACCAGGAGGCCCCGGGAACCGAACCCGGGGCCTCCCATATGGTAAACGGGAGCCCTACTGATTGAGCCACAGCCGCTTCCCCCCTAATTACTTTTGAAATTGTCTCTTTCGCTCCAATCTCACTGGGTTGTCTATTCACCTGGACCCTTGAAAATAGCCTTTTTTACTGGTCTCCCAGCTTGAAGTTTTATCACCCTCCAAACTACCCGTCACACAGAAGTCCAAAAATGCAAATCTCATCATGTTGCTGTCTCCCCTCAAAACTCTTCACTGGCTCCCCATTGCCACATGATCAAACCTGAACAACTTAGCGGGGCCATCCCAGACCACCCTACTTAAAAATTGCACCTCTTCCCCTTGGCACATCCCATCTCTGATCTCTTTTTTCAACATTTATCATCTTCTGAGATACTATACATTTTACATGTGTGGTGTTTTTTTTTTTTTTCCCCCAATCTTTCCCATTCCAATATAAACTCCTGATGGCAAGGATTTCTGTGTTTTGCTTAGTGCTGTAACTCCAAGATCTAGAATACTATTGGCACATACTAGATGCTCAATAAATACTTACTGCATGAATAAATGAATGGCATACAGTATCTTCCTGGCATGGCCCTTGCTTATGTGTCAGAATATTTCTTGAACTGCACATACCTATGTCCCACCATGCCCTTTATATTCCTAATACATAGATCCTAGTGGTTTCTGAAATACACCCTGGTCATTTGTTCATACTTTTATGCTATTTGTTGGTCAAGTTAGATCCTCTGCATGGAATTCTAACAGTTGTACTTCAATTCCTATAGCAAAATCCCACTGATCTTAAAAATAAGACCTAAAATGCTGCCAGCTTGGGGACATCTTTTCTGGCTGCCTCACGCAGGCGTAGATATTGCTTCCTATCCCTTCCTATTCTGAGCTTCTTAAAGATCTGGGTTAGGGCCATGGATTTACTGAGATTTTGATGCTGGCCTTTTTCACTCCTGAATTTGAGCCCCTTGAGGGAATGGCTCCTGCCTTTTCATCTGTTTCCCCAGCACCTATAGTGTATCTTGCATAGAACACATCTCCAATGTCAGTGACTGACTGACAGGTAAAACGGGCCTACTTAATGCCCCTACATCCCCTTTCTTGGGCTCACTGAAATTTCAAAAGATGCCTCCATGGAAAGTTGGCAGTGTTGGCAGCTCATGTCCTGATGATTTATGCCAGCAAAACTTGCCCCTTCCCAGCTTTCTGAATCTCCAAAGAGTAAAGACTGAAGATTGCGGGGAACAACATGGTTTGCAGTCTTAGTGATTCTGTGAATCAAGACCCCACATGGCTCAACAAGGGAAGAACACATGGACCAGCTCCAGCAATTCAGATGCTCTGTCGCTGGAACTTTCAATCTGAGTGGAAACCACTAAGAGAAACTGCTGGAATTGATTCATATGCATGGCAGAGCCCAATCATCTTCACCACCACCACCATCATCATCGCTAATAGTTATTGAGAATTTACTATGTCCCAGGCTTTGTTCTAAGCATTTTCCCTACAAATATTAACTTGTTTGATCCTCACAACTACCCAGTAGGTAAGATTTACTATACTCATTTCCAAAGGACAAACCGAGGCACAGAGAAGCAGAGCGTAAAAGCAGGTGGTGCTACCCAGGAGGTCTGGCTCCTAAAAACCCACTCCACAGTCCAGAAGCATATCAGCCCTGCTCCCTGGGTCTCAAGATGCCCTACTTCACATCCCTCCCAAAGCCCTTTTTTCAGCTTTTCTTTCCATTCAGGGAACTTCCTCATATCCTTCCAACCACTTCCCCATCCTCCCCCACTTTTTCTTGGCTAAATTTAGTCAGAATCGGTTTCTGCTACTCACAACAGAACTTCAAGTGATATTCCCATGATATCATAATCCCCAGAGCTGGAGCCAGGGTGTCTGTAAGGCTTATCAAGCTCCACAGGTGACTGACACACTCCCAGGACTGAGAACTAGGCTTTGGGTAGCAGTTCCAAAACAGTGAAAGAATGAACATATTCCTAGAAGCTGGGGACCTCTAAATGAATTTTGATTCACTCTCACAATAGGAACATCCAAAAACTCACCATGGGTGGCACTTGCCTCTCCAGCTGGCCGTGATCATCTTCCCCAGAGCTCATTTTAACCCAGTCTTCCTTGCTATGTCTTCCCTGGCACTCTGATTCCTTAGCTTTCCCTGTTGGCTCCAAATACCCACCTCAGGCTCTCCTTGTCTGGACAACCTAATTAGGCATACGGTCTCTGGCTCTGGCCTGGCACTCCTTTGGCTAGCACTCTGGACTCAATTTCTGGCATCCGGAAGCCACAGTTCCAGGTAAAATGGGCTCTTTCCTCCCAGTAAACCAGGCCTCATGAAAGCCACTTTAAAGGTTAGCTGGCTGGCCTCCAACTTGTCCACCCTTCTGAAATTCCTACAGATAAGAACCTTCTTAAAAAAAAAAAAAAAAGAAAGAAAGAAAAGAAATCCTGTAAAGGATAATCAAAATTTAGGATTTAATCATGGCCAGAAATTTCAGTGTAATATCTAAGCTCATACTCAAAATACACTTCTCCCCCTTCCTTTGGTGTTCAGTGCATATGAACACCTGAGAACATTCTCTATAGAATAAGGCTTCAGGCACCATCTCTTGCCACCTGATCACTAAATAATACTTATTCTTTTAACATTTTTCCAGTCTTAATTCATCTTCATTATTCTCCTCGGAACACTCTTTAAATTCTCCACATACCTCTTAAGCTCAAAGAGCTTGTCGTACCCAATAGAATCGAATCAAATCAAGGGAAAATTAATGCTGCTGTTAAATTTCTAGGGGGAAAAAAGATTGGGTGAGTATACTCATTTAATTCCTCTTTCTTGTTAGTAAATTCCTTCCTTCAAAGCTTAATGGCATTTGGGTTACGGGGTACTAAAATGTACTTTGACAAAGGCAAAGCATGTCCATCATTCTCATTCTTCTCCCCAGAAGTTGGTTTTTCTCCTTCCCACTTCCTAGAAATGTAATATTAAGTGCTCAAACCGATAGATAAAATCAATCTACTTAAAGAGAAAGAAAGGAGGACAGAACTTGGGAGATGGTAAACTAATTAAAGACCAAAACTACTGTCTGGTGTAGTGTTTCACAACCTTTTTTGCATTCTCCAACCCCATGGAACATTTTTTGGTATTTTTCCCTAATCCCCCACCCAATGAAATTTTAATACCACAGATATACTCTGTATCTGCTTATATTTTGTATGTATTTCTGTGTTTTATATATAAAAAGAGCAACATTGTTTTCAAGTCCCTACCCTCAAGAACCAATTTTTATCCGTTTGGGGGTGAAACTGCCCCCCCAAAAAGTCATAGTCTAGTGAGATTTTCATGGCATTCAAAATACTGTTACATATATTCTGCCACCAGGGAGGTGGACTGTACCTTTACCTCCTCCTCAAAGAAGCAGCAGCTACAGTTCACAGCCATAACTTAGCTACCTTGTTCATGGTCCCAGCCATGGCTAGTAGCAGATTCAGGGTTGAAACCCAATCTCTGACTCCGAGTCTAGTACTCATTTCTCTGTATTGTGACAATGCTATAAAATCAGGAAGCCTGTTCTTTACTTTTAAAAAAATCCCCACTTTAGCATTCCTGAAACAGTCACCTCCTCCAAAATAATTCCCATCATAGTGGTAAACAAAACAGCAAAAGTGCCTTACTAATGTTTGTCCTTGCTTTCAACTATTCTTCTTCTGACCAATGGTCTACTCCACATTAAAAATTCTTGAGCAGGCCTGTTGCTGCCCCCAGCAACTCTGACATTGAAAGACCCTTCTGCCTGTCAGGCCTGGGCACGCAAGAGGATGTTTTGGTTCCCTGGGCCAAAGTAAACCCTGCTGTTTCTCCTCTTGCACAAACAAGCTTCATTTTCCCTTTTGACATTTTATTATGAAAATTTTCATACATGAAAAGGTTGAAAGAATTTTACAGTGAAGAGCCATACGCACAGCACCTAAATTCTATAGCTACCATTTTCACTATTCTTGTTTATGGCATACCTATTTACCTATCCCTCTATCTGTCCATCAATCCAGCTTTTTTGGGGTGTATTTCTAGGTACATTGTAGGCATAGCACTCTTCTCACCCAAATGCTTCAGCATGCAGATAATTAAAATTTTAAAAGTTTCTTAATAGGAAGGTGAGGCAGTTTGATATAGTTATGAATTCCAAAAATAGATATGGATTATGTTTGTAAACTGGTCTGTTCCTCTGGGTGTGATTAAATTATGATTAGGGCTTCGACTGGGCCATGTCAGTAGGGTGTTGAGCCCCGCTGCTTGGTGGGTGGGGTCTCAAAGATAAAAGACATGGCAAACGAAAGAGTTGGAGTTTTGAGTTGGAGTTCTGATGTGGAGTCTTGAGCTGGAGCCCCAGGAAGTAAACATGCAGAGGAGCTTGGTTGTGAGGAAGGAGAGAAGGTCCCGGGAAGAGAGACAAGCCATTTGCTTGACAGTTCACAGCTGGCCTTGCAGAGAGAGGCAAAGGCTAGAGAGCCTCATAGTCTACAGCTGACCTTTAGAGGAAACAGAGGAGCTGAGCCTGGAGAAAAATGGAGCCCTGGGAAAAATGGAGCCCCGGGAAGAGAGGAACCCAAGAAGCTGGAACCCTGGCAAACGTTGGCAGCTGTCTTGCTCCAACATGTGGCAACAGACTTTGGTGAAGAAAGAAACTTATGCTTTATGGCCTGGTAACTGTAAGCTTCTACCCCAAATAAATACCCTTTATAAAAACCAACTGGTTATTGGTATTTTGCATCAGCACCCCTTTGGCTGACTAATACAGAAGGTAACACAGGTTTTGTTCTGGAAATTAAAGAAAGCAAGATTAGTTTACATGTTCAGACGTTGTTACCAAAAAGCAGATTCCACTTTTCATTTCCTGCCAATGGAGCACTATGCCACCTCTTCCAAGAGGCCACCATTTCTTGATGAGGAGAGAGTGGCCACGAGAAAGCAGGTGCAAGAAGACCCGCTTCACGAATGTGCCTTGGCCTCTCTTATCAACATACATTTGTTAAATATGAAGACCAAATGACTTCTGAAAACTGGCTTGGGATCAAATTTATCCTAAGTGACTCCCCCTTTTTTGGCTAACATTTATATAGTGCTTGGGACATGGCAGAAATTAAAGACCAATATTTCTAATACATACATGCCAGGCACCATTCTAAGTCTTTTACTTTTCGTGCAAGACCAGGGATTGGCAAACTTTTTCTGTCAAAGTAACCATTTTAGGTTGTCTCAAGTCCTCACATTTACCATTGTGGCATGAAAGCAACCACAGAAAACAAGTAGACAACTGAGCACTGCTATGTTCTGAGAAAACTTTATTTACAAAAACAGCAGCAGGCCACAAACTGGCAGTGCCTACATGAACTAACAAACGTGAGAGTCCATTCTCAAAAATCCATTTCAGGGCATCTTATAGTTAGCTTGCCAATGCCTCAATGGATTTTTATTTAATGGTGGGCCAAATCATCTCTTTATGCTCATGACCTTCCATCTCTTACTGTCCTGGGAGAAGAGAATTATTAAATTTTAAATTAGGGTGTACTGATGCCAACTTATAAAAATCACAATGAACTAGAGCAGAAAATGGTTGAATGATGTTTTTAAACAATTGAGACTACTGAGACACTAAGGGGTCTGATCTGCATCCTTGAGTCAAAAGGTATTGCTGAAGTGACATTAACACAGTCTCGAGAAGTCTTGGCACCCTGAAGACCATAAAAGAGCAAAGTGCCAACCAGAGAGGTATGATTTCAGCCTTAGTAGAGATATATAGGAAGATACAAGAACAATTCATCAAACAATCGATGTGTAATTACCTAGAAGGACACAAGGTGCAGGATGATAACCAATATGCCTTTGTCGGGCTGTGCCAAAGCTATTTAATTTCCTTCCACTTTAGCTGGGAAGATGACACTGGTCATGTAAATAAGGAGGAAGAAAAAGATACCATCACTAAAGCTTGCTTTTCTGTGCAACAAGACAGGGCGACAGGGTGTACTTGGAGCTAATGTCAAGTGAGACTATAATTCGTTGAAGGGCACAACCAAAGGTGACTGATTACCAATGGCTCAGTCAGTGTCAGCCTGAACACAAGATGGGGATTGGTAAACTGAGGCCAGGAGCGTGGCTGGGAGAACAACAGATCTGGAATGGCTTTGCTTTTACTCTAAGTACTTCCCTAAAATCCAGGCTTGAGACATGGTCATTAATCCAACAGTCGAGCCACTGAGTGAAGGAACTAGCACCTTGGAAAACAGTAATACAATTCAAAGTAATCTAGACATACCTATAATGAATTTGGTATTTTTATTAATGCAGAGGTCCATTAAAAACAGGATGAAATCTCACAAAGATTTGTGCATAGTCACAAGATAGGAAAACATTTTTTTAAAGCTGGAGTTCTTAATAGTATTTACTGAATATGAATGAACATGAATATGAATCATTTTGTTAGAACTGAATTTGGATATTTTTATTATTTTGAAATGCAAGCATAACACTAAGAAGTACTGCACCAGAAAGCCTAGCGGGTGGGAGCAGGAAACCAGGCTAAATTAAGCACCAACCATAACCTTACAAGCAAGATTCGTATTCGGTCTCTACAACATAAGGGGCAGTGGGAAAATTAGACGGAGCAGAGAAAAGGGCAATGTGTGTTTACAAGGGTAGAAGAGAACACTAGGAGGAAGTACATCTAGTAATAAAGAAGGCTCTGGGGTGACGACACTTAATTTGAAATCTATGAAAAGTCTAGCACAGTGCTGGACAAACAGCATTACCCGGAGGTCAAAATGTCATGGTTCTTTTGTCCTGAGGGCATAGGGAAAAGACTATGGTCTAGAAAGCAAAAGAGAGGGAAGCAGGGAGGGTGGTTAGGAGAGTGATCCTCAAATGAATGGGCATCCAAACCACCTGCAGAGCTTGTGAAAACACAGACTGCTGGGTCCCATCTCCAGTTTCTGACTCAGTAGGTCTGGGGTTGGGGCCTGGGAATCTGAATTTCTGACATGTTCCCACTGATGCCATTGCTGCTGGTCCTGGGACCAAACTTTGAGAATCACTGGGTCAAAAGCCTGGCCCTGGATTTGGACTGTCTGGCTTTGAATCTGGCCTCTTCCCCTCCTGTGCTTACGGGTCTTAAACCTCGTTTCCTCCTGTGTAAAATGAGAGAGAGAATTAGAATAGTACTTACTCCAAGGGATTGTTGTGAGGAACAGCATATGTGAAACGCTTAGTCCAGTGCTCAGGGCACAATGAATACTCCACCGTGTTAGTCCTCATTAGTATTAAGGCACTGACAACCAGTAAATCATTAGGCAGTATCATGTAGGGTGTAATAGTAAAATCGGGTTGGTCTGAGTTTGCTCCATCTACATTGTTCTGATGAAAAGTAGAGCCAAGGTTAGAAATCTGCTTTCAAACGGCTTGGTTAGCCAGGTCACACTGCCCTAGGAGGCATGGATTGCCTGAGGCAAAGTGTAACTTGCTTTTATCAGCATGATTTCTCAGTTAAAGTTTAACCAGGAGAGCGAAATGCGAAGCATGTCTTTGAAACCTCCTGGTGTGTCTACTTCCTGGCCACACCTGGGCACTTTTGTTGGATCTGACCTCTATGAATCACAGAGCAGGCATATTGTAGGTTACTCTAGATTGCAATTGCTGTGAAGGGGTGACATTTGCTTTCTGTTTGGATTTGCAAGGCTGGCAGTTACCTTCTCATAACCATTGTGCCTGCAGTTGGGGTCACCAGATTCCCACCACCCTCACGGATGAGTAGTGGCATCTTGGGTGATGGCTGTCAACAAACAGGCTAATACATGATGCTATCAGTTATTCTTGGCTTCTAAAATACCTACACAATGTAGTATTCTAGCCCTAATAATTATATAAAGAAATGCTCATCCTCAAGTAAGATTTAAAGAAATAAAATCACCCAGAGAAATGAAAGCACATTCTTAAGAATCTACCTATTATCATCAATTTCATTTACTTTAGAGACATACCTTGTCTAGGTGTCCTGAACCAGCAGAGTTTTCCCGTCCCCCAAATGCATATTTATTTATAAACATATATCATGCTTAATCTCACATTGGTTTGCCTTATTCTGTTTTAAGGACAAACCTTCCACTTTTGCCTCAACTTATGCTCTGGCATGTTTACTGTTCCTCAGTACCTCTCTCCACCACCCCACCTGCTTCTGTTGAGCTCAGGCAGTTTGTCCTCAAGAGCCCGTACCCACTGATTATAATATCACCTTGGAAAAGACTAAATACTTTCTAAGAGCAAACTTGTAGCATCTGAATATTGGGTTAGAAGCAATTCAAAGTATTCCAAAGGAAGTGAATTCTTTTTTCGGGAATGTGTATTTTTTTTAGATCCTGGCATTTGTCAATGGTGAAAGAAAATTTTTATTTTAAAAAGCACAGAACTTTTGACTCTATCTTTAGAAAACATAAAACGCCTATGTCTAATTTTTTTTCCTAACATTGGTTTTACTAGAAGGTTTCCTCCCAATATTTTAGCAGGTCTAAAGCCAAAGCTCTGGACAAAACTGCATTAAGAGAAAACCTGACTGCATTAGTGAGAGAGATGAAAGCCTGGGAGGAATAGCGAGCAGGAGGCCCTTTATCCTTGGTTGTGTCAATATTAAGGGGAAATAAAAAAGACCAGTGGAGAAAGTCTAGGATGAAAATAAAAATATTTCCTACCAGGGAAGAAAGGGCCTTCTGATTACTATGCATAAAGCTAATTAAAAGGTGATGGGATTGATTTTTGTTTGTGGCTTATAGAATCAAACTCATTACTTTAGAGATATACCTTATCTACGTGTCTTGAAGCAGTAGTCTTCCCATGCCCCCCAATGCATATTTTATTTATTTATAAACTTTTATGTTCAAGGAATAAAAGAATGGTGGGATAGAATAGTAGGAAACCTCTCTGAAGTTTACTTAAAGTCTGTGATTCTAAATGTATTGAGTCAGTTGAAATGGTCAATCAATATGGCTTGTCAAGATCTTTTAGACACGTGTAAGACAAGATAAATGCCTAAAGCTACAGGGGTGTGGAAGTCTAGGCAGGACTAATAATTTTAAAAAGCATAATGATGAAATGGAATGCTTTTTAGTTTTAAAAAGAATGCAGTTTTACAAATAAAGGTAGAAGAGGATGAAACAGGTAGCTATTTATACCCAAAACTAGAGAAAATACAAAAGGGGGGGGGGGGCACGTAAAGTGGTGTTTAAAAAGTGAATACAGTTCCCTAGGAGGTAAGACAAGGTAGTGAAACACTACTGCAATTTAGGATAGGCTACTGTCGTCCATACTGGGTTTAACCACTGACACTCAAGAAAAAAGCAGATTCTGATCATGAATACTAGAAGCCTCAGTTCAAAAATACACTTTTGCATTTAAAAAAAAAAGTTCTCCAAAATAAATTATTCTATGATAAGGGAGAGAAGAAATGAAGCTGTATAAAATGGAGAACAATTTGAAATAATAGCATGTAGTTTTATTTCATTTTTTTGAAATTGCTTTTTATAATCCCACACTCACTATGGCAATTTCAAAAAAGACAAGTGACACGAAATCATTTATAGGCACAAAAGAATTTCTACTTATTGTACATCCTTTAGGTAATTCTAGTGGAATTTGACTTTAGTCATGCAAGTAAATCTTGATGTTTGGCTTTTTGGAAAGGCCAAAAAGAAATTAGAACTATTCCAGGAAAAAATTTTAGTCTGTGTTTAAGAACCCTAACAACTGCCAAAAGTCCAACTCACTACCCTAATAACAGCATTGAATAAATCTGATATGCTATTAGTAATAGTTGGAGAATTCTAAGTTTCTTATGTTATCCTTTTTTAATCATTTTACCATTCATTAGCTGATTGACAACTGTTGCCAGATGAGGCTCAATGCTAGGGCTATACTTATAACTAAAACTGATGAAGTCTCAAGAGCTTGTATTCTCCTGGAGGGATATAGACAACCAAAAAGATAAATGATTTAATAATGATAAGTAGAGAGTTTATTAAGTACTACGGGCAGAATAAAGAGGGTGACATGTCAGAAGATCTCCCCAGGTAGAGGAGGTTCTAAAATTTTATGGGGTTCAAGGAGAGCCTCTATTCTTAGGTGAAATTCAATATGAAACCTGGACATGCAGAGAACCAGGGGATGAGAATTCCAGGCAAAGGACAAGTGCAAAGGCCCCGTGGTAGCAACATTGTTGTTTATTTGATGAATGGGAATGGAGGCTAGTGGGACTGAAAGGCAGAACACTCCAAAGAGAATTATACAGACAGGGCAGAGACCAACACAGGAGGCACACGCTGACTTGTAGGTGTGGGAAAAGGTTTTGATTTTATTCTAAGAGCAATGGAAAGCTATTGAAAGGTCCAATTTATATTTAACAATGATGATTTGGGTTGCTGTTTGGTGAATGGATTGCATGTGCAAGTGTGTGAATGTGGGCTGGAGGGAGGGAGCCAAGAATGGAAGCAGGGAGATTATTGATGACCTGCAATAATCTAGGCAAGAAATAATGATAGCCCAAACCATATGATGGCCACGGAGATGAAGAAAAGCAGACAAATGAATGATATATTTGGAGGTAAAATTGACACTCACCACATAATGGATGCAAGAGGGGTAAGGGAGGGAAAGAGAAGAGTCCAGTGTGACATGCATGCTTCTGGGGTTAGGTACCATTTTAGTGGAATGAGGGACAAGGTCTATTTTGACCATTAGGGCTGGAGATGGCCAGGGAGACATCTTGGTGAAGTGGTCAAGAAGGCAGATGGATCGAGGTGTGGGGAGTCCCAGGGAGAGGTCTTAGCTAGAGACATAAAGTTGGGAGTCAATATTCTGCACGCTTCTTGACCACACAGGCACACACTTGGCAATTAATGCATGCTTATGAAATGACTGATTGATAAGTGGCAGAAAGGGCAAGTGAGAGTTGTGCATAGTGGAAGATGTTTTGAATCTCTTGGCAAGGCACACCCAGGAAACACCAGCAGAATGCCAGGTGCCGTGGTTGTTCAATAAATATTAATTTAGGGTGATGAATCTCAAGAAAGCAATGAACTGTAAGTGACCCTGCCTGGCTTAACTGGTGCCAGAGCCGTTGTTCAGCTGCTTGTACCTTCTGTTCCTTATCCTCAGTCTCTTTTCTCCTGGTGCCTTAATTCCTGACTTGGGCATCTTATTTTGTTCTGATCATTGCCTTTTTGCCTGCACATTCTGAGAATTCTGTCATCACTTTGACTCTAGACTGTCTCAAAGCCCGCTCTTCACTTAATTCCAAATCTGCTATGAATCATTGGCATTAATTGCACACCTATTATGTGCCAGGTACCATACTAGACACTTGACACATAAATCCCATTTACAGCTACCTGGCAAAGTAAATCTTTACCCTCGGGCTAGACCTTAATCTCCTGAGAGAGTGAGTGGTTGGCTCTAAGTCAAGTAGCTAGAAAGTCATAGAGCAAGGATTTAGAACAAGTCCAGCTGTCTCAGCAGCCAGGCTCCCTTGCCTCCTGGGTTTGCTAAGCTTGCTGGACCCATCTGTACCCTTGATTCACCTAGTTCCTCAGCAAAGTCCATGCAGTGGTTTGGTAGCTGTTGATACCAAGCACGTGTTCAAGTCAGGTTCTGTGTCTGTACCGTTGAGTGCCAGTGTCCCATAGTGGACATCATTTCCTCTATAATTGCAGACTTCACTTGGTGCTCTGATAGGGGTATTTATCATGACGTACTGGAGGATCCTACCTGGGTGAGGCCCAAAGGCCCATGAAGTTATTGGTCATCAGAGAAAAAACAGAGACAGAGCTACCCCACTGGGCAGGTTTGCCAGTGAGGAGGGAAGAGGTGGCTGGGAAGAGACAGGTTGAAGACTAAGAGGAGGGGAGTTTTATTGGCTAACTAAGCAGGGGAGACGGCAAAGTCAAAGAAAAGAAAAATCATAACTCAGTGTTCAAAAGAAATAGCCTTTACAGCCTTATGTAAATGTGCTAATAAGGCTTCACTCTCTGGCCACATATTCAGGCTGAAAGGCTTTCTGTCTTCATTAGGCACGTCCCCCCCCCAGCACGCAGGTGTGTTACAAGACAAAGCACCATTTGAATAAGCATCGTCTGTAGCAGGAGCAGCCATCCACAGCATCCGAGAGGAAGCAGAGCCTTCGCTTGCAGGAGGCCAAGTCCTGGGAGGCACAGCAATTTGGAATTATTTGCAGTTAACATTGCACAGGAGGACAAAGTGCACTGAAGCTACTCCTGCTGGCACTCATCTACATAGCACCTGTTCTTTCTGCAAACTCGACCCTTTTTCCCTGACACCTGCCTGACCAAATGGGCCCCAAGCTACCTGCTAAGGAAACGGAGCTGATAAGTATCCGTTTCACGTTAGGCTTCATGGGAGAAATGTGCTGTGGAATTTCTAGATTCAAGCTACAGGGGGACGGATGTGGCTCAAATGGTTGGGCATCCGTTTCCCATATGGAGGGTCCCAGGTTCGATCCCCGGGACCTCCCGATAAAAAAAAAAAAAAAAGTTTAGATTCAAACTACATATGAGGGAAGTGGCTGTGGCTCAATCAGTAGGGCTCCCGTTTACCATATAGGAGGCCCCGGGTTCGGTTCCTGGGTCCTCCTGGTGAAGGCAAGCCCGCCTGCACGGCGTGGTTAGCTGACCCAGGGAGCACAAGCAGCAAGGGGGGGATAAATGAATGAATAAATAAATAAAATCTTTAAAAAAAAAAAAAAAAAACACTACATATGACTCAAGCATTAACCAGGCAAAAGTTACTAATGAATCGAATTGGTACAGGTTAAAAGGGGAAACGCTTGGCTTAAAAGACATGGGGGAGAAAATCCGCCCCCACACCATATCCTTTTGTCATTGCAGATGGTGGTAGCTTGTGGCAAACAACTGTGCTTTGCTAAAGCATATGTAGCATTTCCCTGGATGCAAGGGCAACATTAGATAGCTATATGGTGGACTTCCAGCTGAACCCTAGGAAGAGTTTCTAGGAACATAATCTGTACCCACCTATCTCCACTGCTAACATTCCACCTGACTTAAAGGGCCAAGTGACATGATTCGAAAGATGAGACACTCTTTGTCTTTCTCTCACTTTCTGCCACCCCCTCCCTACACAAAGAGGTAAAATCTTAAATATATCTTTACATTCTTTCTTTCTCTTTTAACATGATACACAAAATGCCAATAGCCAAGTTCTTTATGGTATTTCCAATACCTAGATCAAAGGCAGTATGGAGTAGACCTCGATATGCATTTGTTGAATACATGAACAAATGAATGAATATTTACTCCTTCCTTGGGTTTCAAGGTGCCCGATTTTGTCTGACCACTTTTAATTAATAACCCTAGGAAGACTCCTTAATCATATTCTAATTTTACAAACATTTCTTCATGGTGATATTTAAACTGCTTAAATCCCTACACCCTGCTACAACTTTTCTGATGGAGAAACACTAAATGAAAAGTAGGAATGAAGGCATTTTGACCAAATTTTTTTCTTATTTCTAACTGAAAACCCCCTTATTTAAAGTGTTGTGTTTAAAAAGTGATATTTAGCCTATTCCTCTTTTATTTACATACTATTACTAAAGGATAATGAGGACAACAAACTGCAGGGTAAATGACAGGGCAGGATCAAACTTCCAAAAACAGATTTGATCTCATCCTGGATTTTTCTTTAAGGATAAGATATTTTTTCCTCTCAGGCCACATTCCTAGGGTGAAAAAAAGTCAGCTATGTATTAAAATTAGGATTACTAGATGAATTTCAAAGTCCTTGAACAGAAGTAAAATTTTATGTAGAAAATTTATTAAACAGTGGTACATCTGTTTTGTGTGTATGTATGCACATACCTAAGTCTTTGAGACAGGTTCAAAACCAAATCCAATCAATCAACCAGAAAGTACTGATGTTCAAGAGTAAACCCCAAGAGTATGGGAACTGGATCCTCTTCCCCTTGGTAAAGTAGACACAGCACTTTCAAAGACATCTGCTACTCTATATTTAATTAAAGTAATAATAACAAAAATAATCAAGGACCCATGGGCCTTCAGTTTGAAGAATATAGTTTGGCTATTAAAGAAACTGGTCAGAATAAAAAGGAAAAATAGAGCCTTAGTCCTGCCTTTCAAAGCTTGCTGGTATCCCTGGCAATAAGAGAACTGATTAATGAAAGAAGGCTAGGGAAAGTTCTGGAGGCTGGTAAGCATTTTTATGAGTTAATATATTTTTAAGCTTATCTCCAAGAATAAAAACAGTCACTTTTCTTATGAGGTTTTATTACTTTTTTTAATATCAAATAAATATGATACACCATAAAGGTTTGTTAAATCTGGGTGTTGAGAGTATTTGGATATTTATTATTCTCTGTACTTTCTCTATTTGAAATATTGCATGGTTTAAAATTTTCACAGTAACGAGGAAAACAACCAGAATACACATTTTGGGGAATTTACAAATGATGCTTAATTTGCTTCTCTGCAATGGTTAAAAGCATGAGACTTGTGATCCCAAGTGAAATAGTTTGGTTGTATTCTTAAAATAATACCTGATTTCAAAATACAGATTATTAAGTTGTTACATTTGGTGATGTCCTAACAAACGTTGATAGAAATTAGCTCCCAGGAAACCTGAAAGGCCTTCAATATCAACATAATGCTGACAATTTGTCATATTTAACAAGGTGTATTGGAAAGAGCCGAGTACTGACCTCCCGAGGACAAATGATCCTCTTGGGACGAGGTGCCTCTTGCTGTAACTGATACACTGCCAAAATGAAGAAAAAGAAAATTATAATAAGAAAATGGCAACACAGAAACAACATGCCTTCAAGTATTTCCACCTACGTACATCTAGAGAACTGCAAATATTTAAAACAAAACAAAAAAAAGAGGATACTGGCACATATTTAGATTAGATAAAGTCAGATCATTTATATGGAAATTTAGTCACTGTGAATGTAAACTGGTAAAATTGATTTTTTTTTTACTCTTATAAGGCCAATTTAGTTTCATAATTGTCATTGGCATTGTTCATTTTATGGCTTTCTTGGAAGACTAGATATTACTAAAATTCTTCTGAATATTTTAAAGATGAAATTCTACTTGTAAGTACCTAAGTAGTAAGATAGTATAATAGGATTGCTAAATTTAAATGCTGATGTCTCTTGACATACCAGGGAAAGACTGGCATTAGAAGAGGAGTTTCATTTTCTGAAATATTACAGCTATATACAAAGACACAGCTGATTCTGTGAGTGAATGAAACACCAAATCATTTCTCTTTTCAGCATTCCAATTTTGTTCTGCATATCACCCTGGATTCTTATCCATTTAACTACTTTCCTCCATTGTCATTCTTCTACCACGGGCTCTTTTATATTTTACATAACAACTCTTTGCTAACCTGATTTAACGACAGACTTTCAGGCTTGGGCATGGAGGAAAGCAGGTAAATGTATACTAAAATGCTATTTGTCAGACTCTTATTTATGATTTTTCAGACTAAAACAAGTGATTTTTCTGCTATTTAGATAGTTTGTTTCTCTTAGAGAGAAGGCTACACTAGGCAGGTACCTTTGGGATCTGCTTCCATGAAAGAGAGGCTGAAAACAAGCTGATGTTAACTTTAGAATCTTGAGGAAGGAAGAATTAATTTTAGATGGAATAAATCTATAAAATGCTAAAAAAAACCTCAATCATATAGTCTTTCTAGAAAATGTAATAAGATAAACAAAAATTTCTGATTTATTCTTAGAATTAAAAATAAAAAAAGAAATTGTAATTGAAGGACACACGGTCATGTGGAAACGGAGGTGAAAATGATGGAATGTATTTTGTAATTATGGTTCTCCAACATCTTCAGCTTTACATGGTTATTTTCTTAAGCAAGTAAGTGTAGGCTACCCAGCTTTAGCACAGTGAAGAAGCAATCTAACCTTCTTAAAGATGTTGCAATGTGCTACATTTCTAAGCTTATGCTTCCTATAATAATGATGATTGCATGTGTTGCTTAAGGACAACAGTACCCATATATGAAAGGAAAGCAGAGCTCAACATAGACCTTTGGCTGAGAAGGACACCAAAAATGACAGACAGATTAAAAGGAGACCTTTACACACCTACCTCCCCATGGAGAAAGAGCATGCAGATCCTAATGGACCAACATATAGACAGTGGCACTGGGTGGGGGATAGAGAGGAGCTGCCTTGCACATTAGATCATCAACCAGTTGGCACAAACTACTCAGCTTGTTCCATGCCCTTCCATTGGCTTCCATGGCCACCCTTTCCTGGTTTTCTTCCTTCTATCCTGGCTGCCGCACTCCTGTCTCTGTTGCTGCCTCCTCTTCCTCCTCTATCTATCTATTAAACTTTGAAGATACCCAAGGCTTGTCCTAGACCCTCTTCAGGTCTCATTCTCTATCCTCTCCCTAAGGAATCTCTTCCACATCTATTACTTCTGCAAAAGACTCCCGCTCAGAACTCTCTTCTAAGCTTTAGGCTTTATATCTAACTGCTTCCTGGAGATTTCCTCCGGAATTTCTCAAAGGGACCTCAAACTCAACATGTGAAAATATGAATTCAGGGTCTTTTCCTCCAAATCTGGATCTCTCCCAGGGTTATTAAGAGCCACCATCGGGAAGCAGCTGTGGCTCAATCAGTAGGGCTCCCGTTTACCATATGGGAGGCCCCGGGTTCGGTTCCCGGGGCCTCCTGGTGAAGGCAAGCCCGCCCGCATGGCGTGGTTAGCTGACCCAGCGAGCACAAGCAGCAAGGGGGGGATAAATGAATAAATAAATAAAATCTTTAAAAAAAAAAAAAAAAGAGCCACCATCCATCCTATTTCACCACCTGCCATCCTAGAGGTCGTCCATGACACTTCTTTTGCCTCCATCCCATGTGGCCAGTTATTCATTGGCCTGTCAACTTTGCCTTGTAAAAATGTTGCACATCTGTCTACTTCTCTCCATCTCTGTCACCAATACCCTAACCCCAGCAGTTGACTCTTGCTGCTCTCCAGGTTGCTCTGCATCTGACAGTCAGAATGATTGTTTTAAAATGTCACTCTCCCTGCTCAGAAGCCTTTCAAGGTCTCCCATTGCTCTTTGGATGAGGACCGAAGTCTTTAAAATGGCTACCCAGCCCTGCCTGGTCTTACTTCTGTCCACCTCTATGACCTCACCAGATGTCAAGCTCTCTGCCCAGTCAAGTCAGCTTCCTTTTCCTCCCCTAAATGTAGGACTCTCCCTTCCACCTCAGGGCCTTTGCAAATGCTATTCCTCAGGCTGTGACATCTTTGCCCTCTCCCTCTCTCCTTCCAGTTATCTGCCTCTCATCTTCTTGACCTCAGTTCAAACATCTACTCTGTGGAGGGGTCTTTCTTGACATCTCTGACCCCAGATCAGAAGAGATCTCCCTATTCTGTGTTCTTATAATTCCCTGTACTTTACTTCATATCACGTATCACAATTATAATTCTATATTTATTGGGGTGAGATTTGAAAACAATGCTCTTTTTCTCCCACCACGTTATTATAAGTCCATGAGGGCAAGGACCATGTTTGTTTTTTCTTTCTTAGTCTTGTAACCCCGGTATTTGTTGAGGTATTAGGGGTAGAAACACAAATGAAACCACAGCCTCTACCTTCCAGGATCCTATTGGCTTGGGAGGAGACCCACAAGTCAGAAATATTTTTATTAACTACTGCAGTGAATATAGAAACTGGCAAGGTATCACCTACTCAAGACAGTGCGTTATAAACACCCACTGGCAGAGAATGGGTAAATGAACTATGGTACATCTATTAGTGGAATACCATGCCCGTGTAATAAAGATTAAGGAAGCTTTCTATATATTGACATGAAAAGGGCTTCAGAGTATTCTGTTAATTGAAAAAAGGCAAGATACACACACACATTAGTATGCATACTGTTATTTTAAGAAAGGGAGTAAAATAGTAATATGTATCCATTTTTGCTTGCAACTCTGGATGGATACACAAGGGAATAGCAAAAGCAATTACCTTCAGGGATGGAAAGAGTGGGGCAGATGCAAACAGGGGTGGTAGAAAGACTCCTCAGTGTATACCTTATGATGTTGCTTTGACTTTTGAATCATATGCATGTATTGCTTATTCAAAATAGGAAAAAAAAGACTGTGGGAGACAGGATCAGGGAAGACTCTTTGTGAAAGATAAACATGAAGGAGAGTTGGCTGATGAAAGATAGAGAAATGCAAAGGGAAAGAACATTCCAGGTAGGGGCAAGCATGTGCAAAGGGCCTAGAGAGAAAGAGCAGAGTGATCGCCAGGAAAGGCAGGCTGCTCACTGTGGCTGTAGCACAAGGAGCATGGCCAGGCCTGGACGTGATCCTGGAAGTCTCAGGGGGCTGCCCTCACAGAACTTGAAGCACAAGAAACTTCACACTCCCTTATGTGCTTTACAGAGGCCGCCCCCAACCTGCAGGGAAAAAAGAGAGAGCCAAGAGGCAGGGCGAGTGGTTACAGGGCTATTGTGACACCTCAGTAAGATGTGTTGAAACAAGGCAGTGGCAGTGGCGATGAAGGAATTCAGGCAGTGTCCTTGCAAAGTGCTTGCAGTGCCCTGGTTACTGAGGCACACCAACAAGGAACTGGAACTCCATCTACCAATAATTGTGAACATTCCTCAGACTATCTCAGTACTGCCTATGCCCTCTTTTCCATCATGAGGGACGCCGCAAAGAGTTCCTTTTTACTCTCGAATCAGCCCCAACACCTACTAAGCTGTTTTTCAGCAGGATGTTGAACAAAAGGAGCCATCTCCTAGAGTCACCAGGTTTTAGATCCAAAGGGAACTGTAGAACCCACATTCAGAGAAGGCTGTCCACTTTATTCTCCCTACTGCCAATGCCTCTTCAAAGCCAATGGTTATAGGTGGGGTGCATGACTAGAACCTTTTTGTGAACAACATTTTTTAAAAATTTATTTTTATTTATTTATTTCTCCTCACCCCCTTGTTATTTTGTACTTGCTGTTCATCTTCCTTGCTTCTTTAGGAGGCACCGGGAACTGAACCCGGGACCTCCGATGTGGGAGGGAGGCACCTAATCGCTTGAGCCACCTCCATTCCCTGTTTTGTTGTGTCTCTCATTATGCTTTTTATTCTTGTGTCGCTTGTTGAGTCACCTTGTTGCGTCAACTCACTGTGCCTGCCTGTCACATCAGCTCGCTGTCTTGCTCATCTTCTTTAGGAGGCACCAGGAACCTCTGCTTCCTGCTTTGTTGTGTCTCTCATTATGTTTTTCTTCCTGTGTCTCTTGTTGTGTCATCTTGTTGTGTCAGCTTGCTGTGCTTGCCCAATGTGCCAGCTTGCTGTCTTCTTTAGGAGGTACCAGGAACCGAACCAGAGACCTCTCATGTGGTAGGCAGGAGCTCAATCGCTTGAGCCACATCTACTTCTCTGTGAACACCATTTTTAATGTCTCCATTGGTGGTGGCAAAGGAAGTACATCTATTATAAGAGAGAAAAGTTTCTACCTTGTGGTGCTTGGAGCTATGTACCCCAGAAAAACATGCTCTTAATATTAATCCATTCCTGTAGGTGTAAATCCACTGTATATAGAATCTTTTGAAGATGTATTTTTTTTATTTTTATTTTTATTTTTTTTAAGATTTTATTTATTTATTCATTTATCCCCCCCCTGCTGCCTGCGCTCGCTGGGTCAGCCAACCACGCCGTGCGGGCGGGCCTGCCCCCACCAGGAGGCCCCGGGAACCGAACCCGGGCCTCCCATATGGTAAACGGGAGCCCTACTGATTGAGCCACAGCCGCTTCCCTGAAGATGTATTTTTTTGGCTAAGGTGTGGCCAACTGAATCAGGATAGATCTTAATCCTACTACTGAAGGCCTGATATGGAAGGCCAGAGAGAGAAAGCCAGGAGAAACTAGAAGCTGGAAGTCAACAGAACCTGGAAGAGAAAGGAGAGGACATCGCCACATGAGGGAAAAGCCAGGAATCCCAAGGATCGCCAGCAGCCAGACCCAGTATTCTACAGTCTTCAGGGAGAAAGCATTACCTTGCCGACAGCCCAATGTTGGTCATCTCCTAGCCTCAAAACTGTGAGCCAATAAATTCCTGTTGTTAAGTCAACTCATTGTATGGTATTTGTTTTAGCAACCAGGGAACAGTCCTTTGCAATTCACATCAGCAACTACGTGAGCATCTGATATGCTTCATACACTGCAGTCAGCATTATACGGAGGCTTTAAGGAACGAGAGAAAGGGAGATGAGAATGGAACCAGCATCTTGAGAGCCTGCCATGTGCCAGAAACAATATTTTACTGGATATTCACAAGAGCCCAGAAAAAAACTGTGTTATTAATATTCCTTTTTTCAAATGAGGAAACAAATGCAGAGAGGTTAAATATTTGCCCCAGGGCACACAGCTGAGGTATCCTCCTGATTTCAAAATCCCAGTTTATTTTGCCTATAACTCAGGCCTGTGCACTTGCTGTTATGTCCACCTGGATGGTTCTCCCCCTCCCCATCCCCCCATTCAGGTCTCTGCTCAAATCTTGCCTTATAAGAGATGCCTTCCCTGAAAAAATTCCTCCCCATAGATCACAATCCCTGCCTCCAAGGAGACTGGTGCAGTGAGGGATATACACAGACAAACAAAACCAGGGTGGGCCAAATGCTTAAATGAGAGGAAGAGAGGGAAGCGGTTCACTGTCACTCCGGTGGTCTATATTGCCTTCTTGAAGGGAGAGGCACGGAGCTGGCCTTGAAGGATTACAGGAGTTTCCATAGGGCTTATGGCTGGAAGAAAGAGCAGCAGCTGGGAAAAGGAATGAGAGTGTCTTAGCTTCCCAGGGTTGCCATAGCAAAGTACCACAAACTGGGCAACTTAACAACAGGAATTTATTGCCTCCCCGTTCTGGAGGCTAGAAGTCTAAATCAAGGTGTCGGCTGGGCTGTGCTCCCTCTGAAACCTCTAGGGGATTCCTCCTTGCTTCTTTCAGCTTCTGGTAGCTCCTGGCCCTCCTTGGCTTGTGGCCACTAAACTCCATTCTCTGCCTCTGTCTTTTCATGGCTGCCTTCCTTCTGTGTCTGTGTCTATGTGTCCAAATTTCCCTTCCTATAAGGACAAGCAGCCATATTGGATTTAGGGCCCATCCTAATCCGTTGTGACCTCTTCTTAACTAATTCCACCTGCAAAGACACCACTTCCAAATAAGGGCATGTTCTGAGGTTCCAGAATGGATTTTGGGGAGACACTATTCAGTGCAGTACAGATGTGCTGATTGAGCAGCAAGTCAGTGCGGCTGTCAAGCCAGGCTAGGAGGAGGTGTGTGTGTGTGTGTGGGGGGGCACAGCCATTGGACCTGAGGAATGGGGATGTTACCCTGTCTGCAATGGGGAGGAAGTGAAACGTTTTGAGCAAGGAGGTGTCATGGTAAGGTCTGTTTTAGGATAAAGGTAATATTTTAAAAATAAGACTATTCAGAATCACAGAAGCTGCCACTTTCTGGACACCAATTACATACCCAACTCCTGATATGCAGCTTCTCACTTAATGTTCCCAACAATCTTCCACGGACAAAAGGATGGAGATGCCAGGTGTTCAAGAATCTTGATCAAGGCCATACAGATAACATGAGAAATCAAGATTCAAAGCCTGGATTTAAGGTCCCAGAGCTTGTATTTTTCGGACTCGGCCAGTGGTTTCCTAAAGTTGATGGTGCAGAGGTCCCATATGGGGCTGGTTGCATTAGAATCACCGAGGAGCTGTTATAAAACACAGATTCCCAGACACCATCCTGGTAATGATGACCTTGTCGGTCTGGCAAAAGTCCCTGATATCTGTTCTTCCCAAGGTTCTTGGGAAATTCTAAGGCACACCCAGGAGTTGGGACCCTGTCCCTTTGTCTCACTGAAGGAAGAAGCAGAGACAGGGAAGACGAAAGATTTCTTTAATTGTACAGGAGAGCGATCAGGAGAGTCTGAGTTAAGATAGCACTGGTAAAAATGCAGACAAGCAGGGCTAGCTGATTGCAAAGGAAGATCGACAAGACTTGATGACTTGGTTAATTGTATGGGAAGAAGACCCCTGAAAGACTGGGAGATTGAGATCCCCGTCACAGAAACCTGGGATACAGGTAAAGGAACATCCCTGGCACTTCATCTCCTGTGTCACTAGGCTAAACCCTGTTTTCTCTAGGGACTCCAGCTTTAGTAAAGAGAGATACAGCAGTTCACAAATCTCACAGCCAGGAAGACTTTGAGCCAAGGGGCAATTTGGAAAAGAAGGGGGAAGGCTTCTGCGAATCCCTCAAGCCAGGGTCACCACTCTTCCTTCCTCATCCCTTGGCAGCAGGCACCATTTATCCATCGCTATTTCTCAGGGAGCAGGTCTCAGAATCTGTGAGATCTGCTCTGTGTTGCTCCAAGCAACAGATGCTGGCAAATGGGCACAGAGGCCTATCTGCCATCTGGGTTATGTGTCTGTCTATAAAGATAATGAGATGGCAACTGATTATAAGGAAAGCTATACAAACAGTGCTGCCCTTTCTCTTATCTGAGCCTTAAGTGAGGGCCCCAGCCCCTCCTTTTCTAGGTTAGCTATAACAAAATGAACATCCATGAAAAAAAATCTCTGAGGCAGGGTTAATTTAACTGAAACATGCCACCTAATCTGAAAAAACATTGTTTCTTGAATTTTCATTGCTCAACAAACCCGTCACAAGCAAAATGCAATAATGTACATCACTTCTTGGGGTAGTTCTGTAGACAGAGAGATGATATGATGGAATGTGCATCAATAGTAGTATGTCCCAAATATGTTCCAGGCAGTCTCCACACCTTGGCCCTCTAGAGTACCCGAGAAAATTCTTAGCACCAAAATAGGCGGTTCAGCAGGCATGGTAGCCACAGGAGAAATGGAAGTAGAGAAGGGAATCCCCTGCTCACCAAGAAACCTAAAAGCAGATGGAGGAATCCAGAGCTCACTTTTCGTTCAGTAAGAAAACTCGACTCATCCCTTCTGAGAACAAAGTCAACTTGCTCTGGGTGGATGGCAGCTGCAAATGCTCTATGTGAAAGCCCATGGCTGGCATGAAGCTGAAGCCCAGTCCAGACCCACTGGCTCTGGAGAGATTCTGCAGGGATATCCTGTAAGGGCCCACTTTTCTAAAAGAGGACATACACATCCAGGAGCCATACCTGGTCATCTGGTTGTGACACTAAGCCAACACCACGGCTGCTCACTGCCCACGTCTTCCCAGTTTTCTTGGGAAAATTCATGGCTGCGAGCAGGGAGTTGTAGAAGCTTTGAAGGTCTTTGGCTCAACCCCATATTCCAGCCTGCTGTGTCAAGGCCTTGCCTCACTAAAAGAATGCCAAGATTTAATGGGGTTCTGTCCTTCTCTTATCTAATGGTGCCGCTGTGAAAACCCTGAGGATGAGGCTTATGTAGCCTCAAACCAGGGGGGTCTCAAACATAAGTATGCATAAGAAAAGCCAGGGGGGTTGGTAAAACACTGATTTCCCCAATTTTCTTTTTTTTTTTTTTTTTTTTTTTCACTGCCTACACCTCTGCCAGGGTTTATTTATTATAAGAATTTGTAACAAGAATAACAACCTATGTTGGAAATTTTACATTACAATAAAAATATAAATATAAAGCAACTGGAAAGTAAAAAAGAAGTGATGGGCTGAGTGCCAAAGGTTAAATTCCTGCCCAAATTCAGGGATTGGTGTGGTGGGGACAGAACACAGACTTTGGGCTCCACATCTAGCAGGTTATGTGACCTTCGACAAGTTCCCCACTGTCTCTCTAAGCTTTGGTTTCTCCATCTTTCTTAACCACATCTCCTGGCGCTGACTTAGTTCTCCTAACACAGTCGCCCGGCGAATTGCAAACTGGGTCCCACCAGCCCCTCAGCTCCTCAGCTCAGAGGAGTTGGGAAAACCTGCTCTTGGTTCTCTGGTTTGCGGCTTGTTCTGTGGCCCCAACTGTGCCCGAGCCCTCGCCAACCCCTCTCTCGTTTGGGGCGACCTCAAAGATATGCGCTTTCTTGGAAAGGGCTCTCCCAGGCCTGTGGGACCCTCGCGGGCGGGTGAGATCTTCTAAGTTCAAACCCCGTTCTTGCAACACAAATGTGGCCTCCGGAAAAATCTCCAAGTCCCCCAGGCCCCCACACCCACACGCCCGTGCCCCTGCCCTCCAGACCAGCGCTTCCCCTGATTTCCCCAATTTTCTGATTCAGAGGTCTAGGTGGGGCCGAGGAATCATTATTCAAAATATTCTCCCCAGGTGACTCTGAGGCAGGCGGTCTGCACATCAGGGTTTTGAGGTTCTATACTCCTCCTTAGAAAAACAGGCACAAGTTGTGACTGCTTGACCTACCACCCGGGAGAGTCTCTTGGGAGAACTGTCAGCAGCAGCATCTGCCGCCTAATTGGCACTTGGCCTCTTAAAAAATAAAATCTTTCAAAGTATACCCATGGTGGTTGGCTTTTGAACTTATCTGCTCAGGGCATTCGGCTCATACAGCCATGGCTTAGAGTTGAATGTGGCTTTTTTTTTTTTTTTAAGTGAACTTGAAAGCTGCTTTTCTATTAGAACATCGAAACCAAAGTTTCCAGTGTTTTGGGGTTTGCTCTTGAGTGTTAAGGATTAGCTGCAGATGTATTATATTTGGGGATAAGATTATTCTATGGAAACAGCTCAGTCAGTGGTAGCATTAGCTTCTAAGAAATAGAGAGGAACAGAGAGGACAGGAATTAAAAGGTCCTCATGTGACATCACAGCTCTTTGTGGCCCCGCAGTGCCTAGCTTAAGGCAGAGACTTAATACGTGTTTGTTGAATGAATGAAAAAATTGATGAGCTCTATATTCTATCTAACATACTGAGGGAGCTGAGTGCTAAGTTCATTAGACCTCTAAATTTCCATGTTGGTCATTTGTGGTTGCTTCTCTAGCATCCATTCCCATCTTCCTATTTCGTAAAGTATCCACATTTCCTTAGTTATGTGTATTCTGTGGAATTGAGTCTCCCCCAGTTCCGCTGGTGAGCTTGGATTGGTTTAGGGCAGTTAACATATTCCAGCTCTGACCACAGTGATGGAGTCAGGAATGGGTAACCCAGGCCAGTCAGGGCTAAAGCTCGGTTCTGAGACTTTGAATTGTCAGGAAAGCAGACCGTCTCTTTGTCTGCCACTCTTGAATGAAGAAGCAGTAGCTCTGGTGCATTGGGTGGCTATCTGGGAATCACAAGGGAAGAGCTTACCAAGAATGGAGACAAACCTGAGAAAGTTGAGCCGAGAAAGGAAGAGATACAAACTGGGCTCTGGTAATGTCATTTGAGTTTCTGGAACAAGTCCTATCTGAAACCAGTGCCTCGGGCCTTTTTGCTGGAGTCAATCAATGGGACTGAATTGAGTATTCTGTTACTTGCAACCAAGAGCACTGCAATTAAAACTCAGAAACAGCTTCTTAAAGTGCATCATTTTGAAGTGGACTAATTTTCTTTTATAAATATCCTAATTGGAGACTAATGCTTACTAACAAGAATCTTATATCAGATAAGTCATAGTTACGGCCAACAATAGGCCATGACAGCAAATACATTGTGATATACTTCTAATATCATCAGAAGTCATGAATTTTTAATTCGAGTACTATAATATGTCAAAAATATATATTATACCAGTAAACATATGAGAGATTTCAAAGTACCAAATAATTGCTGGAGTTATAAAACAAAGTGTGTGACTAAGGAATATGGATTTCAAAAATGATATGCTAACGAGTTTGACTGCAGTATCTAAAATTAATCCCTCACAGGACAGTTTGTGAGCATTTCAAAGAGAAGTACTTAGTGATTCTTGAAGTCTACAATGGATTTACAAACAAGTTATATCAGACTAAACAAATGTGATATTGTGAGAGGTTAGCTAGACTTTCAGATCAAGAAAATGATATACAGTTTCAGTATATTTGGATTTGTCAAAGGATCTCATGAAGGTCTGCAAAGCTCTCAGATTCCTTCACCTATTCATCCTTCAAGGGACACAAGCAAATCCCTTAACCCCCTTTATAAAGTCTTCTCTAGTCCCAGCACAGAGGAGAGTGGCATTCATTTGGCATTTTCAATTAGTTGGTTTACATCTCTCTCCCCCACTACACTGAAAATTAGAGGAAAGTACAGAGCACATCTGATTCATTGTTGATTCCTAATATTTATCCTCTGGCACTCAGAAGGTATCCAGTGTATGTTTGCTGAAAGACAAAAGGAATAATAGCTTTGGAAATAAGATGGGATAGCATGAGCTTGATAGCAATATTGTTAGGTTAGTTTATAACTTGTCTGACACCCCAAATCAAAGAATTCATGGATCCGGGACAACCAAGACAGGTCTTTCTCAGGGATGCTCTGTAGGGTTTTGGGCAATGCATTTTTTTTTTTTTTCTTGTTTAATTTTTTTGGTCAATGCATTTTTAATGCTGTGGATGGCACAAAAAACGGCACACTCCTCTCATTTTTAGGACTTCCACATTACTAGAGGTCCTCAAACAGAGCCTGAATGACCACTAGTTGAGATTAACAAAGGGGGAGCACAATTATTTCATTAGGTTTGTATTAAGTGGTCTCACCTGTCCCTTCTGCAGAAGTTTTAAGATTCTAGTTCAAATAATAATGTTTTAATAAACAACTTGGTTATATACAAAAACCAGACTTAAAACCAATACACCAGGTAAAAGTGATATGGTGAATATGTAATTATAACACCTTTTCTAACTTCCACAGGACATAGAAATGCTTTAAAAAGAAATATGGGGAAGTCCAAGGTCTCCTAAGAAAAGACAAAATGACTGTGAGTCAATGCCATCTTTTCGCTTCAGTACAGCTCTCTGCGGTGGCATTCACTCCGCAAATATTTATTGGGTAGTTAATGTATGCAAGGCTTTGTGTTAGGTGATGTGTGCGGCATAGCAAGTCATGGAACACAGATTACTATCCCAATACCTCTCGCTACAGATATTTTGTTGATTTACTGTCAGAGCACTTCACACCCCATTAGGAAACAAACAAACAAAAACATCCAATTACTAAGTCATTAGCACTGCTTTATAAAATAGATTGGAATGCAGAACGTTGGATTGGAAGGGCCTTTAGAGACCCAGCACAACCCCTCTATTTCACAGATGGAAGAATAGACTCATGTAATAAAGAACGAGGTGCCCCTGTATGCGCTGACATGGGAAGATAAGGTATTTGTGAAGTGAAACCAGCAAGTTGAAGGACACCAAGCACAGCATTTTTGTAAAATCCATTTTTTGTAAAAATCCATTTTTACAAAGCAAAACTACAACCAACAAACCTTTTAATGTTAGTCATATATAAATAAGTGGAAGGATATGATTCCAGAATTGACAGGAGTCAATTATTGGGAAGGGGGAAGGAAGAGTGGAATATGGGGTGGGGGACTAGTTTGGTGATTATGGGAAATTTTTTATTTTGGCTTTATAGAATTTTCTAATGTTTGCCTTTCATATAACTTTTTATTGCTTTTGTAATCAGAATATACATACATATACATACATACATATATGTATATATATCTGTGTATGAATGCATTCATATATATATAACTCATATGTATATATAGAGAGATATAATTTTAAATAGAAAGATAAAAGCCTCAGAGACTTGCAGACCATGGAGCCAGGCTTGCTTCTGGAATATGCTCTGAATGCCACCCCACCACTTATGGTACCCATCACTCAGGGCTGTGGTGAGAATTTGAGAATTCAGTTGCTTGGGACAGTGGCTGGCACACCTACAGATTCTCAATGGGTGGTAACAAAAGCAGCAACATCAAATGAAGACATTATTTTATTATTATTACTGTTATTGCATTCCTGAACACGAACTTGTGTCTCCTACTCTCAGCACTGTGCGTTTCCATCACACCAAACTGTTTCCCTCTCTCACCGGAGAATTACTTAGTTAGGTATATGATATTAAGGAAAGAGATGAGAACTCTCTGCCTTCACGAGGGGAGCCAAACTGATGACTGATTATCAGATATGATCACTTTTTCTAAGGAGTCACATTTTTCATTGCTATCTGTTAATTTTTTTAGTAGTAAATGTCATATGATATTATAGCAACTGGCCAAGAACATAACTTGTGGAAATCAACAAATTCATCATTGCTGACCAATTGTGGAAAATTTTTAAAAGCTCCAAAGCAAAGAGCAGGGAGTCAGAATGTGTATATTGCTTTTTTAGACATTCTTGAACTGGGTCACAGGCAGCAGGCTCTTGGGGCTCCTGGCTGGGGAGAGGTGCTCAGCTTGTCCTCTCTGACTAATACCATGGCTAAACAAGGATTTGGGTTTTCAGGGCCATTGATGCAGGGCTCCTCACATACACTGAACCCAATGGCAAGAATTATACAAAGAGGCAGGCTACAGACTTCTGAAGAGATTTCCATTTCAGATACTCACAGTATGATTTCCAGATTGGAGGCTGGTATTCTTCAGCATCTAGAATAAAAAGAAAGAAATCAATCAGTCAGCCTGAACGTCAAACTGTCAACATGTGTCTTCTCTGGAGGAACAACAGTCTGTCAGCAGCACATGCGTTCAAGTTCCAGGAGGGAATCTGCACTCATTTCCAGTGCAGTTCCAGGCAGGAAGGAGGGAGCGGGCATTGCAACACTTGTGGACTTAACACCAATTTCTGCAGATCTCTTACCATGACAGAATCAATTGCTTAACTATTTTCATAGAGCCCAGTTAGTCAAAAAAAGATCTTTAAAGTAATTAACTAGATTGTGTCCTCCAGTAATCCTTTCAAACAGTATTTACTTAACTTGGCATAATGAACATATAATTTATCTTAGAGTTTCCAATCAGAACCTTAGTCCATTTTTTAAAGACTTGAGGACAAGGGGAGCAGATGTAGCTCAAGTGGTTGAGTGCTTGATCCCATATATAAGGTCCTGGGATCAATCCCAGGTACCTCATCAGGGGAAAAGAAAAAGATAAGAAGACTTGAAGACAAGATGCAAAGTGGCAAGTATGTAGTATTAAATCTGGGAAGTTGTGAGGCTCAGCCAACTGAACTAAAATAATAGATCTGACAGTAGAGACACAGATGATTCAATTGGGATCACATTATCTCTTTGAACTTACTCTGTGTGACTTAGAAAATTTCCAGAAAACCTCTCAGCAATCAGAAGTGTCAGAATGAAAGCATTACAACAAAATGTAGAGGATGAAATTTTTATTCATCAATCTGGAAAACAGACACTGGAAGGAAATCTGCTTCTTCAGTCGACTCAACAATCTCAAGGCTGACAGCTGAATTGATAATTCTGATGGTGTCACTATAGTCCCTCCTGAGCTCCTAGACATAGGGCTTGGTAAAACATACTCTAGTTTAAACAGCCAACATTAAGAATCCTTCTCCCCAAATCACAGAATGTCGAGCTGGAGGGAAACTCAGAGCTCCCTAGTTCAGCACGGTTAGATAGGGAAGCCTGGCATTTATTGTCAGGCATGTCCCACGGCATCACATACTCTGTCCTTATGCTGACCTGGTCCTCGTACTTCTGTCACATTTGACTTTCATGCAAAGGAATAGAAATGGTCTAATCCCATGTATTAAAATGGTTTAGTTAACATAGGAGAAAAATTTCCCCTGAGAAACAAATATGCTTTTTATAAAGGAAAACTAACTCAAGAGTAGCAAACTTCCCCAAATCCTATTCAATTAAATTTGTGTAGCTTAAATTAAATTCTTTCGCAATTAGTGTCTTGCTCTCTGGGGCCCACCCTATCACAGTGTCCGTTAATTGCCTCCAAAGGTAGTTTCATATGAATGAATCTGTGAAATAGGCCTAACTCTCCTTAGGAACCTACGGATGGATAAAGTACAACAGTAATGTCTTATGCTGTTATTCAAACTTAGTTTGCTGAATACTAGTGGGCCATAAGCTCTTACTATTTTTGTCAGAGTAAGAAAATTCCATCTTATCACAGTGAGCTTTTACCCCTAAACAAGCAATTCATTTTATCCTGTATGTGACATAAACCAATTTTAATGGGTTAACATGAATGCTGTTGATAAAGAATATTCAAATAAAATAAAGCAAGGTGCTGAGTACACAATAAAATTCTAGAACCATCCACACAAAGTCACCTCACCATAAAGCCAGGCCCTGGGTGTTAAAATGTCAATGGCGGGAGCGGATGGGGCTCAGCGGCTGAGTGCCCGCTTCCCACATGGGAGGTCCCGGGTTTGGTTCCCGGTGCCTGCTGAAACAGCAAAGACAAGCAACAAACAAAGCAAACAAACAAACAAAAAACCAACTCAGGAAAGCTGATGTGGCTCAGTGTTTGAGCGCCAGCTTCCCACATACAAGGTCCCAGGTTCAATCCCCAGTTCCTGGTACCTAAAAAAAAAAATTATCGATGACATCTTTAAATATATTTTGTCAAAGGCAAAGATTTTTTTTAAAAAATAGGCAGACTGCATATAAACACAAATCACTGAGACACCATCTACCCCAGAGTGTAATGTCTTGTTATTTTGCATGAAATTTATTCTATGAGGCAAGCACAGCCCCCAAACTAAGAAATGTCAAGAATGTTCAGCCAACAGCACAACTTGCTACATATTCAGGAAAGGTCCCAAGAGAGATGAGATGGCCCTCTTTCATGCAGGTCATTAAACATGCTAAACTTGGATCTCCTAAAATATTCCTATTGAAGATCAGAAGTTTAGATTAGGTGACCTCTCATTGTCCATTTGTTGTTCTGTGAAAAACCTAGAGTTTTGCTTCACCTGAAACACTGGCCCCTAAGTTCTTACCTTTTCTTGAAGCTGCCCTGCATGCTACATAAAATCTATCCCTTTTCAATTGCTCCTTGTTCGTACCAAAACAGAGAGATGAAAGCCACCGAAGGTAACTGGAGATAACACCCGCAATGCCTTCCCTCTGTGTTTGGAATAAAAGGCCAACATCTTACAGTGGCCTACAACATCCTGCCTCATCTGGTCCCTGCTCACCTCTTGGGCTCCAATGCAGACATTTTCCTCTTTTCACTTCTCCAGCCACGCTGGCCTTTTCTCTACTCCTGGAACGAGCCAAGCTCTTTCAAGTCCGCTGGCCTTTGCCCTTGTGGACCCTCCAAGTGGCATGCTGTCCTCTGGCTCTCTGCATGGCCGACTTGCTCCATCATGTAAGGCAATTGCAAATATCACCTCCCGGGGCCTTCCCTGACAACTGTGTTTAAAGTGCCCCTGTCACTCTCCTAACACACTGCTTATTTTTCTTCATCGCGCTTATTACCATCTGAAATTACTTATCGATTTGATGGCTTGGTATTATTGGTCTTTCCCCGCTATTAAACAAACTCCATAAAAGCAGGAATTTTGTCTCATTCCTTCTGCAATGCCAGCCCTTACCAGGGTACCTGCCACATAACAAGTGTTCAAAAACTACGTGTTAAATGAACAAACTCTTAGGGTTCAAATCCTACCTCTGACAGTTACTGGTTGAATAACTTCAGGCAGGTTGCTGCCCTTCTTTTAAGAGCCTCACAATACTGCTCGTTGTAAAACAGAAATAATAAAAGTACCAATTCATAATCTAGCTCTTTGGGTTATGCTGGGCACCTGGCAAAGGGTAATTTCTCAATAACCGCTCAGTGGTGCTATGTTGTTACAGCACCTGTGCTGGCTCTTCCTGAACTGGGCTCATGCTCTCCTCTCCCCTGACCACTGCCAATGACATCTCTGTTCCTGCCCCCAATTTCTGGGCCTGTAATTAAGTTCTAGTGCTGTTGTCACTGGAGATTTTTCTTTCCCATAAAAGAATTCACAAAGTAAGAGACCATGTGTCATGCTTCAGTGGAAAAGCTATAATTACCTTGGCCTTAGAGACACTGATCACAACCCACTAAAGCCCCCTGTTAGGAGGCCTGGGTCAAGCAACAAGGCATAAAATATTTTTCATATGTTGAAACAAATCTTTAGCTGTCTCTAGCACCAACCCTTCAACACAGACACTAGTTGCCCCTATTTCAGATGATACTTTTCAAAGGTCTATTTCACTTTCCAGTAGCCTGAGAGTTTTTTTTTTTTTTTTTTAAACCTGGAATGGGTTTTCAAGGTCATTCAGTTCACCTTCCTTATTTGGCAAGGGAGGAAACTGAAATGTAGGACAAGGAAGTTGCTTCTTCAAGGTCATAAAACAGGTTAGAGGAATACGTGGGATTCAAGTGTGGAGGTTCATCTTCCAGACCTCTGATATATCATTCATCTATACAATAATTTACATACATTAAAATTAAGAAAACAACATTATTCAGTTTCTGGGAGCCTTGAAAGAAAAAAGTAATAGAGAATAAAAAAAGAAAATTGATTGTTTGAAAAACTTATACCAAGTCAAAGGTGGGACAGTATTACATCTATACCCATACCCCCACTGAATAATTCAAGTTAAGCCCAATAAGAAGGGAGTGTTTAATAAATTATCATATCCTATTATAGCCATGGAAATGATGATCAGGATCAAAACCTTGCTCTGCCATTTACTAGCTGGGTAACCTTAGGCAAGTTATTTAATCTCTCTATGTCTCTGTTTTTTATTTTTAAAATGGGGGTAAAATAATATGTAACTTATAGCATTGTTTTGAGGATTGGATGGGTTAATATGTACAAAATGCTTCAACTTGGGCCTGGCATACAGTAAGCTTTATGTTTGCTGTTATTATCTATCTTTAATGATATGGAAAAAATGTTTGTGTTACATTATTAAGTATTAAACAAATCAGGTTACAAAACAATTTATTAAATATGAACTTGTCTTTGAAAAAGATATTTATATACATCGAAATTATCTAGAAGGCTACAAACCCAATCCTTAAAAGTTCTATATCTGAAAGTGAAAATATATAGGTGATTTCTATTTTTGTTTTCCTTACTTGAGTTCATAATTTTCTCTAATTATTGCTTGTATAAAAACTAAAATGAATGAGAAATAAATTAGTGGGAGTGCTAGGTGTTTTCTTTTTTCTTTTTTCAAACACACTGTAAATCACTGCTTTGAAAATAAGAGGATGTTAAAATACCTAACAAAAATAATCCTTAAATAATACATGCAGTTTGTACAGTTGTGGCACAGTATTAGTTCAAGAAGACGTAATGGTGAAGACAAAGGCAGAGAGACATGTGTTACCGTAGCAAAAGGCCATGGCCAATCCCCTTGGCCTTCTTTTCAAAATTCTGTAAAATAAACATCAACAAGCAACTCTAAGCAGGCAGGAAAACAGGTATCTCCTCTCATTAAAGAGGAGATAAAGGGGGTAAAAGAGATAAGGATGTATAGGAAATGATCAAATCTTACAAAAATAGGTAATAAGACCCCCAAAATGAAATAATCCATAAAGAATCTGAATATATGGAAAAAAAAAATCGAGAGGGAGTGAGCAAGAGAGACAGAGAAAGAGAGAGAGAGAGAAATGGGGGAGGGAGAAAAGAAGTGAAAACCTGATCAAAGGGGCCCAAAGTGCTGGTTAACACTTGAGAGCAACCTTGAGAAAACTTTATGTGCTAAAGTAACTAAACCCTGAGAAGACAGCTCTGCAGTCTCATCTTCCCAGGAAGACGAAGAATTCTGAAATTAGCCTATGGTGTCAGCAACAGGGAAAGCTCTTCTGTGTCTGAAACAAGAGGGCAACCGGGAAGCAGGGAGTGGTTGTCATAAAAGTCCTCTTTTTAGATCAAGACTGTGAATGAAAATCATCTAATGTCGCTATTGTTTTTACTAAACTTTAATGTAATACATGCTTATTGTTTAAAAAACATCAAAAGTCCAACAATTCAAAAGTGTATACTTTAGAAGGTTCCCCACCTCAGAAAAAAGCACCATTAATAGATATCTGAGTCCTTCCAGAAATTTCCCTGTAAGTAGTTAGCATAAAGATATACAAAAATGTTTTCATATCATATATAATGTTCTGCAATTGGCTTTTGAAATTAATGATACTTCTTAAGGATTTTTCCACATCAGTACACATAGATATCTTTTTTTAAAATTGCTCCTTAGCTGTTCTATTGAATCAATCTCCCAAAATCTTATTTAATTCGTTTTGTAATAATTTTCAGCTGATGGACATTTAGGCTATTTTTATTTTTTTGCTTCTATAAACAATGCTGCAATGATATGTTGCGTGTATAGGATAGATTCTGGAAAGTTGAACTGCTAAGTGAAGGAAGTACCTCTGCATTTTTTAATAATTATTGTTGAAATGGTCTTCAAAAGAGTGGTGTCGAGTGGAACTTTGAACTTTGCACAAGAATACCTGTCTCCCCATACTCTCATCAATACTATTATCAATACACATTTTACTTTTTGATGTCTTTCAGATTCAATTAGAAAATACACAGAGCAGATGAAGTATACAATTGCAGGGTTGCAAATGGAGGCAAAGAATGCTCTTGGGAGTGAAGCTGTGGAAACACATGGTACGGTGAAAATACGCTAATCCTCCTTGTGTTGGAGGCTGCAGCTGGAAGATTCTATTCCTCTGGGCATTTTTAGCACCAGAAATATATTGATTCATTGGAATCACCTGAGGAGCAAGTGTAAAGGAATTTTGAGACTGATTAATGAAGAAAAATTAAAGAATGCCATCTGTTCTACTTGGGTAAGTGATAACTAAAGAGGAAATACCCTGTAAACATCCAGAAACACTAGATTCCTTTGCTTGGCTCAATGAAGTACGACTACACTAACAGAAAACTACATGCAGGTGCTTTGGAAAATGAGAGGCATGACAGAGTCACCAACGAGAGAATGATCTACCAGGGTAGCTGGAGATGAGCTGACTTTTAGAATATTTCAATAAAGCCACATGTATTGTATCAGAGATTTCATCTGGAAAATAGAGGGTGGAAAGAGTGGGTCCCTCCTCTGCTACCCCCTCTCCCTCTAGAAGAGCCCCCTCTGCTACCACTTTTGATTGATGGATGCACACATTTGCAAATGGGCTGCAGTGGGCTTTTTCCAGGGAAGTTGGATGAAAACAGATTTCTTAATCAGACCTGGGAGAGCCTGGTGATGAAATGACAGTTGAGAATTTTTTGGGTGATTAGCTTGATGGGCCCAGAATGGATTGGGATCCAAATGAGAGCAAACAACAACAGCATGAGCAGTATGTTATGTTTGTGCATATGCTGCAATGTGTCCTCGACACACACATCATGCCCAAGCATCGGCCCTCAAAAGTATGTGAGGGGCCAGAGCGTGCCGCCCACAGCTAGCGTCTTGTCAGGCCATCGCAGCCAAATGGGGTAGACCTGAGCCACGACATTACCTGGGGATCCTCTAACTGCTACAAAATATTGAGATGTGAAGGCCGTTAGAGTGGTTAAAAGAATACAGAAATGCGTTCTGATGGTTATTTCTCACCTGTATGGGTTCCCTGCATTTCCCCGAGGAATTAGACAACCATGTATTCTTTTTGGAAACCACTGCTTAAGTTAAGGCCTGATGGCCTGATAGGCAGTCACCTCTTCCCTCCTCCAGACTGGAGATCTCATGTCAGGAATTTGTGTAATTTATTTAGTCCTACTTCCAGAGACTAGTAATCAGACAAGTTCCAGAGACTATTACTGGGCCCTCAGGCTGGGCCCAAAGGAAGAGACTAAGCTGGGATCTTCAGACAGCAGTGCAGCCATCAAAGGCCTTAGGCAGGAGTCTGTGGTCACTAGAGGGCACTGGGGTCACACAGGCGTCTGTCCTGGCTCCCTTCCTCCCACACACAGAGGCTTGATGAGCTCCTTCCATTCAACAGTATTTACAGAATAACTACAATGCAACAATGAGCAAGGCAGGCAGGCTCTCGAAGCTCTGCGTGATCTGGCTCCTGCCTGGCTCTCCCTGCTCATCTCATTTGTCTCTTCTCTTGCCCACTATTCCTTAACTACTCTGTCCTCTTTCCAGTGTTTGAGTACATCAAGATTGCTCCAGTCTTAAAGATTCTGTCCTGGCTTTTCCCTCCTTTCTCCATGTGGCCAGCCTCCCAATTGCAACTCAAATGTTCTGGCTCCTCAGAGAGGCATTACTGGACCGTACAACCTAAAGTGGTCTCCCAGCTGTTCTCTTTAATTCTTCATAGAGCCCAATCACTACCTGAAATATTTTACCATGTGTTTATATATGCATTTCTTTTCTGTCTCCCCACATGAGAGGAACCTCACATATCTTGTTCTCTAATGTCTGGGCCACCCTTAACCCATTGGGTACATTTTGTGAATGAGAAAAGAGTGCCCCTTTCAGGCAGATGAACAGCTTGGGGAGTGGACAGCACCCTGGAGTGAAGATGTTTGCTTTGGGAGACATGTCCAGGCCTAAGCTCATGGTCTGGACAGAAGAGCCCAGGTCGGGTTTGGGGTCCTACTTATCCCTCAGCTGGGTGCCCAATGCACAACTGAAATGGCCCTGACTGCTGCATTCCAGAACACAGTAAAGGGCTAAAGAGTAAAAGACAGACATTGCTCCCAGACTCTAAACTTGCATTCTGTTGAGGGACACAAATGAATAAAGAGGAAATCATAATAAAGCAAGAGGATATGTAGGAGGAGTTCCAATGGCAGAACTTCCCAACCTTTGGAAGGCTGGGTGGGACCTGGGCCAGTTAGACCCTCCCCAAGGGTTTTTGATGACCTTGCAGTGGGCATGGTTGGAAGCCACCGTCAAGTGAGATGAAGGGTGGATGGACGTTAAGAAAAGAGAAATTTTTTTCCAGTGCAAAATCTGCATTTTATTAAAGACATTTGGGAAAATCCATTCAAAAATACACTGTGCTCAGTAAAAATTAACCATTTCCTGCTAATAATTAACGTTACCATGGAATATATATTTGTATAATATTTACAGCAACAATAGAAATTTTACAGAAGTTTAGAATGGAATACATGCCAGAAAAAACTTGATAAGATGTACCAAGACATGATACAAAGAGTTATATAAACACTCTACAAATGGTTCATAATTAGTTTGAGAGGAATTTAAATAGTCAACACTTTAAAATCAGTTTGTATTCAAAAAACTAAAAAGATTAACACCACACCACACCTTTGCCATAGTAAAAAGTACAGAATTATAATTTGTATTATGGAGTGTAAAAATTTCTTTCAGGTGGTATAGCAGTGACATGGAGGTAAAGAGTGGCATTAAAGGATGAGGGATTAAGGGAGATAAAATAACCAAATATTTGGTTATCATCATCATTGCCTCTTGCCAAACCAAAGACCCACGTCCCTGGTCTCACTGTCTTTCACAGCCATCTCCCCACTTGCTCATTCTAGGCTTCTACAAACTGTGGATTCCTCCCAGCATAATGGAGCTGCTTTTTTCCTGGATATTTTCCTCCTTTAGCACTCACACAGTTATCCCTCTGTTATTTCTTTAGCTACAACCCCACGACCACCATTTCCATTCAGCCTAGAGACCTGTCTCTCCTCCCCCAGTCAGTCTCCTTCCCAGCATTTATCTACCTCTTTACAAATTCCTTTCATCAGAGGAATGTCTTCCTGGCATTCCTCCAGAAACCCTTTTGGGCATTCATTTATTCCTCCAACAAATATTTACCTAGAGCTTACAGCCTACTTGGCACAATATATTGCTAGACATCAGGATTTGCAATAAAGGCAAGATGCAGAATCTAACTACAAAGAATCAGTTAGAAGATGAAATAAAGCCATCTATTCATTCATTCATTCATTCATTCATTCAACAAACACTAAGTGACTGCCTGCTGGCCATCAGTCCCCTGTCCACATCTTCGCATAACTATAACATAAGGCAGGAAGCAGCATGTCCAATAGCAAGGTTAGACTTAAAAGTCCTATTGGAGTGGAGAGGAAAGAGAGATTATTTTACTCACTACAATTTTTTTGATAATTGTTCCTTTACTCAACTCCCTCCTGTAGAGATTGGCTGTTGGATAAGGAGATTGTTTAGGTACACACCCCTCCAGCCAGCTCTCTACCTCTGCCATTTAGAAGAACCACCTTCTTCTGTTTCCGTGTTTTCTTGAGATCACTGTGGGCATTTGTGTCTTTTCAGATATATATAGAGGTGGTGGCAGTGGTAGACTAAACTCTCATGAAAGCAGCCCACAAATCATGGCCCTGGCACTGTTGTTTCTAGAAAGTAAAGAAGGGCTTTTGGGGGGCCATATTATATTCAAAGTCCAATAGAAGAAGTCTTGAAGTGTAGAGATAAAAGAGGGAGCAAGGTCTTCCATCAAAAGTGGAAAGGTATTTTTAAGTTCCCGGAATATTGCAGATTTGGGGGTAGGCCCCTTACATATATTATCTCTAATCTTTACAGTTTTCCTGAATCATCTCTCCACCTATTCTTCCATCTATCTACCCAACCATCCATCCACCCATCCATCCTTTCAGAAAACACTTCTGTGCCAGGCATTATGTTACCTGATAAAGTCATAGCCATGAGCAAGGCAAAGACAGTCCCTACCTTCAGCCCAGAAGGCAGGGCAAACAAACATTAAATAAGCGATTACAACAAACTATGAAAAGTGTTATGACAAAGTTCAGGGTGCTAAGGAAGCGTCGAGGATGGGTCCTGTGAGGTAAGTATTTTTATCGACTAGAGATGAAGAAACGGAAGCTCAAAGAGATTAAGTCATATGCCCAAGGTCACATGATTACTGGAAAAGTGGGATTCAAATCCAGATCTGTCTTGTTTCAGAGCCAATTGATTTTTGTCCCTATGGCCCTTAGTCCAGAGAAGAATCAGCAGTGTTGAAACTAAAGTGAAATCTCCTGTTCTTTCTTATTTCCAGTTGGCTTCAAACATGGTTTGCCATTATGGAAAACAGCTACCAGAGAAATTATTCCATTTTTCCATTTGAAATTATTCTACTTTTTGCCATCTGTTGGGATAAAAAAGTGAAATCTTACTAGCTGAAATCCCTTCTCACCCCCCCCACCCCCCGCCTCTCCTTGTTCCCTCTCCTCAGGGGACCTCTATGCATCATGCATCAGGTATTATGTGAATTTCTTCCCCAAATTTCATTATCAATAGAAACATTCAGTCCATACCTCGGCCTGGCCTGTAAACCAGAGAGCCTGGCGTGTAAACCAGAGAGTCTGCAAACAAATGGGCTCTCTGATTTAGCAGTCCTTCCTCACAACTGGCATAGTTTGTAACAATTGGCAGGGTTAACAAATTGTAGTAATTCATATCAACATGGACATAGCAGCAGCCACTCTCTCTGGCCCATTTTTTTGCCAAGTCATTGTCTTACAGGCTGAAAACAGAAACAGCTGCAGTGGAAATTGACTCTCAGATGGTCGCTGTCTATACTTCATACATGAAGGAGAGAACTGATCTGGATAAATGGAGAATTGGGGGAATTCTAGTGATAGGGGTTGCAGGTGAGGGCAGAATTCTGTGCTCTCAATGAGTCTAGCAGAAGCCTGGGAGAGGGCGACTGACTTCTTGTTTCAGCTCCACTGCCAATTTACTGGCTGAGTTCCAGCCAGTCCTTCAACCTCAACTCAGACGGGCCTCAGTTTTCTCCTATGTAAAGAGAGGCATTGGACTGGAGAGCTCCAAGATGCCTTAAATTATCAGTCAAGGAGCAGCGCCACTCTCCCGTCACCTGGCCACTCCGATCAGAGCTGTGCAATGTGAGTGATGGTCCAGAGGGCAGCATTCTGATGCCAGCAGTTCTGGTGAAGCCATTCTTCTTCTTGTCCAAGAGAACAAGTGGACCCTCCACAGGCTGTGTGATACGCCCACGTGAGGATATGCTTTATGCCCAAATGCATGGTGTTAATGGAAAGGCTTTTTCCCCACACCTGACCCAGTTCATCCTATGAGGGCAACTCAATTAGTGAACTCCTGGCCTCTCTTGGGCCCTGTAGTATGGTCCTAGAGAGATGGACCAATTTGTCTCTTGGATTTTTGCCCACCCATGCACACTGCCCTGCTGGAGGAGGAGAGCCTTCCCAGCGGTCTCGCTCTGCACTGCCAGGGAACAGGTAAAGGTCCTGAATTCTCGGCCTTAGTGGTAAGCAAGCCCACCTGCCTGCCCTTGATAATAATGGTGACAATTTAACCTCTGCCTGCTCTACTATGTTTGATTTCTGTTTGTTCAGACAGGCCTGCTAAATATTGGGGGCCCTCTAAACAATCCTAGGCAGAAGGCAGCCTCCATTTTCCCGATGAGAACATTCCCCCAAAAGGTGTTTGAGGATATAAGCTTTTAAGAATATGAAATGATATTATCAGATACCTATTCACAATATTTAATTTATTAATTCAATTATGTATATACATTTAAGATCATGTATAAAATAATGCATGGATTTAGAAATATTGTCTTTTTTGCACAATTCAGGGAACAAATTTATTTGAATTCTCTAGGTATGTCTTTGGCACTTTTTGAATCATCTAAGACCTATTTCCAGAGCACATCATGCCTGCTTCTACCATGGCCCTTTGAAAGAAAGTAATTTAAAAATCTATGACCATGCTGCCAATGAATATTTTATCCCAGCCACAGCCTATATTTGCCTAACACAAGTGTGGCTGGCCCTTCATGCAGCCTGTGGGCAGTCTCCACTTGCTGCATTGCTTTAAAAAGTGACCTCTAAAGAGTCTGCTCATGGAATACTAGGAAGCTGCCAAAAGGAGCGAGGCATTTACATTGCTAATATGGAAAGTTCTCCAAAAGGTTAAATTTAAAGCCAGGGAGAGCCCAGCTTTTGCAATGCCCAGAGAGGTTCTAGAAGAAACTGCCAGGGATTGAGGTTTCTTTGTCAGTGGTGGAGGGGACTGAGGTGGCCGAGGGCAGGCAAAGCAGGGAGACTTGGTTTCAATGTATATCCTTTCATATCATTTGAATTTAAATAAATAAATTAAAAAAAAAAACAGTTAAAAACTTTTAAAAGGGTAATCTAAGCAACTCTTAAAATATATGTGTGTATATATATATATAAATAACATTTTTGTAAGCAAATACACATATATGCATATATATTTATATATCATTTTGCAAATGTTTGTATGTATTGTGAGAATTTTGATTTTTACCCACAATAAAAATAAATTAAAAAAAAAATAAAGAAGGAAAAAAAAAAAAACTTTTGAAAGGCTTGTCTACAATTACATTTAATATTTGTAATTGTGCCTCTATCTTGGTAAAATTCCTTAGCCTCCTTTTTAAAAATGATTCCATTAAGTGCCTCTAAAAGGGGAAAAACTATCATTAAGATAATTTTGGAACTATGTGACTTTTCAAAAAAATAACTGGAAGTTCAAAAATTGAGATGGAAACCCAAAAATGGGAGAGACTTTGCATAAAATAACATTTAAGGTGACACCTTCCTTTCTGAAAGATAATTTTGGGCATACATGATAGACACAGATATATTTTAATATCCATTGACATCCCTTCAATATACTACTTTGTTAGGTGTTTCACATGAAGTGTCTTATTTAATACTCAGAACAAGATTGTACAATAGGCATTATTAGTCCCATTGTACTGCTGAGTAAACTGAGGCAAATAAAGGTTGCCCAGTGTCACAAATCTAATAAGCAGTAAAACCAAATAGTGAAATACAGTTCTGTCCAACTCTGAAAACCATGCTATTTCTATTATAAAATATTGACTTTCATATTGAGCCCTGCTACTTTATGGGACCTCACATATATTATCACATTGGATCCCAAAACAGCACTATGAGGTCAATAGTATTATCCCAGTTCACAAATGTAGAACCTAAGGCCCAAACAGGATGGTACCTTGCCCAAAGTGGGCCAACTAGTTTGTATCCTGTAAGAATAAATTATGGCCAATACTATGAACAGCCAATGGTCTTCTTGGGAAGGCTGACCTATCATATTTTATCATAAGAATTAGATACATTTACTTCAAAATATTAAACCCATTTCCTTGGATCTCTCTCAGAGTATACTGATTCTGTCTTCATCGATAACCAGCCTAAATTTTACACAGTACACATTAAGACAAGTTAAAATAGATGGGGCCAGTCAGGAGGGCCAGCTGGGAAGTAGCTGCCTCTGATGCTTGAAGCTTCCGAAGAGCCCAAGTCTCAGGCATTGCTTCCCCACTGCGTTTCAGTGCTCTGCGGTTTCTTATCACTTGCTTTAAGAACAGCTGCTTACAGAGAAAATATTTCTAAAGACCATAAACACACACACCAGCAACACTTCAGATGCATCACTAACTCTACCACAAAGCAAAAAAAACCAAAAAACAAAAACAACAAAAAACCATCACAGGAAGCACGTCTGTATCCTACAAGAAGAAGAAACCAGAGTGAAGACTCAACAGTAGAAGCCTTTCCTCCCAACCTGCAAGATGCTAATTTAAAGCTCAACATTAAACTCCATTTTAGCCTGTATTTGTCCCTTTTATTCTGAATGTCTGCAGGAAGGAGAGAGTGACAACATCATCAGGTCTCTATTAAAGGGTTAAGAATAAGGCAGACAACAAGTGGTCCAAATGATTTCCATAAAAGAAAGTATTTCCATGCATAACAGAGCCAGAAAAAAGGGACCCCTCCCCACCCTCACTGTTATCTTAGTATTGCATGTCTTCATAGGGCTCTGGACAGCTGTACTGCGTGCTGGCAGGAGAGCCGTATCCTCTTGCTGTTTGCACAGCAGTGTACTTGTCTTCCTAATCGCAGCATGTGAGAGCTCCTGCTTCTTTCACCAGAAATCAGAAACCAAATACTGAAACAAGACTTTCCCTAATATCATGCTGCTGTCTAGGCTGTTTGTACTTGTAATCTCTGTGTATCTATCTTCAGCAGCCTTGTCTTAGGAAGAAATAGCATGTTTACACACCTGTTCCTTCATAAACGATCATCTGTCTGCTTCCTCATTTGCCCATTTAACAAACGTTCACCAGTCACTATGCTCCTGATCCTAAGTTAGGCAACTAGGTAAACCAAAGCGAATAAGACAAAGTTCTTCCCCACAAAGTTCTTCCCCTCCCACTCCAGAGGGGATAGGTTTGAGCAGAGTCAATGGTAGGGATGCATGCAAGTGCCTCGGACACCCAAAGGCAGGAACAGGGCCCTTGCCAGGGGTGAGTGGGAAGGTGACAGGGAAGGCTTCACAGAGGAGATGACACTGGGGAATGAGTAGGAGTTTGCTAGCTGTGGGTAGGAGGAGAGGGAGAAAGGTGGAGGTTGAGGGGAGGACTGGGAGATTTTTTCACATAAAGCATTCTGAGAAGAAAGGAGACTTCTTGGTTTATATGTTGAGCATTTCTAATGGAATGTTCTCTCTCTCAAAAGCTAGTTACCATTTCCATTTGGAGTCTGGGCCTTAAAAAAAATCCAACTTTGTGGCTAGGAAAATAAAAGGACCAGAAAACTTTGAACTGAAGGGCTGCTTTTGATCTTTCAAATGGCAAGGAGCATGTCACAAGGGAAATTCTTCAGAAGCAGCCTGCTGTCTCGCCGCTCTTCCGGGCGAGTGGCCTACTTGGTCTTGCTGCTCACGGCAGAACCTCCACCATGATGACTCTGTGTGGAATTAAAGTGAGGTGAGGATCCCTACGGAAAGCCAGCCCAAGGAGCTATCAGCGTGCCCCAAAGACCTAGGTCCTCCCCTGCAGCTTTACTACCCTCCCAAAGCAGAGCCAAATGCTCAGTAGACACCAGGTGCCCAATAAATGCTCGTTTCATTGACTGACTGCATGAACCACTATCAAAGCTGAGGGAAAAAAATCAGTTAGCTTCTCCTTAGAGGTGTCTCTATCACTTACGCATACTAGGTTTTCAGTGTGAGGTACAAGTCAGGCAAAATACCGTCACTTTTACAAAGCCAGTGTGACTATGCACAAGCTGGCTGATCTGATTTAAAAGGAAAAGAACAATCGAGCATATTGGAGGTCTCCTCTCAGGCCAGGATTTGCAGTGCTTTACTTGACATATGCAGACTCTAATATGGAGTAGGAACTAGCGTGGCTAGGATTTGGTGTCAGAACTGAAAAACTGGAAAAGGAAAAAGCAGTGGAAATCGCCAGAAATGACAGGATTTGGGGCCCCTAATACCAACCACAGTACATGGTTCTTTATTTCCAGTGCCTTGTGGGGGGCTTCCCATGCCCACAGCTTCATACCATCTGACAGAGGTGGGTGTTCTTTGCTAGGCTCTAGCATGCTAGAAGAGAGGCCCAACCTTCAGCAGGTGCTGTATGTAGCTCCTTCATACACAACCTTTGGCTTTTTTGGAATTGGTTTCATTTTCAGAATTAATCTCTTCTATTGTAATAGGCTTTTCTCTCAGGCCTGCCATTGTGACAGAGAAGTGGCTTCATTTCCACGCCTGTGAGCACCACTGCACCAAGTAAGTGGTTCTGGAAGGAAGGCACATTCTGTCCTTGACTACCACTGAAATTTATACTATGGAATTTTAGAGGCCTTTCTAAATGCAGCTTTACAGCACCAACATTTTTTAAGCTATTAAATTCAAACTATTCCAAAGATGCAGATTGGTTTAGATAACTCATCTCTCACACATAGTAAAGGACTCATTCCAGGTGTGACTAATGCCTTAGAAAAAATACAAACAATACAGATACAGACATACCCCATGCACAACTTTCCTGTCCACGCACTGAAGGGTATTTCTGCATTTGACTTCCTCGCTCTACTCTAGTCCTTTGGCCCTAATCCATACACTTAAGGGACAGAGACAAGACAAGCATGAAATCTGATGGACGTTTTCTAAAGCCATTTCTTTCCAAATAGAATTACGAGGAGAATGTTTCTAATTTCTCACTGCCGAGGCTTTGCAATGTCTATTTACCATGGCTCTATCAGCCTTTTCTGCACTCACCTTGAATGAAACAGCAAACTTGAATTTATTTTCCATATGGCTTTTTCAATGTATTTTAATCCTTTTGTATAGCAGGGTGGTCAAATATACTGATTGTCAAAGGCCAGGCAGTTTTTAAAATGTCAAGGACTTGCCAGATCCTACAGGACAGTGTATTTTTTTTTCTCCTTTAGCCCTTTCTCACTAGCTCTTGCACACTTACTTCTTCCCTGACTCTTGTCCATTACTGCCAAAAATCCAGAGATCACTGCTACAAAAGACACCCTGCTACCTGCTGGCTTGTCTGTGGGTTTGGGGATGGGGGGAGGAACATGTGGGCATCAATTGGAAAACCAGAAAGAAATCTAGGGCTAGAGAAGAAATCAGCTGGGAAAATGTTAGTGGCAGGAATAGAACATGTTCAGTATGAAACTGCGCCATGGTGTCATGAATTTAGAGCAGTCTGCCCCTAATTCCCAAGTCTGCTGGTGTCGTTATGTTCATCCTCCTGCTTCTAGTTTTTATTTTAAAAACTGTCCAAATATGGAAAGCCAGCTAACCTAAAAGACTCCAATTCCATCTTTATATTCTTTTATTGGAGCCTCTTTTCTCAAGTCACCCCAATTTCTTCTTGATTTGCTCTTACCTGCTCGTATCTCTCCCACTCACTGTGTCATCTCTTCTCCAAAGAGTGGACATTTCATTTTCTCAGATTCTGAGACACCTTTCCACAGCAGCCCCAGCATGCAGCTGTAGAGGCAGTGGGCTGGGAAAAGGTGGGGTCGCAGCTGGTGACACAGCCCTCCTTTGATGCCCAAAGTGGGCTGATGGGAAAGAATGTGGACACAGAACCAGGATGTGTGTCCCCTGGTCCACACCCCCAGCCCCAGCCCTATCCAGGCAGGAACTTAGAGCCACATCCTTCTTTAATTTGTTTCCTCTACTTTCTACTTCCCAGCCTCACAGGCTACCAACCTCCAAGAGACAACTAAGTCCCCATTCAGCTTTGAGAAGGGAAGGGGGGTGGGTGTGCTTCTCAGCATATGGCAACTCATGCTCCTTTGAATAAACATAAATACCTCCTGACCTTATCCTCACCCACCTTCTGACTCCCTGTGGAGAGAGGGCATCTTCCCAGACAGAACCCTGAGCAGAATCCTCTCTGCAGCTTGTATTAGCAGCTGGCAGCTTTGTTTCCCATGAACCCTATGGGGTAAGTATGATAATTATATCTACTTAAAAAATGAGCAGAGCCTCAGAGAGAAATTCCCCTGCCCCAAACCCATCTGATAAGGGGCTGAGCTGGGTTCAAACCCAGAAGTTCTAATCCCAGTGTTCTTAACCACTACTCCCTGTGGCTTTTTCCTTTTTATAAATATAAATCATAGTACAATATTCATCATTATTCTCATATCAGACAAGCCAACACTTCCACCCCAATTCTGATTTTCCTTTCTTAGGGGGACATTTTACTTCCCTTCTTTTTACCACTTCTGTCCCCTCTAGTCACTCCGGTGAAAAATCACTGTGTTTGTAACCCCCAGATTTAGAAGGGAAGAACTGACTGACAGGAGTGATCTCTGCTTCTCCCAGGGGCCTTCTCAGTGCTGGGAGTTGACCTCTACTAGCTGCCTCACTCAGGCTACTTGCCTCTGGCTTCCACTTAGCGTCAGCCAATGGGAGACACGAGCAGGAGATGGGAGGGTGGGAGGAGAGAGAGGCCAGGGTATTTATTCCTCTCCTCTCTCCCTGCTCTCTCCTCCAGCCATGACTACCACTCTCGGTGGCTCCTGTTCTTGGCTATAGCGCTCCCCAGGCTCTGGTAACATGAGTTCCTTCATGCTGCCCCTTCGGGGGTGGGGGAATGGAGGGTGGTAATGGATTTTGATGGTTGGCAACCATGGGTGCTCCATAATCTCTTGTTGGTTCCCTTGACCTGCCTACACCTCTGTAAACAGTTCCTTCAACATCTCAGCTGAGTGTGCCTTCTGCCCTCCTCCAGGACCCTGACTGATGCCCTCAGCCATCCACCAGAACACAGGAAAGGCCCAAAGACCCTGAAACCAGTCTTGAACATGACCAAGGCCATTTATTGTCACAGGGGCTTTTCATTCACTTTTCGTAAACTGGAGTCAAATATACTGCCCCAAACAAGAGGAGGGTGCTTGGATATCCTTCCACGATTTCCACAGTTCTGCCTCTGGTCCACAGGGCAATGGAGAGGGTCAGGTCCACATGCCAAAACAGCAAATTCACTTCCAATTGCAAAGTTTAAATGTTGGTGGGTTAAATTTAGAATATGAATAAACATTCAACCTTGATTCGTACTGCATAATTTCACATCTGCTATACCATGCCTCACTTCTAAACTGACTCAATGTAAGGAGACACTCATCTAAGTGCTCGCATTTTCTAAAAATAAAAGCAGTGACAATATCACCAACGCCCCTCCCCATTTTAGTCCTTTAAGATGAATTCTGCGCACAAGCAAGGCCTCAAAGTTCAGTGGGCTATTTTCCTTTTCTTCATATAACATGCACACCACAAACCTGCAATTTGGGGATTTCTAAGAATTTAAATGATATGTCCTAGATACTAAATGGATTCTTTTACTTTTCTAAAACACACACACACAATTACACACACAAACACACACACACATACACAGCATCCAAGAATTTAAGTTTGCAGCTTAAAGGTCCATCAGTGGCTAAAATTAAATTCCAAAACAAGGCCACCTTCATCAACCATTTATTAATTAACAAGTAAATATATATCCACCTAAGAGGGGGCACTCTCCCATTCTTATGTTCTCTAATAGTGATAGCTTCTTGGCATGATAACAACGATTCACAATTATACCTGCACAGAAATTGCCCAACCTGACCCTGCGTCCTGGGATGATGCCTATTCAACCAGTAACACTCGTTCAAATTGGGCTTATTAGGTGCAATGCCCAGACCACCTTGTGCCTCCAGAGCAGAGTGTTGATGCGCTTTATTCCAAATGCTGTGCTGAATCAGGCCAGAGTGACTTTAGAAAAGAGACTGGCAAATATACTGAATTTCAAGTTGACTTTGTGATATTAAAATAGGATGAGGTGAGGAGAGGATGTGGCTCAAGTAGTTGAGTGCCTGCTTCCCACATGGGAAGTAGCAAGTTTGATTCCTGGTGCCTCCCCAAAACAAAAAAACGAACAACAAGCAAACAAACAAATAAAAAACAACTCAGGGGATCCAATGTGGCTCAGTGGTTGAGCACAGGCTTCCCACACATGAGGTCGCAGGTTCAAACCCTGGCCCCAGTACCTGAAACAAGGCAAGACAAAACAAAACAAATAGGATGAGGTGAACTCACTGTTTTAATAAAAAATGGGTTCGATCATTAAGTGTGAGTAAATACATAAAAGCCTGTTATGACTACTTGACAAGATACTGATTTAGGCATTTTTGGGGAATGAAGAAATATAGAACATGATGACTCCCTTCAAGTAGTCTATTGTCTGGTCAGGTTAGGTCATAAGGAAGGAATTAGCAGCACATGAAAGTAGACACTGAGAGGGACAAAATTAATAGTGCAGACAGGGCGAGCTCTGGGAGTTCAAAAAAGAGAGGCCTCGCACAAATCTGCTTTCCAGATTCCTCAAGAAAAATCTTTTTCTTCCAAAAGGCAACAGCTCCTGTTTTAAAAATCACAAATTGCCTAACTCAATCAAACAACATGTTTTCTTTTTTGTAGAGATTTGCCAGCTAAACATTGTAATATTAAAATGCTTTCAGATCAACCGAACAATGATTAAATGCACTTATTTCTTGATAAGTTTCTGCAGATTAAGTACACACTATACATTAATTATTACTGAGCTGGCAGGAAGTATGCACAATATGAGAATAGCTAGCTTTCAGAGAAGTGAGGGTGGTGGAATTATACTCTCTTCTCTCACCACTTTTCTATTGATCTTCTTAGAGCAATTTTAGAAATGTTGCAAACAAATAATTTACACCTGATAAGAAAAGACAGGCCCAGAGAAGATAGGTGATCAGAAAAATGAGAAAGTATCTCTGGCTGAACCATTTTCTGTTCTAAGGTGCATGCCATTCCAGGGGCTGACCGTTTTTCTTCCCTTATCTGAAGGCCTGATGCCAATGAGGAAGATGAGGAGGAGTTAAACTCTTCCTTTCTGTTGGCTGTCAACCCTCCCAATTTGCCAGACAGACTCCTCTGTTACTTGACTGTAGCGCTAAGTAAATTGCCCTTAAACTTGGCGATTGTTTTAGAAACAGAAGCCATCCTTGGGTTCTGCCAGCGCTGAAGTGCAAGGATGAGTCTCTTATTCCTCTCTCTTTCCCTTACAGTCTATCTGTTGTCCAATTCACTTCTACTTATTTGAATTTGAAAAGGAAACACTTTGCAGTTTGCAATGAAAAATCCCCAGACAGTTGTAAAAGTTAGACCAACTCCTAAAAGGATCTGTGTGGCCCTTTTAAGTGCAAAAAACGTTCCCAGGTAATTCATAATTAGTTAATGGTGCCCCTGAATGATTTTTAGCTGTCATAAGCACCATTACTGTCTTTTGAAGAATTTAGAGATGTTTCTTCAGAAATGACAGCAGCTGTTAGCTTTATTGCAAAACTTTTCTTTCCATTAGCAGATGGTGGGATTTTCTTTTTTAGCTCCAATTATGAAAACATGTCTCAACTTGTTATTTCAGGCTATTGTAAGCATTTGACCTCCAGCATAAGGCACAAGGAGAAACAGGCCTGTTTACTTGAGACTTGGTTTATAAATTAGTGTGTTGGTTCAGGGTCTGCCTTATCCCTATTCTGCTGTTCTTTTCTTTTTCTTTTTTTAATTCAGTAGTGGTGTGTAATTTAAAATGTCAGGAAATGATAATAAAAGGGTGGAGGTTTTTCCTTGCCCAGTAATTATGCTCCAGTATTAAAGATATAATATGTAAAATAAAAACTATGGTTATATAGTGTTTTAAACATTTTTCTTCATACCACGCTGTTGTTATTAAAACTTCTTTTAAACACAGTTTCGATTATCTTCCACATTTGTACCCCCCTTCCCACCATGTAAATTCTGTCCCAGTCAAACTCTCAAAATAAAGGCTTTCTCAGGATCTCTAGCTGTATCTTTTTTGGTCATTCATCTGCTTCAGATTAAGGAAAGGAAAAAAAATTACACTAGATGAAACAAACTACCCTGCACTCTTGTAAATCTAATCTAAAATGAGTGTATACATAAGACAAGCAGTCTTGCCAAAAAAAGGAAGTGTTTGCTTAAATCGAATAAAAATTGACCATGTAGAAAATACTCTTCAGACTTCTCTGGATTCCAAGTAGGAAAAGGAGGGTCAGTGTTACAAAGCTGAGCAGAAATGAAAATACTGCACAAGATGAACTATCTTTAAAGATACACAGCTCAGAATCTCAAAGAATCAGCATTACCATGGGCACTATCATCCTGAGTGCTTATAGCGTCTCTCATAGGTCTGCTCAAAATTTCTACAGAATGTGCATCTGACAATCAAATATTATGCTTTGGAGAGGTTATTTTCTCAAAAAACCCTGATTTTTAAAAACATTTCTTCTTATCCACTTTATCTGGAAGGTTGAATGACCTACTCAGAAAAGAAAATTCAGGCTAAAAGAAGGAATAGGAAATAAGTGCAAATACCAAGCTGTTAAATTAAACTTTACAACTCAGGGAAGAAATTTTAAACGTGTCAAGTTGGAGGCGGTACTTAAGGCCTTAAACTGGTTATTATCCTTCAGTATTTATATGGTGCTCTGGGCTCCAGATGCCCATCAACCGCTAATTACACATCTCTCTGGCTATCCCAATAAGGGAGTAGCGTCATTAACCACATTTTACAGGCGAAGAATCAGGAGTTAAGTGATGGGCCTCGGGTTACAGACGGAACAGAAGGTAGAAAGAAGGAATCCGATACTTAAAAGCCCCTCAGTCCAAGTGAACATCTTGTTCAGCCTTATCTTTAAAATATCAAACTGTTAAAGGCTGGTGTAGATTTGGAACTTATATTCCAATAGTGAGAAAAGTCAGAAGCTTCAGAGGCAAACCTTGAGAGACTGAAGTTGGCCCACAGCAGTGGTTCTCAAACCCAGCGTGCATCAGAATCCCCCAGAGGGCTTGTTAACACACAGACTCCTGCACCTCAATCCAAATGTTTCTAATTCAGGAGGCCTGGGTGCCTTGCATATCTGACAATTCTTAGGAGATGCTGATGCTGGGTGGTCTGGGGGACTCACTTTACCTCACATTAAGGCCCTTTCTCACACACCTTGGAATCATACCTCTCTCTCTCCAGGTGTTGCCTTTGAATTGTGCTCTGCTTCCTGCTGGCCTTGCTTTCCAGTTTCCTCATCACTCAGTCAGTATGTCCAACACACAGAAATGAGGCCATGTAGCCAGGTGATTAAGAGCCTCGGTTCTGTAATCGGATTGCCTCCTTTCAATGAAGAAACTCCAATGGTTCATCTGTAACATGGGGGTAAAAAGAATGCCTACCCTGTAGCTTTAAATTAAGGGTGAAGTGAGGCAATCCACTTAAAGCACTGGAATGAATAAGACCTCATTAATAATCATCATTACGGTCTTCATTAGTATTTACCCAAGAAGCATTTGTTGAACACCTACTTCACTTTAGTCTTTATGAAAGGCAATGGAGTTATAATGACAGGTCCTGATCCCCGCTTTCAAAAAGCTTTATTTCTACTTTGTAAGCAAGATGGGGGCTTCAAAGTCATCTATTATATTTCCTGATATGGACACCTACTAAGACACAGTGAAAAACAAAATCAACAAAAATAAAACTTCTCTGAATAAAAGCCTATGCATATGGCAACATGGATGAACCTGGAGGGCATTATGTTGAGTGAAGAAAGCCCAACACAAAAGGACAAATACTGTATGACTGAGCTATTGTGAACCAAATATATTATGTAAACACATGGAGTTAATAATTAGAATATAGGTCACCGGAAAATAGAATGAGGATAGAGAATGGTAAGCTGAGGGTTAATCTGTGCAGAATTAGTAAAAAGATTGCTTGTAAATCTTTGGAAATGAATAGAAATGGTGAAGGCACATCATAGTGTTTGTGACTAGCAGAGCTATTATATAGGTATGACCGTGGTTGAAAGGGAAAGTCTAAGGTATGTATATTATGAGAAGGAAAGCTAAAAAATGTAACATGAGACTCTACAGCACAATGAAACCTTATGTAAAACACGAATATGGGTGATATTGCATATATAAGACAATTTTTACAAAATATAAATACAAATATACTAGAGAGAAGGAAAAAGAATAGCAGCTATGTATGGCAGGGGAAGCATAGAGAGATTGAGAGGTGATGAGTTTTGTTTGTTTTTTATTATTATTATTATTATTATTGGGATAATGAAAATGCTCTAAAAATGACTAAAGTGATGAATGCACAACTATGTGATTACACAAATTCTACTGATTGTACACTTTGGATGGAAAGAAGCTTTATTAATATGTATCAAAATTGATTCGTTAAAAAGTAAAAGGTAAATTGGACTTCAAAAAAATAATGTAGATCCATGTTTATTGTTATGTTATCTTACAATGTTGGAAGAAAATCAGGCTACAAAATATTATAATATCAACCTGCCCCGAGGGCACCCGACGAGAGGGCCAGCTCTGTGTGCCCACAGAAAAGCGGCCTGTAGGGGGCAGGCGACGATCAGCAGAACAGACGGGGAGCTTGGTGGGTAGGCCCTCTTCCCCCAGGGTGTGGGCAGGGTGGACTTGGAGAAGATCTTGTGGGAAGCCCTGGGCTCCCTTGAAGCACAGACTCCCGGCCTCAGGCCTGACTGTGTCTCCAGCTTTGGCCAGTTTCAGGTGGTGGGGTGGTGGGGTGGTGGGGGTGGCAATCGGAAAATGGCCTGAGGCTGAGGGTGGGGTAGAGGGCCCAGGATGCCTGTGTTTTCTGTTGATATCGTCTTCTGGAAGTGCAGCTAAGCTTTCGTTCTGGAATCGAGTCTATGACGGCAGATTTTTAATAGGTTGAAGGATTCTTTTTAAAATATCAAGTTCAAGTCAAAATAAAATCTATTTCGGACTTCCGGGAAGATGGTGGACTAGTAAGACACGGGGATCTCTTCTCCAGAAAAATAGCTAGAGGACAAGCTGAAACAGCCCTGAAAAATATCTTCTAGGGTTTAGGACAGCAGGTGAAGGCTGCACACCACCCAGAGGTCAGAGGGACAGAAGAGGGAAATCGCGACTACAGAACTGTGAGTTGCAAGTAGCAGCCTCTGCTGCTGCGGGCACCCTCCCCCACACTCTTCAGAATTCTCTGGCCCCTGGGTCTGTGACCACAGACAAAGGGGGCTTCAGGGATCTGCCACTCCCGGAAAGGGGAGAGAGAGGGACACAGCCTTAGGCAGACTCAGGTTCTGACCTGAAATTTGGGCTGCAGAGCCCCACGGACCTGGCGGTTTGCCCTGGGAGCCTAGAATGGACTGGAGAAATCCGACCCTAGCAACCTCCCTCTTTTCTAACCTGGACTAATTGTTGAGGACACCACGGGAGAGGGGAGAGAGAGCCTGGGGCTGACCCTGCTTTGGACTCCCAGGTTTGGTCTGCCCTGTCCCGAGAGCCCTTCCAGGCTGGGTGGGGCTACGCCATTGATTGCCTTGGAGCCTGCAAGGGGCTAAAGATATACAAACCTCCCAATCTCCTCCTCTACTAACAGGGACTGATTGTTGAGGATTCAGAAGGGAGTGGAAATATTTCCTAGCTGGGAAAAGGGGGGCGCTACGAGAGAAGTCTAGAGAACTGTTTCAGAAAGTTTGAATCACAGGACTCCTAGCCCCGAGACAGGAAGCTCTATCACATTGATCTGGTCTGTGTCACAACAAATACGCTCCAACCAGGCATTGAATTAAGAGCTGCCAACAAGCGCCATCTCCTGGCAGACCAAGGAAGTGCACATAAGAAAATTAATAAGTAAGAGAGGCTTTTCCTGGCCTCTATAGCCTCCCTGCCCAAGGCCCTAGGAAACGACTCTACAACCAATTACTGGGTCCAGTGCCCAGTTTTGAGCAACCAGCAGAACAATCCTAACCATCAAGGTTGAGCCAAAAATCAAAGAGCGGTGGTAACTCACAGCCTCCTGCCACTAAAACCCCCCAAAAGAGAAAGAGATAGAGCATCTAAATAAAATGCAAACTAACCAGATGCCTAAGCACCAGCAAAAAATTACGGGCCATACTAAGAAAATAGAAGACATGGCCCAAGAAAAGGAATACAGCAAAGTTCCAGAAGAGATGCAGAATTTGAGAGAACTAATCAGTGAGATGAGCACACATTTCCAAAATCAAATTAATGAGATGAAAGAGAATATAGTTAAAGAGATCAATGACATCAAGAAGTCATTGTGCGAACGTAAAGAAGAATTTGAAATCATGAACAGAAAAGTAACGGAGTTCATGGGAATGAAAGACACAATAGGTGAAGTCAAAAATACATTTGAGGGAAGTGGCTGTGGCTCAATCAGTAGGGCTCCCGTTTACCATATGGGAGGCCCCGGGTTCGGTTCCCGGGGCCTCCTGGTGAGGGCAGGCCCGCCCGCACGGCGTGGTTAGCTGACCCAGCGAGCACAAGCAGCAAGGGGGGGATAAATGAATAAATAAATAAAATCTTAAAAAAAAAAAAAAATACATTTGAAGCATACAACAGCAGACTCGAAATGATAGAAGAAAGAATAAGTGATACTGAAGACAGAGCAGCTAAAATTGAAGAGAGAAAAGAACAGAGAGAGAAAAGAATGGAAAAAATTGAGCAGGGGCTCAGAGAGTTGAATGACAACACAAAACACAAGAACATACGTGTCATTGGAGTTCCAGAAGGAGAAGAGAAAGGAAAAGGGGCAGAAAGAGTATTTGAGGAAATAATAGCTGAAAATTTCCCAACTCTCACAAAAGAAATGAACTTACATGTCCAAGAAGCACACCGTACCCCAATAAGAATAAATCCAAATAGACCTATGCCAAGACACATATTATTCAGAATGTCAAATGTAAAAGATAAAGAGAAAATTCTCAGAGCAGCAAGAGAGAAGCAAACGATCACATACAAAGGACGTCCAGTAAGACTTTGTCCAGATTTCTCTTCAGAAACCATGGAGGTGAGAAGACAGTGGTATGACACAATTAGGAAACTGAAAGAGAAAAACTGCCAGCTGAGAATTCTTTATCCAGCAAAACTGTCCTTCAAATATGAAGGTGAATATAAAGTATTCACAAACAAACAGAAACTAAGAGAGTTTGCAAAAAAGAATCCACCTTTTCAGGAAATATTAAAGGAAGCCTTAGAACCTGAAAGAAAAAGACAGGAGAGAGAGACTTGGAGGAGAGTAAAGAAGAAAGAAAAGCAGAAAGGAAAACCAAAAGACTAAAAAGAAAGACAAAAATAAGATGACATATGAAAACCAAAGAATAAAATGGAGGAAATAAATAGTGCATTTTCAGTAATATAATTGAATGTGAATGGATTAAATTCCCCAATCAAAAGATACAGGCTGACAGAATGGATAAAAAAACATGAGCCATCCATATGCTGCTTACAAGAAACTCACCTCAGACACAAGGATACAAGCCGACTGAAAGTAAAAGGTTGGAAAAAGATATTCCATGCGAATAGTAAACAGAAAAGACAGGGGTAGCTATACTAATATCAGACAAAACAGACTTCAAATGCAAAAAAGTGATAAGAGATGCGGAAGGCCATTATATATTAATAAAAGGGATGATCCTCCAGGAAGATATAACAGTCATAAATATCTACGCACCTAACCTGGGTGCCCCAAAATATATGAGACAAACTCTAGCAAAACTGAAGGGAGAAAGAGACATTTCTACAATAATCGTCGGAGACTTCAACACCCCTCTCATATCATTAGAAAGAACAACTAGACAGAAGATCAACAAGGAAACAGAGAACTTGAACAATATGATAAACAAGTTAGACCTAACAGACATATACAGAACACTGCATCCAAACTCAGCGGGTTATACATTCTTCTCAAGTGCCCATGGATCTTTCTCCACGATAGACCACATGTTAGGTCACAATGCAGCTCTCAATAAATATAAAAAGATTGAAATTATACAAAGCACCTTCTCAGATCATAATGGAATGAAACTAGAAATCAATAACAGACAGGAAAAAAGGAAATTTGCAAATGTGTGGAGACTGAACAACACACTCCTAAATATTCAGTGGGTCAAAGAAGAAATTGCAAGTGAAATCAAAAAATATATTGAGACAAATGAAAATGAGAACACAACATATCAAAACTTATGGGATACAGCAAAGGCAGTCTTGAGAGGGAAATTTATAGCCCTAAATGCCTATATTAAGAAACAAGAAAGAGCTAAACTCAAATATTTAACTGAACAACTTGAGAAACTAGAAAAAGAACAGCAAACCAATCCCAAAGCAAAAAGAAGGAAAGAAATAATTAAGATTAGAATGGAAATAAATGAAAATGAGAACAGAAAAGCAATAGAGAAAATCAACAAAACCAAAAGCTGGTTCTTTGAGAAGATCAATAAAATCGACAAACCCCTCGCTAGACTAACAAAGAAAAAAAGAGAGAAGATGCAAATAAATACAATCAGAAATGAAAGGGGGGAAATTACAAATGACCTTACAGAAATAAAAAGAATCATAAGAGGATATTATGAGAAACTATATGCCAACAAACTAGACAACCTGGATGAAATGGACAAATTTCTAGAAACTCATAACCAACCTACACTGACACAACAAGAAATACAAGAACTTAGCAAACCAATCACATTTAAGGAGATTGAATCCGTCATCAAAAATCTCCCAGCAAAGAAAAGTCCAGGACCAGATGGCTTCACAGGTGAGTTCTACCAAGCATTTCTAAAAGAATTAACACCAATCCTGTTTAAACTCTTCCAAAAAATCGAAGAGGAGGGAAAATTACCCAACACATTTTATGAAGCCAACATCACCCTATTACCAAAGCCAGATAAAGATTCCACAAGAAAAGAAAATTACAGACCAATCTCTCTCATGAACATAGATGCAAAAATTGTCAACAAAATACTTGCAAATCAAATCCAACAGCATATCAAAAGACTTATACATTACGACCAAGTGGGATTTATTCCTGGTATGCAAGCCTGGTTCAACATAAGAAAATCAATCAATGTAATACACCACATTAACAAATTGAAGGAAAAAAACCACATGATCATCTCAATAGATGCAGAAAAGACATTCGACAAAATCCAACATCCTTTTTTGATAAAAATACTTCAAAAAATAGGAATAAAAGGAAAACTCCTCAATATGATAAAAGGCATATATGAAAAACCCACCGCCAGCATCATACTCAATGGGGAAAGGTTGAAAGCTTTCCCTCTAAGATCAGGAACAAGACAAGGATGCCCACTGTCACCATTGTTATTCAACATTGTACTAGAAGTTCTAGCTAGGGCAATTAGACAAGACAAAAAAATTAAAGGCGTCCAAATAGGAAAAGAGGAAGTAAAACTCTCACTGTTTGCGGATGACATGATCCTGTATTTAGAAAATCCTGAAGTATCCACAACAAAGCTACTTGAACTAATAAATGAGTTCAGCAAAGTGGCAGGATATAAGATCAACACGCAAAAATCAGTAATGTTTTTGTACACTAGTACTGAACAATCTGAGGAGGAAATCAGGAGGAAAATTCCATTTTCAATAGCAACAAAAAGACTCAAATACCTAGGAGTTAATTTAACCAAGGAAGTACAGGACCTATATGCAGGAAACTACAAAACAATGCTAAAAGAAATTTAAAAAGACCTAAACAAATGGAAAGACATTCCGTGTTCATGGATTGGAAGAATAAATATCGTGAAGATGTCAATCTTGCCCAAACTGATTTATAGATTCAATGCAATACCAATCAAAATCCCAACAGCTTACTTTACAGAATTAGAGAAGGCAATTACCAAATTCATCTGGAAGGGTAAGTGCACCCGAATAGCCAAAAGCATTCTAAAACAGAAGAGCAATGTGGGAGGAATTTCGCTGCCTGACCTTGAAACATATTACAAAGCTACAGTGGTCAAAACAGCATGGTACTGGCATAAAGATAGACATATTGATCAGTGGAATAGAATTGAGAATCCAGAAATAAACCCTCACCTATACAGTCAACTGGTTTTTGACAAACCTACCAAGCCCACGCTCATGGGAAAAAACAGTCTCTTCAACAAATGGTGTTGGGAGAACTGGATATCTATAACCAAAAGAATGAAAGAGGACCCCTATCTCACCCCCTATACAAGAATCAACTCAAAATGGATCAAAGATCTAAATATAAAAGCCAGGACCATAAAACAACTGGAAGAGAATGTAGGGAAACATCTTCAAGACCTTGTAGTAGGTGGCGGTTTCTTGGACCTCACACCCAAAGCACGTGCAACAAAAGAAAAACATGATAAATGCGACCTCCTCAAAATTAAACACTTTTGCACCTCACAGGAATTTGTCAGAAGGGTGAAAAGGCAGCCAACTCAATGGGAAAAAATATTTGGAAATCACATATCTGATAAGGGTTTAATATCCAGGATATATAAAGAGACGTTACAACTCAACAATAAAAAGACAAACGACCCAATTAAAAAATGGGCCAAAGACTTGAATAGACATTTCTCCGAAGAAGAAATACAAATGGCAAAAAAACACATGAAGAAATGCTCAACATCACTCATGATTAGGGAAATGCAAATCAAAACTACAATGAGATATCATTTCACACCTATCAGAATGGCCACTATTAAAAAGACAGAGAACTACAAGGTTGGAGAGGATGTGGAGAGATAGGAACACTTCTTCACTGTTGGTGGGAATGCAGGATGGTACAACCACTATGAAGGACTGTTTGGCAGTTCCTAAAGAAATTGAATATAGACTTGCCATGTGACCCTGCAATACCACTTCTGGGTATATACCCAGAAGAACTGAGAGCAGTGACACGAACAGACATCTGCACACCGATGTTCATAGCCACATTATTCACCATTGCCAAAAGCTGGAAACAACTCAGATGTCCATCAACAGATGAATGGATAAACAAACTGTGGTCTATTCACATAATGGAATATTATGCAGCTGTAAGAAGAAATGAAGTCATAAAGCATATGGCAACATGGATGAACCTGGAGGACATTATGTTGAGTGAAGCAAGACAGACACAAAAGGACAAATACTGTATGAATGCATTAATATGAACCAAATATATTGTGTAATATATTGTTTGATTCACAAAAAAAAACCAAAAAAACAAAAAAAACAAGCAAAAAACAAAACAACAACAAAATTTACATGTATCCATTACATTTAGTTGAGAAATGTATATATTTATTCATCTGTGTTTACTTTTTAGTTTTTAATTGCTTATGTTTTCAATTATTAAATGTACAAAATAAAGTTTAAAAAAATCTATTTCATAGTTGGCATCTTAAAAAATATTACAATATCACATTTTAAATAAAATATTCTATTTTTAAAAGCCTATTCAGAAAGACTGAGCTGCTCTGGTTGACCAAGGAGGGAGGAGGACAGGAAGTCCTTTCCCTTTGCCCATCTCTCCATCTTCCTCCATCGCAATGCTTATTTAGAGAACTGCAAAACTATTCATAAGTCTTTCTTTAAAATCGAGGAAACTAAGACCCAAAGAGGTAAATTAATTTGTATGTAGGACACGGTGCCAACTACGGTGGCAAAAATGAGACTGGATTAGGACAAGACATCACAGAATCACATGCTGCGAAAGACTTCACAAATGATCTAAAGTTGGTCCAACTTTCTCATTTTATAGATAAGGAAACTGAGGTCCAGGGAGATTATGTGATTGTCCAAGGAGTCAGAGCCTATTTAGAAGCAGATCCTAGGAATATGGCCTGGGTTTCCTAATCCTACCCCAAGTTTCTCTCTGTTATAACTCTTTTCCCTTTAGTTCCTGCAAACAATCCCCCAGGGATGGATTGTCCCCAGACCTTCTCCATTCAGTGGCACCTTCTCCAAACAGTGCCCCAAAAAGGTCAAATGTTTCAGCCCAGCCAGCGGTGAGCAGCTAAGGGTCTCTTCCCTTAAAACCCATCCTCAACACCAGCAACTGCATAGACTGTGCTAGAAGGAAGGCATGTTTGGCAAAGATGTCAGCGCAGCAATTATTTTATGTTTCAAAGTACAACCCTTCTCAGAGGTATTTGCATTTTAATAAGGTTCTTTTAAAGACTGAAAGCAGCATTTAAAAGGATTTGGTGAGGCTCAGAACAAGGAGAACATCAAAGAAGTCCTGGGTCAGCTGCCTGATATCTACGGTATGATGAAGGATGTCAAAAAGAGGGCACAACTCCTTTCCCAATTGCCACTGGCCTCCCCACCAAGGAGAACAGCCTTTGGATTGCAAAGGACAAAACAAAGATTACAAAAAGGAAACAGAACCCAAGGAGTGATGATCAATTGGAGAGGAGAAGAACATTTAACGGCTCCAAATGAATTCAAATCTCACACCTGGACAAACCGTACTACGAGCTCAGAGGGAACCTGCCAATGAGATGACAGACCAGCTGGCAGAGGCCTTTTAGGAGCCTTAATTTATGGGAGAGGGGACAGAAGCGAAGAAATTAGCAAATATCTCAATTTTTAAAGGGAGAAAGGAGAATTCTTCAAGCTATAGGTGGTTGGGCTGGAAATTGACCCCGGAAATTATAAATGGGATGGACTTTAAAAGGGAATCGAGAATGGTGGTGCCCTCGTAGCCAGCCCAGTCTCACTAAGAACAATTCAGGTCACACTAACACCAGCCATTTCCTTCCAGGATAAAATTGGGAGATCAGGAAAAACCAAGCAGACATGAGGGACTTCAGCAAAGCATTTTTGGACAAGGTTACAAAACGTAGGATAGAAATCCATATCATTAGGTAAATTAATAATTTCATGATTACAGAGGGCACTAAATAGTTGACAATAAATATTTCTTGACCTTTTTCTGGGCAATATTTGATTAATGATTTAATCAAAGCAGAGGCCATTCTTATCAAAACTGTCCATGTATCGTGGATTGAATTAAACTTTACTATATTTGCGGAAAGTACCCTGGGCCTTTTCTGGAATAAAGACCCAGTCACTGGTATTACCACCTGGGAAGGGTAGATAATATATCAGAGAGCAGAAAGTGAATTTTAAGAGATCTCAATAATCTGGAACAATAAGCCAAATTCAATGATGTTAAATTTACGAGGGATAAATGTAACTTTTTGCCAAGAATCTTTTTAAAGATGCTAATCATTGTCAACGTTGGAAAGACACAACCTAGCAGCAATACATAGGACAGACTTAGAGACTGTGATGGGGAGTAACCTCAACAGGAGTTAAATATGACACAGCTACCAAAAGACTCTGGGATCTGAGGCTGTGTTAACAGAAGGGTAGGGTGGCACCTGCTTTGGACATTGTGTGTGGTTCTGGGTGCCACCGTGTAAGATATTAGGAAAGGACTTGAATACGTCTGGAGGGGAGTGAGTAGATCAATGAAGGATTCCAAACCTCATCACACCAGACACAGCTGATGGAACTTGGGTTAGCAATGTCTCTGAGAGAGCGCAGGATGTGCCTTTAGGTACCTGAAAGGTCAGATGTGGGCTTGTTCTGTGTAGGTCCAAGGTCCAATGAACATCAGCACAAGGAAGCCCTTTCTAATGGTCTCCAGTGGCTGCTTCGGGAGGCTGGGAGGTCTCCCTCACCGGGGTGTTTCAAGCATGGCAGAAAGTGCTTTGCAAATTGGGATATAATTTGTCATCTAACTTTAGGCTGTCCTCTGACTTAGTGTTAACTTGACCATGTTTGCAATAAGTATTCCTTTCTGGAATAAAAGCCCAGGACCTGGTATTACCAGCTGGCAGACCTACTCCTATGAGCCACAGAACCATATCAAATTCCTAACAAAGCCAGTTTAATGATACCTTGAGATATACAGAGCTTTCCTCTAAAGAGCTCAGAGCATTTTCACACCAATTATCTCCTTTTTAATTTCGCAATGCTCCCACTAGATGAAGAGGAGGAAGTGAGTTTTGTTTTGCCCATTGTGCAACTGCGGAAGCTTGGGGAGATTTGGCAAAGGCTATTCCAGATCTGGGGACTGGAATTTGTAATCTGTTTGGTTACCAATCTCTACTATAAAGGGAAAAGGCCACATTCCACCTTTCTGCAGAACACACTCTCTCTCCTACACCGAGCATTTGAAAGCAGTAAATCAGGGACTGAGTTAGAAGTCTTGGCTCCAGGGACGACAGGCACCCACTGGGGGAGACCAGCAGTACTGTTAGGAAACAGCATGAGAAAAGCAATTTGACCCTTATTACTGGTGACTGACAAGGAAAAGATGGCTTGGATGGGACCCTTCACCTCACTTTACCTAATTTTCCTCAATTATCTAAAGGGTTGCTAATTCTCTGGGATGGAAGGCAGATCCAAAAACTGGCTTTTAACATCACACAAAAATATCCAGGGTTTAAAAGCTCTTTATTATATATTTCTACTGTGGTATTTAACACAGTATGCCTTAAATTAGATTGGCAAAATGCCTCTCTGACTAATCCATAAAATCTGTAAAGGAAGTGTTAAACATCCCTTGTCCTTTGGAGGGAGGGCAGATATAAAGGAGTGGGTGCCAACACAGTCTCTGAATCTAGACTGGGTTCAAATCCCAGGCCTACCGCCCCCATGCTGTGTGACCTTGGGCAAGCTGTTTAACTGTTCTGTGCCTGGTTTCCCTATCTATGAAATGGGGGTTGTAATAGCCCCTCCTTCCCTCACAGGACAGTTGTGAGGAGCAGATGAGTTATTTGCGTATGAGCTTCACGTGTTGCCTCCATATCATTGCTCTGTGGTGTACTCCTGAGCATGGCAAGACTTTAGTATGGTATCAAAATCAATCTACTCTATATTTACCTGCAATAAGATCTTGGCTGTCCACACCAGGGGGGCAATATTAGGAAAACATGCATAAATGAAAGGCAGATAACCCAGAAATCTAACTTCTGCAAAGAGGCTCAACTATTTTCCCCCAGTGAAGCTTTGCGCCACAGCTGCTGACAGACTGTAAAGGTCCCAGTTAAATCTCTTTCCTAGATTGTTTTGTAGAAGAGGAATGTTTTAAAGAAAACTCATTATGAAGCAAGTTTCAAAATAAGTCACTTTCGGTAGTCTCACGCGTGAGAAATTTACCTAACTGCTCCCAGCAATCAGTCTGATTTTAAACGATTTAGATTCCGGTGCTGGAGGACAAGTGAAGAAGGGCCAACGTGGTCTCTCTATGCTGACAGCAGCTACACCTCAGCAAGGAGGATATGAAGTGACAGAAGAAGGGGATGTTGCTTTAGAAGACTAGGGGGGAAGGACCACCTCACAACTATCCCTCAGAAGAAGGGTTTCCCTCAGTCTGGAAACCCATCAGAATTCTGAGCCCGTCATAATTCTGGGAGAAAGAGAAAGAGAGCCAGAAACCCAAGGGAAATGGACATCTACGTGTGGCAAGACAAGTGTTGGTTTCAAGTTAAGACTCTGGAACAGTCATTAGTACTGACTTTCCAATTAGGGTCTGGGTTCAAACTGGCTGTTAGCTGTTAGTCAGGAAAGACGCCTGTCCTAGCTAGCTGCTCTGTTGGTTTTGATGTTTCTTTAATGTTTACTTGGCTTTTGCTTTCACAATAAAGAGAATTTTTCATAATAAAAGAGCAGAAATCACAGTAACAAATCTGTGGGCAGGGCAACAAAAAGCCACCTTGGCAAATCTTCTCAGGGACTCGCTCGTCAACCAGAACAGGGTGTCCTGTCACCCCTAGTTGGCAGTGTGTCTAAACCCGGCAGGGGTGGTAAGGTGATCAGGTGGGGAGATAATTTCCCTTGAGGCAGAAACTGGAAAAAATCAGAAGTCATGCTTTGATGGTTCTGGGACTCAAATCTCCAGCATCTAACGTTCGTTTTGTGGCTTGGCACGGTGGTTAAGATCTCCGCTTCTGCTCTCACAGACAAGACCTGGTTCTAATCCAGCGCTGCCACTTTCTGGCTGTGAAACCGGACAAATTATTTAACTTCTCTAAACCTCAGTTGCTTCCTCTTTAATAGAGAAATCTATAGGACAGATCCCCTACAGAAGGAGGATCCCATGATCTAACCTGTATAAAGTGCTGAGTCCAATTCATCCCTAAGTATCGGAGGGTCATGAATCATCACTCCTCTACTTTACTCTCCAGTGGATAGTCACAAAAACGCAGGAATCACCAAAAACGAGGGTCCAGTGGCGGGGGGGTGGGGGGGGAATGGGGAAGGTTGCCCAAAGAAACTGGGCATCACAACACTGGCTCATTCACCCTGAAAAAGCAAGACTAGGCAAAGGGCCTAGTGCCACCCGTTCCATCATAAATACCCGGATGAGCCATGGCCCTGTAAGAAAGCCTCAATACTATAATATTGGGAAGACAGGCAGTTTCAGGAACTCACAGGGACCGGAGAGAAACGCTGAAAATAAGAGCAGTTTTGTAGAAACTGACTCCGACTTGGTGTCTCTAATCTGGCCCTGCAAACTCCTGCTATTTAGTGCTAACTTTATCAAGAGAGTCTCTGGAGCACCTCAGAATGTAAGGACCATCAAATCTAAATCAACACTTTTGGCAGCTCTGTTACATCTGAATTATGTCCACAACAGCATTAAATTAGAGGATGTCGGTGAAGGCACCGCCCACAGTGCCTGGAATCAGAGAACACAAAAGGACTTCAGGCTAGTGTGAAAATGAGGTGATCAGTGAATTTCTGCACCTGACCATGAAGGTGCAGCGCTGTCTTCCACCTGGAAACCCATTGTCTCTACCCCACTTCAACCCCCAGAGGAGAGCGCTCCACCTCACCTCAGAGCCCAGAACGTAATGCAGACAAAAGTGGGCCCTAAACGCTATTTCCTGCTCCCAGAGCATCCTGTCCCCCCTCAACGCTCCTCTCTCTTACCCTCTTCCATGTGGCAGAGGGAAGCAGTAGACTCACAAAGGACAAAAGACGGAGGACTTGAGGACTTCTGGTCACACTGCTTTGGGACCATGTGAAGGGAGAGGGGAGGGATTCTGCAGGAGCTGGAGGCACTTCCGCACAGCCCTTCCCAGCCATGAGAGGAGGGCAAAACAAATTTACTAGGAAATTAATGTTTCCTTTCTATTTCATAAAAAGAAGGGATTCTTTGCTCTAATGAAGCTGTTACCTGCAGCTTTTACTTAAGGGTAATGGTTATTTGTTACTATACTGAATCTGTTAAATTATAGGATTATAAATTGCATACAGGATGGTTCACTGAACTAGTGCAAGTTTCTCAGATTAATAAATTTTCAAGTGCTAAGGTAAAAAAAAAAAAGAAATAACTGCCACAAGAGCTATCAGAGAACAAGAATCTGAATGAGCAGGGGAGCTACTCGAGGCACAAAAAGGGTGTGCGCTGCAGTGCCTCCCTCGGGCTCTGCCCATGCCCTCCCTCTCCTCACTGCACACCTTCCCAGGGTGGCTCAGCCCCCCGCTTGGCTGCTGGAATTCCACATTGCTGTCTCCAAGCCAGACTGTCCACTAGGACAGGTGTCAGCAAACTTTTTCTGTAAATAGCCAGAGAGTAAATATTTTAGGCTTCGCAGGCTATATGGTATCCATCGCAGCTACTCTGCGCTTACGGCGCGAAGGCTATGGTTAATTTAAACATAACCGTGCTCATTATCTGCGTAGTGGTCCTTCTACAGAAGCTCTGTCAATGCAAGGCCTTCTTATCAAGATGTGTAACTTATCATGATTGCGCAAATGTCTTAACAAATTATTATTGTTTGGTAATTCAAAAGAACAGTTTGTTTTCCCAGAACTGTGGTACAATGTCCAAATAGAAAACTATTTTCAGACTACCTACACCCCCTTTTATAGGAACAAAACACTTTTTATCAGCAGAACAAATAATTGCTTACAGAGCTCCGGAGACCACATGGTCCATGCAAAAAACAAAACAAAACAAAACAAAACAAAAAAAAAAACCCAAAACCATATTCCATGAAAGCTCAGATATTTGCTTTGGCAAATTAAAAATATAACCCTGGCATTGTGGCAAGAGTCACATTTCTTTATACAAATTCAGTAAAGTTGGATATCACATAGGGGGCGGCAGCACTGGCTATGCTCAACTCTGCCTGGGCACTGGTTTTTAGTATAAAGGTGCCAGGGACCCATAATGGGTAGCCTGGTTTACATCCAATAATTGCAGCATTTGGAATAATTACATCTTCTCTGGCAATTTCTAAGGAATTTACATGATACTGAATTGTGTCAGAAAATAGGTGTCATAGTGAACATGTGATTCTAACCAGGCTTTTCCACTAAATTGTAGTAAAATGCACTATAATCAACTCATACTCTATAAATTACTCTCTCCCTATGTTTATCTACAATGAAGAGAATCAAATGGCCTTACCTGAAATTATAGAAAATGATTACAAATGTATGATAGTTTTATAACTGATAAGCAACTTATAATACCTGATTTTATTATGAACTGTAGATAAAAATTCCTGTTTATCTAGAATCGAAATGACCAGAAACCTTGAATAGAATGTGTTTAATAGTAACTGGTTTTCATGTCAAAAAATCTGGGGGATTGCCAGATTCTGAAGGGTCTTCTAAATCATCAAAGAAACATTAACACTAATAGAATTTTAGAGCTGAAAGAGAGCCAGAGCTCATGTGGTCCAACTTGCTCATTGGACAGATGGGTGCTGAGGCAGGGAATAACGTCTCAAGAATTAGTGGCAAAGCCAGGCTTAGAACCCAGTTTGCCTCAATCCCCACAAACAGCCTTGGTGGGATATTGATTCAGTGGTGGTAAATATGATAATATTTTGTGTGTTCTTATTCTGTGAAAATTCACCATTCATGTATATGCGAGGACTTCGTGAGCACCTATATAAAATTGCAACATCCACTGTGATTTCACAGCTTCCTGCTTTAAAATTTCTCCTTAGCATTTATCAGTTTTACATAGTAGATATTTTACTTGTTGTTGTTTTTTTAATCATCTGTCTCTCCCATTAGATGGTAAGATTCCTGAGGACAAAGACTTTTTTCTTTTATTCAGTGATCTATCCCCTAGAACACTTTATGGCACAAATTGAGAGGTCGATTAAATATTTGTTGAATGGAGAAAAACGAGTTAGACATGGTGCCACTCAAATCTATTACTGCGTTATCAGAATACTCAATTTTTATGTCATCAACTTAACATTTTTCCTGAACTTCCGATATGCCTGGCATTTTATAAGGCTCAAGCAAACCTCAGAGAAATAGGTTTATGTTATTCACTCAGGGAGCTTAATTTAAGGTGATCCTATTATTGTAACCTCCTAATGCAATGTCATCTCTTATCAGCTTAATTCTGCAGACTATATTTATATGTTTCTCCCTGAAGGGATTATTTTCACCTTGAACCTGAATTTAGGACTCTTATGATTCAGCAATCTGCTTCCTAGGATCATTGGGGGGAGGAAGGGATTGCAACCCTTGTGCTAGTCTGCCAAAGCTGGGAAAGATGGAGCAGACCAGAATAAGCAGGCTTTGGTCAGGCAATTTTGACATATCCTCTCCTTTCAGACATAACTATCACAAAGTAATGCATTTCACAGGCATGGGCAGATCACTGCATTAGAAATGTACATGGTATCAGTTATCTCATCTGCTATCTTTGTTTTTGAGGAGATACAGAAAATACAAGTGAATGAATGACTTTGTTTTCCAGGAATATGATAAAAATCTTAATTTCATAGGAATTCAGACTGCACAATATTTTCATGATTGAGTATTAAATTACAATTAAGTCTTCTACATTGAGGATCCTGGTGTTTAAATTGGAATTAGTTGTGAGGGATTTGGTGGCATTTAGATCTCTCTTGCCCACTTTAGGCCACAATGTCAATGTCATCAAGTGGCACTTGATGGAGGGGGTACCTCGAATTATTCCATCACAGATGAGTTTAGCAGATACCAGACAAATAAAAAGTATTAAAGTCTTAGTTATTCACTGTTCGATGGAGACAGAGGTAATTTTAAAAATTGTGTCTATTTGGCTTTAGAATCCTACTTATCCTTCTCAGTTCACCTCCAATATTCCACCTCTAACCTAAAATGAACTCTGTCTCCTTGGAATTTCCATTGAATTAATATTCTGTGCATGTCTCATCTCCCACACCATACCAACATCTTCTTGATACAAGAACCATGTTGTATTTATCTTTATTATACTTCTTGGCTCTCAGCTCAGGTATCCTATAATCACTGAGAAATATTTGTTGATAGTGAGTTCTTTGAATTTTTTTGCTGGTGTAACTTTCCATTCCTCCTTCCCAGGCAATTGTTAACGCTAGCTTATATATTAGTAAGCACTAGGGATAGGAGATGAAAAAGGAGCATTCCAAGACTTCACTAGACAGAATGACTCTACAGTCAAATGAGCAATAGCACCAACCTGGAGGGAAGGCTGAGACTCTGTGACTCTGGGGAGCTCTTGCAATGTGTACAATTTTTAAACATGATAAACACCCACAGTGAGTTATGCCCCATAAACTATCATGAGACCCCATCACTGCCCTTGAGGAATGGACATGGGATATAGACATGAAGAGTCAGGGATGGAGGAAAAAGAGAACACAAATGAAGGTTTCAATGAGTATCTTGGAGGATTTTCCCAAGTAGGGCATGTAAAAGGGAATGATTTCAGGTCTAAGAAGCTGGTTCTTTGCTTCCTGGCTTGGCCAAATACCATGGCTCTGAGGACACCACTACTCTAAGTGAGATGCTTTCCCAGCATGGCGCCCACCTTACCAGATGGGGTAGAGTACTGCAAGGAGCAACACAGCCTCAGGTGGGAGCCAGGGGCTCACCTGCAGTTCTCTTAGAGTGAAATGACACCTCTGGAGCTAAACCATGCAAATCATTTGTCTGACATGCTTGGAGAAGATTTCCCCACTATTCCAGAGTCCCTCTATTTCAGGGAAATCCTCCCACTTTGAGTTCACATCCACCAGCCTAGAGGCTAGGGACAGGGGTATTTCTCCTTCATTTTTAAAATGGGACAATGTGTGAGAACTCAAAGATTTATTGGGATATAGGAATACCAACCATAAGTTTGGTACAGAGTTTTACAAAAAGAATTTTTACAAAAGGTAATGTTCTGGAAGTCTGGCTTGTGTGATTGCCTAAGATAAAGGGAAATTACAGAGGCTTTCTATGGTCACACTAAGGCCATTAGACTCTAATATAGGATCTAAGGAATGAGTAATTGCCATTCATGGAGACCGGTGTGCAGAGAAGAAAAAAAAAAAGAAATAGCATATTCTGGTGGTTCATTTTTAAGCTAGTGTTTTGCAAGTATAATGGGTCATTTCTATTCCTGTAAGACACCATTTGTTTTAAAATAATGCCGTTATTTGAGAATAGTTTTGAGTTTCTTAATGTATCAATTTCATTTTAATAAATGAGACCTCAGAAAAATGCATTCTTCAACAGGAGAAGCAAAATATTTTCTAAGTGCTCCACTCTATGTAGAGTGGTAAGCAATATGTTATAGAAAAACATGTTCTTTTATGAGTTCTTTATTACTTAGGTGACTTTAGACAATTAATCCTTTTGAATCTTTGCTTTATTATTAATAATGTGGAATTAACATTTGCCCCATGAGGTTATTCCGACCCCTAAAATTAACTTCCTTCCCTTTCTTCTGCCCTCAAATGAAATCTGTCGCACTTGAAGACACCAATTTTGGTCAAATTAATCCCTCTTCATTTTTGCCACACCATTACAAAGAGAAAAATATTGTGCTTTGTGAGTTTGACTCAAATGTTAAAAATTACAATTTGGCAAGGAAGGTCTAAGAAAAAAGAAGCAAGAGGAAAGAGAGGCAGAGAGTGTGGGAGGAAGCAGCAGGATGTATTGGGAAGGGGGAAGAAAAACAGAGAAGAAAGAAAAAAAGATAAGCATACAGAAATGAGGGAAAGGCTATATTTTCAGATATAATTGCTGTTTCAAAAATACCACATTTCAAAAGTATCTAGAAACACCAGGCAGTCATGATTTGACCACTGGGATTCTTTATATTCCATCAGTTATGGAGCTCTGATATGACTAATGAAGGATTTGTGTTAATTTGAAGTACTATAGTTACCTCAAATTATACCCAAATTTAAAATAAGAGATTTATAAGGTAAGCCAGTGAAGCATGGATACAGAAGAACTAAAAATATCATCTAAATGACACTTGAATCATTCACCCATCTTATCCTTGACATTTTCACTAGAACCTAAGTCACTTTACCTCTCTCTAAAGGGCAAGAATCTTTTCTGTTTTGTTACTTATGTATCCCAGGTGATTAAAACAATGCCTGGTATATGGTGGATGCTTAATAAGTACAGATTGAATAAACAGTCATTCAGTCAATATTTATTATGAGATCACTATATGCCAGGCACTGTGCTAGGCACCAAAGAAATAAAGACAAATTTAAAACACAATCCCTACTGTACAATCTAGTAGGGGGAGAGAGACATCTGAGTTCACTTAAGCATGTGAAGCAGTACATAGATATGTTAGACTGATGCCACCCTCCCTGGGTTTTAACACCTCTGCCAGTTCCTAGCTGTGATGCCTTAGACAAATGACTTAACTTCTCTGTGCCTCAGTTTTCTCATTTGGAAATCGGGGCTATAACCCCCACAGGGATGTTGTGAGGATTGCATGAGTGAATATGAAGTGTAAAGTACCTGACACAAAGTAAGTGCCAAGAAGTGCAAAAGAGATTTAAAGGTACGATGAGAGAGTTCAGAGTGGAGTGAGGCATAAAGAAGGGTCAGTTCTGGGGACAGAGGTGGGCACTGTCAGGAAAGACTCCACAAGAACATGGGACCCTTGAGCTGAGTCCCCATTTGCCAGGTTGATAATGGAAGACAGGATGGTGGCATCAGCCAACAGTGTGAACAAAGGCCTGTAGGCAAGAGTCCCAGCAAAAGATGACAAAGGGCTACACGAAGGCAGGAGAAGTGAGAATATGATGGAGGGACTGGTAGAAGACATGCTAGGAAGGCAGAATCTACAGGGCTTGGGCACTTTTTAGCGTGATGCAAGAGACAGAGAGAATGGGTCTGTGATGAGGTCAGGAATACAGATTAAAAAAAAAAAAAACAAAAAAAAAACAGATTCTTGGGCTTTTTTCTTGTGCCTTAATGACTTACTTCCTCTGCCTCTCCCTCTACTCTTGCAATGAACTTGTTTTATTCTTTACATCTTCTTCCAACAGTCCCTTATTTTGGGCCGTCGTCATCTAATTTGTAAAATAACATTTTAGATTTTGATTTCCATTTTCAAAAGAAATGTGTGATCATAAAAAATTTGAAAATTACTGTTGATCACTAAGAATAAACAAAAAAAATCACCTAGAATCCCACTTATTAGACTAACTACCACATTTTGATTTTTATATTTCCATTGTTTATATCAATATATTACGCATTTTTTAGGTGGTACCGGGGATCAAACCTGGGACCTCGTACATGGGAAACAGGTGCTCAACCACTTGAACTACATCTGCTCCCCTATTATGTATTTTTAATTACAAAGAACGGTATCATATGCTGTCCACTGTTTAGCCTGATTTTTTAAAATTAAATGTGAACATGATTACATTCATTTAAGATTCTTCTACAAGATCACTTTTAATGGCTTTCATGCATTTCACTATATGGATGTATCATAATTTATGTTTACTCCCTTATGTGAATGTTTAAGCTCCGTTTTTTGTTGTTGTTGTTATCACTGAACATTCTTGTTAAATCTTTGCACACATTCTTGATTTTAGTGTTCATTTTCATGTATTTCATCTGCATAACAACGTTGGAGTGAGGGTGGGAAAGTAAGTAAATATACCATGGAGTTAATTGTACTCTTCACCGGAATTACCCCAACCACAGGTCCTTGGCCCCCCACCCAGGAATGCTATGTGCCTGCCCCATACAACACAGAATGGGGTGGGAGAAGCCCATTTGAGGAAGACAGGTAGGAGGACCCCTCCCCCTGCTGCATTCCACAGAGCACAGATCAAATGGGACCCAAGCGCTGATGGCCCAGTACTCCTCTGTCCCTACCTCCAGGAGCCAAGGCTACAGCCCAGCATTCAAGGCAACAGAGCAGAGCAAGTCAGAGCAGCCCTCCTTAGGGCCCCAACATGGAGTGCGAAGGGAAGCCCCACTGGGGGGCAAGGCCAGAAGCCTCTCCCATCTGTCCCTCAGATCTTGATCTTAATGAACCAATAGACTAAAATCAAACAAAACCTTCAAAATTCAACAACTGGGATTCCATTAATCACCGCTTGTTTCCCTCTTTACCTCTTCCTTCTCAGGCTGCCCCATACACATGAGGGAGAATAAATCCTAATTCCCAACCTTGTCACCTCTAAAGACCCCTTTTACTTTCCCCCCCTGAACTGCATGTTTTGAAAGATTTGACACACTAAGCAAACTGAATTTATCGTTTAATGACATATATAATGATTTCCATTTAGATTTTCTATTAAGCTTTTCAAGGAGGTTAAAAGAGGTTGCAGACAACTATAACTATTTGGAATGATTCTGGATTGGGAGCCATTAGACTCTAGAAAACTGGACTTCTCAGAGCTCAGTTCCCTAGGTCTAGCCAATGGATTCAGCTGAAGAAGAAACAGTGAACATTGATAGGATGTATCTGAGCAAGTTCCCAGTCTGCTGTTCCCAGAATGGGGGTTTGGGGGACTGTCCTTTTAAAAATGTCACCAATAAGAAAATTATACCACATCTAAAACGTAGAGGATGAATTATTACACAAGTTTCACACCTCTGGAGTGAAATGCTCATTATTGTGTTAGAGGACAGGAATCTGGCAGCTCTGCAAAATGCAAAATACCCAAAGCAATTCCTCTTTAGCTCTCCTGATTACATTCCTAAGTCATCCCTCAAGAATACTAACAAAACTACTGGGACATGAGAGAGTTTATAGCAATTCTTACATATTGATTATACTGGATTAAGTGATCTGCCACAACATTCAAATAATAAACAGAACCCTTGAAAAATCACCTTGAACACAAGATTCCCTGGACATTTGCTCTCGGAGGGTGAATTTGTCACAGGCCAAGGACAGAGAGGTTCATTCAGCAACTGTCTTTCCCTCAGTTCTTTCTTCTAGCCCTCACAATTTCCTTTTCCTGCTAAGCTCCCTTCGTTGATTCTCACCTTTTGGCCAAAGGCACTCTAGCAAGCGGTGCATCATGGAGGAAAAAAAGATTTTGTCTCCCCATCACTATCCTTTCTTCTATATTTTCTGCTTTGTGGGTCCTCTTTATTACTTATTAAACAAGTTACTTAATCAGAGCATTCCCCTTTCTTTTACAGGATGCCAGTACTTCCATTTTCAGGAGAGAACAGTAATTAACTTCACAGGAAATGCTTACCTTGACTGCAGTTTTTAAGCTTGAAACACCCTCCCAGGAAATTGATAAAGCAATATGATGCTTTCAGGTCTGCTTCTTAAGACATAACCAGTTTAGGGACTAAAGATTTATCGGCTCACATGATGTGCTATTGTCTGAATCACTGAATACTCACATATTAGCTTCCATAAGAAATCCTAAAAGGGGGCCTAACTCACAAAGGGATGGAAAGCAAATCACAGAACCAGGGACATTCTGAGTGAGTTCTTTGTCTGACACTTATGCTTCATTTTGCCCATCAAGAAATGAACATTAAGGACATGGAACACAGAAATCTAACAGGCAAATAAAGATTAAAGTAAGAATGTATCTAAAAAGCTTAGGGAGGGAGGGACGCAGAGGGAGAAAGACAGACAAAGAGAGAGAGGGAGGGAGAGAGAAAGTTCCATATATAATGTGGATATGCATTCTTGTTCAAAAGAATATAATTTTGGCCTCGAGTCATTTTCTGGGCAGCTGGAGTGGCTTTTTACACAAGCAAACTTTATCAGACTTTTCATTTATGCAATGCATACCAAATAGCTAACTTTACCCCCAAGTGAAACAACTGTTTTGATTACTTAGTATCTAAAAATCATCCAGCTATTGATTCAACCTTCAGTTTTATCATGTCTGTAAGATTTAACACAATTTTTTTTTATAAATCACAATTTGATAATAAATCAGGGTAAGTATTAAAACTGAAATAAAAAGTTTATCTTTTATCATAGAAAAAAGGATATCCTTGCTGAAAATACGGGTATTGAATAATTATTTTATGATTGTAAACATACAGAATATGAACAACATGTAAAGGGATATTCTTTCTAGGCCTTTTCTATCTCTGAAACCTAACCAGGTTGCCTGGCATAGTAAGAGCTCAAAAATATTTGTTGGATAAGGACATTTTATATCACTTTGAAACCTCAATTATATGTATATATATATATATATAATATAAACCATTTTATATTGTCTCTTTCATTGGCTCATGGTCCCTTTAAATTTATTCTGTGAGGCTAATTCTTCCCCTTTCCCTGAAAGAAATTTAGGGCAAATCCCATGTCTTCAAATTACTTGCAGATAATAAGAAGTCTTTTGTAACTCAACTCACAAAACACAAAGTGGAGCAATTACTGTGTTCAGTTAGGGGTAATAACCGCATTTTAAACTTGATTCAGAGTTACAGCTTCTCCCGTTTCCCAGCCCAGCCTGCTTCAGGCTAGTTGCCCAAGGCGAGAGAACTCCCTCCCTTGCCCTTTTTTCCTTCCTGCCCCATCTTGCCAACTACAGTTTCAGACTCTTCTGGACAGGAGCCTGGAGGAGAAAAGGGGCAGGCAAGGTCTTACTTGATTAGCACTGCTATGAGATGGCACAGGCGCTTCCACAGCAACTGTTTACAGCAGATTCTTCTCCTGGCGTGGTTTCGAGGGTGCTCAGAGAATCCCCAACCCCAACCCCCAATCACTAGGGTCCCTTCACCTGTGGTTTCCTCAACACAGGCAAATGCTGTTGGCTTATAGCTCCTTCCTCGACTACTGGAAATGTGAAGGCTCACCCTGCTTTTAGTGTCACTTGCCCTTAAGTGTCCCTCTTGGGATCTAAGCGGACTCCACACCAGCTATTTCTGGGGCCTGGCCCACATCTGGCACATGGAAAACAGCCATCTTCTCTGCTCTGATAAATTCTAGATATTCCAGCAGCCTCCAAAGCTGCCATCTCAGAGCAAGCCGCCCTTTAGATTTTCCAGATGTCAGTTCTCAGTCTGCTGTGTCCTTTGAAATGCAGAGGTCACTTGCAAGCCCTCCAATAGACTCAGGTGAAATCCTTCTGCCTGGGCTTGAGCAAAGAGGCAAGCACACCCGTGCCTCCCTTTTTTGAGAGGATGGGATTGAGAGCAAATATATAGTTTGCTCCAAAATTCTAATTCTCCACCTTGTTATACCCTCAAAGTGGGTGAGGGATTAAGAGTTATAAAACCAGATTTTTGCATGTTTTTTGCACTCCTGCATGGAGGTCTCACACCCAGTTTGAAATGGCGGATTCAATGTATTGAGTAATCAGCTAAAAGTAAAGATTAAAATAGTTAACCTAGCATTATATAGTATAATTTCCCTTTCACTCTAAAATATGAACATCTCGCTGTCCAAAGCAGATTAATTAAGACAGTTAATGTTAATGTGATCACGGTTTACATCTTTTCCCCGCTATGTGGTTATGAGGTATCACTTCTTTCTATAATTCGAATTTGTTAAGTCTCTCTGAATATGCTTTTTTATTTGCTCCCTCAGTTATGCTTGGTTTCTTAACACTTTGGTTTCTTAATGCCTCACATTCTCTAAATATCCTGGAGATACCAAAGGATTAGATTTCAGTCATCTGCAAATTTGGTTGGCTCTATTCTTTTACTAATTTATGTCTTGTACTGTCTCTCTGAACTTCTACCAAACTGTGGAGGGGAAACATTAGAGTTAGGAGACTATTTTGAAATACTGAACCCCATGGGATCTTGTGCGTTTGTTTTGTATTTTGTCCCTGTTCCCAGTGACTCTTGCCCCCTGCAATCAGCTAGGACGGCCGCTGTCATTATCTTACAGAGAAGGGATGACGCAGCGCAATGGTGGAAAACAAAGAAATAGATAATTCACTTTTTCAAAATCTTGGCCTCTGGCATGGGCTACAGATTTGGAAGGAATGGAATTAAGTAAGCCCATGCACTGGGAGAAGCTAGCAGAAGCAGTGGGCACAGGAGAGCCCAGAGTGGAGATGTTGTCATGGTGTGCCTGGGCAAATGGCCCAGACAGCCCCGGAGGGGCCTCACTGCCCCAGCACATCACAAGTACAGACGAATGATTTCCATGTGCCTCAAAGGTGGCACATAAGTAGGGACAGGCCTTACACAGCCTGCCAAGCTTCCTTCTAGGGCGAAGATTGGTCTCCATGCATCAGGTGGATCATGGAAGTGGCTGAGAGAGAGCCACGTTGTCGCCTCTGTTGAGAGGTGCAGAGTGAGGCCCCCGGGAGGATGGGTGGGTCAGGGATGAAAGCAGCGTGGCCCAGGGCCGTTGCCACGGCTCTCCACAGAGAGCAGAGAGCACTGAGCAGCAGCAGAGCGACATCCAGGGCCCAAGGAGTGTGGTCCAGGCAAGGGGAAGCCAAGGGCTCCCAGGCAGCCCAGAATTTTCATCTGAACAGAGGCCCGCTCAGTTCTGAGGTCGATCTGCTCTAAAAAAGAGATCCGATTTAGGGTTCATCTGGGATCTAAATGCAGCACCAAGTAGAAGGCTGGCTTCTGAGAGAGGATCCTAGGTGCTCCTGCCTTTCTGTGGGGTCCTGCACTCCGGATGATCCGGAACGTGCCCAGAATTCCCCTCATTCCTTCTCTGAAAGGAGAACATGGCACCTGATCTGGACTTAGAACCCTTGGACTTCACTCTTCCCCTCGTGCCCTTGCTTAGCTCGGCAACCTTGGGCAAGTGGCTTAAACTTGCTGTGCCTCATCTCACCTCACTTCACCTCATCTATGTGAATTATACCACTTGCCCTACTTAACCTCAAAAAACTGCAGTAAAATGAGCTGTTTTGAGTGTTGATGTTCTTTATAGAAATAAATGATTATTATCACCATGACTGTAGATTCCCTCTCCCTTTCTCTTCGAATAAGGTCCCATTTTGAGTTTTCTGTCTAGGAAACAAATTGATGAAATACCACACATAAAAACATGCCTCCAGGGACTCAAACAGATCCATGTACACCAATGTTTATAGCAGCATTATTCACAATTGCCAAAAGGTAGAAACAACCCAAATGCCCATCAGCAGGTGAACAGATAACCAAAAATGCAGTATATATACAGACAGTGGCATATTATCTGCTGTAAAAAGGAATCAAGCACTGATACATACAACATGGATGAACCTTGAAAACATGCAAAGTGAAAGAAATCAGACACAAATGGACAAATACTGTATGAGTCCACTTATATGAAACATCCAGAATGAGCAAATTCATGGACACAGAAAGTGAATTTGTGGTTACAGGGGCCAGGAAAGGGGGTGGGGATGGGCACGTAATATTTAATGGGCATAGTACTCCTGATAGGGGTGATGAAGAACGTTTTGGTAATGGAATGTGGTGATGGTACCACAGCATTGTACATGTAATTCATGCTTAATATACGACTCCAATATTTCTACTGAAACCATCTGGCAACCCTAGCTAGACTGGAGCTAGCTGAACAATTTGAGGGATAAGGAGGTGAAACACCATCCTATCCACCTGTGGCACCAGAAGTTTGGGAGATGCACTTCTTCTTGGGGACCAGGAACCAAGCCACGGAATTCTGAGGAAGGAGGGACAGTCACAGGCTGGAGGGCTCCAAGCACAGTGACACATGACCTGTCCCAAACAGGCCATTGCTGCTCTCATACAAGCTCTCTGTGAGAGTGTTGTCAGCAGTGCTATAGCTCAGCAGAGAGCAATTTTTAAAAGCATTTTACAGGAACTGCTAGAAAAACATAAAACAATAAATTGACATCTTTTAAGATTCATAAAGAAAGCCATTGCTCCGGACAGATCTGATGTTTAAAAAGCTTTTCTTATCACAAGTCTTTTAAGAAAAAATGACTAAGGCTTTTCTGGACTCTGTGTTTGTTAGGAAACTATACAAATGACATTAGTCAAAATGGTCAGCAAATTTTAAGGTCGCTGTTTATTTGTTCAATAAAAAAAAAATGACAGCTTTAATTCTCAGAATCAACTAATAGAAAATGAAAATACAAACTCATTCAATTTCAAATTTTTACAGTATGGCTACTTCACATATATAAACAAGCAATTAAAAATAGTATAGGTGGCAACATGTAGCTTAAAGGAAAATCATGCTTTATGCAATAAGCATGTCCTTGTGTTTTACCAAATGCCTACAAATAAATCATATTTTAAATGGTCGAGGACTAAGCACAATATTTTTAAAAACCCTGAAGAAAGGCTTCTGGAAAAGATTTCTTTTGTTATTCAAATAATCACCTACTAATTTGTATGCTTCATTAATTCAGAGTTTCATGTTTTGGTATTTTTTTTTTAAAAGAAAAAACTCTTCAAGTCTGTAAAATGAATCACTGCTTTCTTTTTTGTTTTTAACTCTACCAATTTGACCCATCATATTATCTCCTTGGCTGAAAGTATTTTGCTTCCTCTTTAGTTATCTTGAGCACAATTAAAAGTAGAAAACAGCATCACTCAAAATTGAGAAAGAATATAAAAGGGCAGTGTTTTCTCAAGGCTGTCCATTCAGAAGCCAGTGTTCAAGGCCCAGGGACCATCCCCTGCCCCAGTAAACCCCCTGACCCCCTCCCTCCATCTCCTCACCAGCATAGCTCCTTTGTTTCCCACATTTCATTAATGACCAATTCCGGTCTCTTCTTCTTTTATGGGATTTCTTGCCTCATGCTCTTCTCCATTCTCTGGAATGCCCTAGCTCATGACTTCATCGCCTTTTGTTGGTTGACTGTCTCCACTCTCTCAGGTCCTACACACTCCTTACCATTGCCTACCTTATGAAGTCCACCTCCTCAGTTGGACATGCAAGACTTTTGGAATCTCCCTTTCCAGTCTAAGTTACACTTTGCCCCGAGTGTGCCCTGGGTTCCAAAAAAATCTATTCTCTCGGGGTTCCTCCCTCAGGTCTTTGCTCTGTGCTATTTTCCCTCTCTGGACTCCCTTACATATTTCCCCATTCTCGTTGCTCTGCTCCCTCTTCCACCCAGCCTTTGCTGATTCTCCAACATGGAATCTTCATGCTCCCATCTGTACGCTCACCAGAGTTATCCATTTGTCTCTTAAAATGCTTGAAACTTCTACCCCATGTTTCAGATATTTGTGTTTATGTCTCAGTCCCATGTGACTTCTACCTATTAGAACCTCAGTGAAAATACAGGAACCGGAGACCAGGCAGTATCTTAACTTCATTTCATAACAATCTCTACCTTTATAAGAAATCAGTATTTTGATTTATGTGCAATAATATTAACAATACAGTATATATTTGTTGTGCTTTTCAGATCTATTGTCTATTATCCCAAGAGCACTGAAAAAATAAGAGACATTCCCATCTTCATTTGACATAAGAGCAAAATGAAGCAGAGAACTAGCAAGAGGCAAAGCCAGTGTTGCTGTTTCAAGTAGCAGAATGTCTAAAAAGTGACAGAAGAGCATAAAAGCATTAAAAAAAAATGAAGTTTAACCTGTCTGCACAGCCTTTGCTACGATATCCAGACAGCATGACCTGTGGGCTCAGGAATGTCTTGATGTACGTGGATCATCACGAATACATACGATAAACAAGACTTCAGATGAGACAAAGGGATTGTGTTTTCCCTTACGACAACAGAAATCACTCCACATCAGCACTGGTAATGTTCCTTAGGACAAATTCCCTTTCTCAACCCAGAGGAGTCAATATAGGGCAACCTCCCCCCTGCCCCCAACCCCGGGTTTGTCCTGTTCCCAGTGTAAATTCTCCACTGCAGCTGGGATCCTGTATCAGGTCAGGGAGGCATCTTTGTTCTGGAATCAGGCTACTGGGAAAGTATCCTAAGGAGTGTTTACTGGTTGTCAAGTCACTCTGCAGCCCTGTAAGACAATTCACACTAGAGCCCTTTATCTCCTCTACCCCTCACTTTTTCAATGGATTATATACCTAAGCCATTCAAAAGAAGCATTTTTTGAAAGTATGCAACAGAAAGAAACCCAGCCCTGTATGCAAATACCTGCAGGTGGAAGTTGGAAGAGTTCAGGAGGTAGATGCTCTCTTGATACCATTTATCCCCTCTGGGGTGTCTCTAACAGCTCTCTAATGTTTTATTCCATACCAGTCAGAAAATACAAGTTACTAACCCAACATCACCAGAAATCCTTACAAAAAGAGCATTTTAGCATAAGCTTACTAAAACACACTTTGATATAGGAAGATGTCTTGTTGAAAGGTGGTTAAACATATGGGCTGATCTTCCCTAAAATTTTTAGACTTCCTAGCTAAGGGCTTCTCAGCTATAGCCCCAGGTTTCTTCAGCATGGACTATTTCTAGCTCAGCTGCCAAGATCATGCTGACTCCCCTTCCTCTGGGACCCGGTGCCTCACATCCTGGACATCATTAGGCCTCCCACAAGATGCTGCTGGCTCAAGGCCCTTTGTCAATTTGCCTAATCCTCTCTGCTGGCAAAGGCCATGGTGCCACTGAGGCCAGCCCTGCATGAAGTCAGGAACCTACTCATCAGGTCCTCACTTAGAGTCTCCAAAAAGCATTTTCCGGGTCTTCTAAAAAGTATTGTGAAAAGAAGTAAGTGGGCTCCACAGCCAAGCATCACTGGCACTCATCTATGCTACCAGGGGAAACACTAAAAGAGGGAGAAAAAAAAGTTTGAATAACACAATGAATCGACTGCTTTGCAGTTTCATATCTCTCTTTTGACTCTTGAGAGTTACACTTGTGCTTTTCAATTCTGGTAAAGAATCGGCAATGATATTTGCAATATCATACTAAGAACCTCAGTTTAGGATTTCAGAAAACCAGAGGCTGAAATCAAGCTCTGCATTGCAGGATAATCTTGTATAAGTTGCTTAACCCGTCTCCTACCCTGTCAATAAGAACAGGACAGTCCCGTCAAGCTTTCTAGGCTGCTGCATCAGGGGCATGGGTGCATCTGGAAGCACCAGAGAAAGCTCACAGCCCTGTACGAAGGAGCGCACTGCTGCTCCCTGGGTTAAGCAGGAGTCTTCGGTGCAGTGCGACTTGTTTCTCTTCATAATGTCTAAGCTGAATGCAGCAGCTGTCCAATAGTCACAAAACAAGAGGAAAAGAAAAATAACCAGCAGGAGGGGAATTTATCTGATAAGAAAACAATATTTCTGTACATTTTATGGCAATTCTAATTACACTGAGTAAATTCAGTGTCCAAGGCATTTTCTAGATGCTTAGAAACACCAAGACAAGTAAGATACAATCTCTACCCTCAATGAGTTTATAAGTGTGTGCATGTGTGTGTGTGTGTGTGTTCACAGCTAAACTAGGGTTTACCGTGACTTGCTATTCTAAGGAGCAGAGTCCACAGGGGAAGTTAATGTTGATTGGCAAGGATCTGGGAAGGCTTCACAGACAAGTCTGCATTTATGCTGGCCCTGGACAGGAATGGAGCATCAGCAAGAAGAGGAAGAGGAGAAGGGAATATTTAAAAAGAAAAAAACGCTTGAGGAAAGGCAGAGAGGAAGGCTAGTGGGAGGCATGTACCACACACACATGATGTGCTGATGTGCTTGGGGACTATGAAGTGGCAACCTGGAGGTCCCTACCCAGCTAGAAGGCATCAACAATGGGCAAGGGGGATTTGCAACATTTTCAGCAGTCTCTCGAGTCTGCACTTATAATGCCTCCAAATCAAAATATGCCGCATTAAAGGCAAGATGTCAGCTGCTTCACTCTGGTTCTGCTTGTCATTCGGTTTGGCACAAAAAATGACACCATGTCATGGTTACAAGACAGACACTGAGGATTAAACTTGGAATTTAGAGTTCCGAGGAAGTGTTTCAGTGTATACAGAAAGGCTGGCAAAATAAAAGGCATTTTACCTCCCCAAACACCCTTGTTTTTCCCAAGCCATACAACTATAAGACAATTATAAATCTTTCAGATTCCTATAAAGTACAAGACTCAAGAGGTTCCATGGAACTGTCTCTATAAGCACTTTATTAATAAAATCAAGAATATTCATCATTCAGTCATTTGTTCATGCAACAAATATTTATTGAGCACCCATCATGCACCAGGCATTTTTCTAGGCATTGGGGACATAGCAGAGAACAGATAAAAATACTCACTTTCACGGAGCTTATAATCTAATGGTAAAGACCGACAAAGAATAAAATAAACAAGTAAAATAGAGAGTGAAACAGATGGTGAGATGTGCTTTGGAGAAAAGGAGCAGGAAAAGGACACAGGTAGCACCTGTGACATTTGAGCAAATATTTGAAGGAAGGGAGGGGTGGTGAGCCATGCAGATATCTAAGAGGAGCAGGAGGAACAGCAGCAGGTAGCAGGAGGAACAGCAGGTGGCCCTGAGGTAGAAACATGCCTGACAGGGCTGAGGAACTGCAAAAAGCCATGGTGTCTGGAGCTGAGTGAGGGAAAGGAGAATAGGAAGATACAAGAACAGAGAGTATTGGCAACCAGGAGTCTGAAGTAGGATGAAAATTAGTAGAGTGGTGTTTGTGGAAGCAAAGAGAAGAAAATGCTTCAAGGTGGCTGAGAGTAAGGTGAGGACTGAGAATGGATGCTTGAAGTCTATAATGTGGAAGTCTCTGGAGACCCTGGCAAGGAGGGTTTAGGTGGCATGGTGGGGCAAAGTCCTGACAGGAATGAATTCAAGGAAGAGAGGGAAGAAAAGAGTAGATGACAAAGGGTTTTGCTGTAAAGGGAACAAAAAATGGGCTGGTAATTGGAGGAGGAAATGCCGCCAAGAAAGGTGGTTTGTGTTTGTTTTGTCTTTGTTTTTTAATGATGGAAAAAAAAACAGCCTGTCTGTAGCCTCTGGAAATGGATCCAAAAGAGGGAAAACTGATGATGCAGGAGAGAGAAGTGGAATTGCCATAATGAGCAGGAGGAACAGGTGGGAGGGGAGAGGACTCAATGAGAGGGGTTAGCTTAGGGAGCAGCAGGGACAGTCACCTTCAGGAAAAGGGAAGGCAGAGCAACTGGGCACCAGGGAAGGTAGATGCAGACCAGAGCTGACGCTCAGGGAGGTCCTCTTCTGAGAGCTTCATCTTCTCAGTGAAACAGCGTGATAGGGCTTGGGGTAGGAGAGGAAGGTAACGGTCAGTCACACAGGGCTGAGGAGTTGACTCTGACTGAGAAGAGGCCACAGAGGGTTTTGAGCAGATGTGGGACACTTCAGAAGCTCCCTCTGGCTTCTGTGTTCAGAATAGACTGAAGGGAGGAAAGGGAGGAAAGAGAGGAGCCAGTTAGGAGGCTATTGCAATAATCCAGGATGGACATGAGTCCTCTCCCAGACTCGGGTGATGGCAATGGGTGTGGAAAAATCCAATTCTGATTATATTTTGAATACAGTTAAATCACGGATATCAGTGAATTACAGGGTGTTTTATTCCCTAAACCAATGCAACAAAACCAAGAGATGTTATTACAGCATTTAAACTAAAAAATCAATAACACTTCAGCTGCTTTCACTGACAATGATCCAGTTTTTAACTAGCAAAAATTATTCCAGAACTGTGGCAATATCAATAAGTGATGCCAGTGAGTACATAAAAATCCAATGGTGTTGTAAAGCATTATATAAATTGAAGCTGTAGTTAAAAGCAAGGCATCTGTGTCTATTCCAATAAGCCAATTGGCAGGAATGAATCAATAAATCACAAAATTAGTGGGGAAAAATAGTTCAAGCTTTCTAAGATCAAAGAATGGATAGTAAAATATTAACTTGATGTCCTTTTAACTTTCTTTTCTCAATATTTATTAGTGTTTGACCTCCCTTGAAATGAGAGCTCCATTATAAGCTCTTTTGATAAATGGATTGAAAGGCTGTCTCATAGCATGCCAGCTTCTCTTAGCATCTTCCATTCTCCAGTGAAATATTATCAGTCTGAATCTTACAGTAACTCTCTTTAGTGTATCAAAAACATGCATATCTATTCAAAACAAAGAATTAAGAGGACTGTCCTTCCCCTTCCTCCTCTCCATATCCCATAACTATTCACAGATATTCTTACAAAGAGGGGACATGCAAATTTGCATGCTATGGTAAAAGTGTCATAAAAATATCCATCCCTGGTAATTCATGAGGCCTACTACTTTCAACATATTTAATCTAATATTTATGGGTTGGAACAACTAAAATATAAGAGCAGCCCAGTCCTTCTCTTCAAGTTTGTAACCGGGAGCTGTTGCACGCAAAACTTTTCAAATAGTAGAGGGAAGGAACCCCTACCTCCTCTTTCCCTATCTTAGATTTTGTTTGAGCAGCATTAGCTGCTAACATTTGCCACCCAGACAATCTGTGCCACATTTAATGGCATAATAACATAGACTCTCTAAGAATCATGTCAGTTTTTGACCAAACAAACTTCCAGGATTTGATACTAAAGAAACAATTAAGGAAGCACAAACAACAGCTTAGCTATAAGAATGTTCACTGCAGCACAGTTTTATTAGAACGAAAAACTGGGATCAATCTAAATGTTTAACAACAAGGGACTAGAAACTTAAATTCCATCTGTGCAATTGAACTATCATAGCCATTAAAAATGATGGCAAAAACTTAAAGACGTGGAGACGTTCATGGTAGATTGGGAAATAAAATTAATATCAAACAGGGGTCGGATGTGGCTCAACTGGTTGGGCATCCGTCTCCCATATGGAGGGACCCGGGTTCGATCCCCGGGACCTCCCGGTTAAAAAAAAAAAAAAAGAAAAGAAAAATTAATATCAAACAATCTGACCCCAATGATGTAAAAAGAAAACATATGTTTACACACACGTACATATATAACAGAGAGAGAGAGAAAACGCAAGGAAATTGGAAGCGTAAGCATGAAAATTTACAGGATCACTTTTAAATGCAGGATTTGAGGGAGGTGGTTCTTTTTGCTCACCTATATTTTGCTCTAATCTTTCCATAAGTATCATCACACAATTACTTGTGTAATTGAGAACAAGTCAATAAATGTTTCTAAACATTATTAATGGTGGCACGCGAGTCTCACAGGAAGACCGTGTGGTCAAATGCACCCTCTGGCTGCAGGCCCTGCTCCCTTTACAGACAGGTGGCTGGTTGTCTTTGAGTTGAAGCCCTCCTGTGTCCCAGTGGATCTGGGACAATCTGCTCAGCAACTAGAATGACTTTGCTCTTCAGACATCAAGTTCAAGGGAATGAATGTGAGGCCTAAGCCTCCTGAGGAAATAGCAGCGGAGATTCAAATACCCACAGAACCCCCAAGCAGGGCTTTAAGTATAAACTTCAAGTGGGGTGTGCCCTGATGTTGGTTTTCTTGGCATAAAAGCAACAGGGAATCTGAAAAGACAGCCTACAGAGTGGAAGAAAATAGTAGCGAATCGTACATCTGATAAGAGTTAAATTACCTGCTACTCAATAACAAAAGACAAACAACCCAATTAAAAGATGGGCCAAGGACCTGAATAGGCATTTCTCCAAAGACTATATACAAATTGCCAACAGGAACAAGAAAAGATGTTCAATCTCATTAGCCATTAGGGAATGCAAATTAAAATAACAATAAGATATCACCTTCACACCCACTAAGAAGGCTACTTTTTTTGAAAAAGGAAAATAACAAGCATTGGGAGGGTGCAGAGAAACTGGAACCCTTGTGCATTGCTGGTGGCAATGTAAAATGGCACAGCCACTGTGGAAAATAGTTTGGTGGTTCCTCAAAAAGTTAAATATAGAATTGCCATATGACCAGGCAATTCCACTCCTAGGTATATACCCAAAAGAACTGAAAACAGGGACCCAAACAGTACACTGATGTTCATATGCTAGCTTTATTCACAATAGCCAAAAGGTGGAAACAACACAAGTGTCACCAACAGATAAATGGATAAACAAATGTGCTATATCCATACAACACAATATTAATCAACCATAAAAAGGAATGAGTTCTGATACATGCTACAACTTGGATGAACCTTGAAAACATTATGCTAAGTGAAAGAAGCCAGACACAAAAGGATAAATATATGATTCTATTTATATGAGATATCTATAATAGGCAAATTCATAGAAACATAAAGTAGATTACGGGTTATCAGGAGATGGGGGAGGGGGAAACAGGAGTTACTGTTTAATAGGGTATGGAGTTTCTGTTTGGGGTGATGACAAAGTTTCGATAATGGATGGAGGTGACAGTTGCACAATATTGTGAATATAATTAATACCACCGAATTGTACACTTAAAAATAGTTAAAATGGTTATTTTTATATTATATATATATCACACACACACAAAAGCAACAGAGAATGGTCAGAGACAAACTGCAGCCAGGACAAACATAGGGGGTAAAAGGGGAGAACATCAAGGCCCCAGAAAGAGAGCCTGAATCCGGCACCTGTTGGCTTAAATGGGTGTTGTGCTATAACCACAGCACAATTATGGAAATTCCAGGTAACTTCAGAAACAAGGCACACAATATCTAAATCCAAGCATTCAGAGATTCCTTTAAATTAAGAATGAACTCCCCAAAGAACTAAAGTCTAATACCTTGAACTTCAAACAAACTGCTTTTAAAACAACAATAAAAACATCAAACGGGAAGTATATTAAGTGCGTGCTCCATCTGTAGGAGCTTTCTTACCACAAACTCGATTACTACGTGTTACAAAATGAGATACAGGTTTGTTTAGATTTGCTGATTAGCTTATCCTGATAAAGGAGAATGACAGATCTAAGGGGGAGAAAGCTTCAGTTCTCTCTCTTGGTAACACTCAAAAGCAAACCTAAACTAGCAGCTACATTTTGCAAAGGAAAACAGTGCAGTATCGTTAGGCAAAGCCAAACCTGACTTTTATCTTTTCTGCCATCTATTTGAATAGTCTAAAATGCTGGGGTATATTTGTCTTTGGAAAGAGTCAGATTTTTCCCTGGGTTAATGCTGGTTCCAAATGAGTCTTTTCTCCATGCCATCACCCTCTGTTCCATTCTAGAATTTGCTCTTCTCCAATTTTGGCCTATTTTCCAGTTCTGAGCAGAGGGCAAAAGCATGTGTGCCTCCCTCTCACGTTAGCTCACTCATGCCTTAATCCTCAGTCGTGCTGGCCTCTGTGACGCTGCCAGCATCCCTCACTCCGAGACATCTGCTGCCTTGCTTAAACGAAGAAGCCTCCTAAGCACGTTACTGGTTGCTGGGAATTAGAGAGTGCCACCTCCAACGAGGGGCGTATGTCCACCTTGCCTCTCCCCTGTCATTTCCTCCTCTAGCCTCCGTCTCAACAAGTGGCCGAGCTTCACACAAGCTGTCAGGGACAGATGCTATGTGAAAAGAGGAAATTGGACTCAAAGATACTACAGCTTTTTTAATTAAGTCCCACCCAAAAGCCAAATAGTGAGGCATGAAATGAATACTTACTTGCAAATAAGCACGTTTCAAAAATGCTTTGGTTAGGGTTAACAAGCAACTTATTAGCTATCTCAGATGTTACATTGTTCCTCTTTCCACGCCTCAGATATTTTCGCCTCCTCAGTGGAAAACAGCATTTGGCGGTGTTACACCAGTGTCCTGAGTTTTCTTTTGTAGTTCCTTCCATCGCCCTCCCTGAGCTAGTTGAGTTGGCAGGACCAAGTACATCATGCACAGCCAAATGCTCACTCGCATCTATTCATCACGTACCCCTTGGCTCCCTCACTCCTCAAATATCCACCAAGTGCCCACTACACGTCAGGCCTGAATTTAAATCCTTAGGAAAAGGAAGAATAACACAGCTCTGGCTTCCCTCTTCACAGCTCCCTGAGCAAATTCTAGTCATTTGCTTTGTCTTCCATTTCTTTGTCTCCATTTTCTCTAGTTTACTATTTGTTTTCTAGTCTAGTTCCTTATTGTTCCTCTCTGTGTGCTGTCTGCTAATTAAAGCTGACTAGAGAGGCCCAGGACTTCTGCTGCTATTCCCAGCTTACATGGCCAAGATTTCTGTTGATTATTAAGGATGGTGAAGACTCAGGGAAAAGACCATATGGATTTTTTTTGACAGAAGAAAACAGGAAAAACAAAATGAAATGACAACAACAAAAGTCCTCAGATACAGAAAGAAAATTCAGGGGAGAAGCCTAAAAGTATACAAATCAAAGTCTAAGATAATCACAAAATGCAGATGGTTTCATTAAGATTTTCCTTTTGTTGAATTTCCTTTCCAGATTTTAACCACAAAGAAAATTAGATATATTATTTAAGGTGCTTAAGAAAGCTTTCATACATTTGCAGACAAATAAAGAGGAAATCTTAGATATTGTCTTGCCTGTTTTACAGACCAGGAAACTAAGGAGAACTGACATGTCCAATATCACACAGCTAGGTATTGCTGAATCTAGAAACTAGATTCCCACTCACAGCCCCAGCCAACTACCCATACTCTGCTTGATGTTTTATTATACTGTCATTTAAAAATTTTTTGCATGAATTGAGGAGGTAAAACGTATGAAAAACTAATTGCAATATCAGGAGGTTTCTTAGATCATGGGGCAATATAATTATGAAAAGTGGTATTTCTTAAGGAAATTCTGAGAAGAAAATTTCAAATAAATGTAAGCAAAAAGATGAGGCAGAGAAGGAAATTAGCCTGTTGCAAGATTATGCTCATCACTGGATAACTATCAGACAAGACAATATCTGACTTGTAATAATTTTTGTGTTAGTTTCATTAAGGAAGACAAAACTTAAATCTGAATAAGAGGGAGCGGATGTGGCTTAAGCAGTTGAGTGCCTGCCTACCACATGGGGGGTCCCGGGTTCCGTTTCTGGTGCCTCCTGAAAAAATGAAAACAAACAACAAGCAAAACAAACGATAAAACCAACTCAGGGAAGCTGGTGTGGCTCAGTGGTTGAGTGCCGGCTGCCCACATACAAGGTCCTGGGTTCAATCCCTGGCCCTGGATATGTAAAAAAAATACAACCAAAAAAACAAAACAAAACAAAAACTGAGTAAGAGTTTGATTTTATAGGGTCTACTAATTAGGACTCTTCGGGTAAAATGACAAAAGACACAACCCAAATTGGCTAATGCCAAAAGTGAATTTATAGTTCTTATAGCTGAGAAATCCAGGTGTAGATCTTATTGTAGACATTGCTTGATGCAGGGGCTGAAATGGTGCCTAACACTGGCATGGCACCCACCAAATGCTGGGTATTGTTCTAAGTAGTTCACATTTGTTGACAACTAATCCTCACAACAGCCCTATGAGTAGATATTATTACAATTGCCATTTTACAGATGAGGAGACTGAGGTACAGAGACTAGCTTGTCCAGAGTAACCCCACTAGTAAATAGCAAAGCAATTAAAACCCAAGTGGTCTGGAGCCAGAGTCTAGATTTTAATCTCTGCCTTCTCATGTCACCAGAATCCAGTTTTGCTCTCTCTCAGCTCCATTCCTTCTGGGATGGTTCTATTCTCTTTCAGATTCTTCTCTTCTGGGAGCAAGAGAGATGAAACAGCTGAGGTCTCACATCCTGACAAGAAGTCTGTCGAAAATGACCAAGGATCTATTTTCCAGAAGTCTCAGGAAAAGTCTCTCTGCACCTCATTGGCTTGAACCAAACATGGAGAAATCTACTGTTCTTGCTGTGTCAGAGAGCACCCATGGACCGAAAGGAGGAAGAAGCACAGACACCCCCACCCCCACCCCAGAGAAACCACAATAGTTACCAGAAGAAGGTGACTGACTATGGGGTGATAGAAACAGCAGGTGAATACTACATTGTAAAATCTCACCACCACAATTAAAATACTTCTTTTCTGATTATCCAATGGAAGCTATTGGTCTTCAGTTATTATGGATATCCTATAAGACCCGCTTTATAAAAGGAATGTGAATGAAAGAGAAAGATGTGAGACAAGAGATAAAAACAAAATGGAGCTACAATGGCTAAAAGATTTAAAATGGAGGCGGGAGGCCTTTCAAAAAGTTACTCAGCCAGGGTATGTACAACCAAATCAACCAAGTTTCTGAGGACATCTGGGCTCCCTGAAACAACTTCAAGATAAAAGAAATCAGTAAACTGTGTAACTTGAAGGACATTTGGAAAGCCCCAAACATCCACCAATCATAATTCTTTACAAACAATTTATGTAATCATCTTCTTTTTCTTTAAACACCCTTGCTTAGAAGCCCCAAGACGACAGGGTTTGAGTTGCTACCTGAATCTGTTGTGCTACCTGATTTGCAATTCTAAAACCCCAAATAAATCCTTTTGTTGCTTTATAGCTCAGCTTTTGCTCCTCATTTGACAGGTATATGAGAAAATAAACCAAGACCAGGACAACAAGGACTCATTTATAATCATGGACTACCTCCACCAAGCCTACTCTTATGGGTTTTATGATCCTTCAATGAACTGTGGAATCACAGAATCTTCACTGTAGGGTCAATCTTGGGGGCCACCTATCCCAAGATCCCACTTGAAGCAGAAGCAGCCCCTATTGCTGCCAGGGACCACGGCCCCCACTTTATAAGGCAGGTTCCATTTCTCCCCTTACCCTGTTGTAAAGTAAGGCCTGAATGGAAGAGAAAAGGCAAAAGGGCAGATGAGAAGGGGGGTGGGGGAAAGCCAGAAGACAGCTGTGTTTTACCTCAGCCCTGTGGAAACTTCAGAAGCACACTCTGCCTTAACCCTTCATCTCCCTCCCCACTCCATCCCCACTCTGTATAGACCTCATCTTTTACGTCATCCCCCCAACTTGTCCTGCTTTTCATACCAGAGCCCTGCCCCTCCTTATGATAAAGACACCCCAAGAAAGACTCCGTTGGGGAAGATTTTCTCCTCTGAAATAGAGATGAGTCCTACCTCAATCTTTTAGGTACCCCAAGGTTCACTGTTATCTCCCAAATAGTCCTTATCTTTCCCCGAGTGGGAAAAAAAAAAAAAAGAACAGGATTATGGGAGAAAACGCTGTTTATCTCAGAAAGGTTCAAACTATAGAAGAGTGGGTTTGATGCACAGCCCAGAAAAGATGTGGTGTTTGTGAGCATTCAATAAGTTGTTGTGACATCCTGGCTTGGGGTGTGGGTGGGTGTCAGGGAAGTGGACTTGACACCCTGAAGCTGGACTTCAGGAAATACTTCATTATGGTTCTCATGGTAGCTTTGAGAGCAGGATGACTGTCATTAGTTGGATTTGAAACTGTCAGAAGGACCCAAACTTTGGGAGTAGTTACCAATATGGTGCCAGAGGTCTCTGACCTCAGCCCTGTTCAGTTCCAAAATTCTGTCAATCACTGCAATGTGGATATTTATGGCACACTGATCAAATGGAGAGTTGAAGTGATGCTGGGAAAAGGGCAATACTGGTGGATGACATAACCAGGATCAAAAAAGATACGCACGGGTCGGATGTGGCTCAAATGGTTGGGCATCCGTCTCCCATATGGATGGACCTGGGTTCAATCCTTGGGATCTCCCGGTAAAAAAAAAAAAAAAAAAAAAAAAAAAAAGCACCAGATGCCTTATGAAATCTAATAGTATGACTGTTACCCTGCTATTTGAGTTCACACACACACACACACACACTCTCTCACACACACACACACACGTACATGATTATAGAGCCTACCTCAGCAGTCCCATGTGTAAAGAGCAGTTTTGGTTAACCCTAAATGTGGTATGAGTCAACACCATGCCGTGGCTGCCAACAAGCTAATGTGGTCTCAGGCTACACTGATGGAAACAACATTCAGACTGTGGCGTGTGTTAGGGTTGTTTTATTCGTGTGAGGCAGATCGCACCTAGAGTTTTGCACTTAGTTCCTGATCTCTCTAAGAGAAACTTAGGCAAACTGAAGTTCAGTAGAAGAGTGATCATTATGATGAAGGAAATGGAAACTCCTCTGAGGGCATGGAGAGGTACTGCCTGGAAAATAAAAAGCTTATGTGAACCCTGAGAACTGATTACCTTGATATGCTAAGCTGTCCTGTGGAAGAAGGGTTACATTTGTACTGCATATAACCTATGTCTAGAATTAGACAAACAGTGAGAATCACAGGGAGACAGATGTTATTGCAACAGAAGGATGTTCCAGAAGAATGGTCCCCAAATGGAAAGGAACGTTTGGGGAGGCATTCAAACAGCGGTGAGGCAATGACAGGGATGTTCTCAAGGGAAATGTAGACATCAGTTGGGTCCTTGGATTAAATGAGTGGTTTTCAACCTGGGCCTCCAGAAGTGACTACAGAAAACAAAGGAGGAACAGCTGAGAAGGTGCGGCATCCTTAAACAGAGCTCCCTGCTCCCACACCCCTCCTCTACCAGGACAGCTCTCTCCTGTTCACACAATGGCCTTCTGCTATGAAGGAGAGACTTTGTTAAGTCACTGGACTAGATGAACTTAAAGGATCCCCTCCACATCAGAAGTGCTAACATTTAGTCATCTTGACATGACCTCCTAAGAGGCAGAATAGAGTAGTGGTAAAGCATATGAGCTCTACAGCCAGAAGGGTGAGGCTCAAATCCTACTGTTAGTTTTCTACTGCTGCATAACAAATTAACACAAACTTAGGGCCTTAACCAAATACCCATTTATTAGCTCACAGATTCTGTAGGTCAGAAATCGGGGCGTGGCTTAGCTGTGTTTTCTGCTTAGGATCTCACAAAGCTGAAGTCAAGCTGGATTGTGTTCCTTTCTGGTGCTTGGGGATGTCTTCCAAGTACACGTGGTTATTGGCAGAATTCATTAACTTGAGGCTGACAACTGAAGTCCTCCTTTTCTTGCTAGCTGTCAGACCAGAGCCATGCTCAGCTCTTGGAGGCAGCTCTCAGTTCCTTGCCTCGTGCCCCCTCCCCCCCCCATAGGCTGTTCACAACATGACTGTTGGCTTCCTGAAAATCAGTGGAAGTATCTTTCTTCAATTCCATTCAGGGAATGCCTGGACTTTCTTTCAAGTGGCTCACCCAATTAGTTCAGGCCCACCCAGAATGCTTTACCTTTTAATGAACTCAAAAGCAACTGGTTTAGGGACCTTACCTCTGCAAAATCCCTTCCTTTTGGCCACATAATATAACCTAATCAGTGTGAAATTACATCAAGGCAGGTACTCCAGGGGGCGGCACTCTTGAATTCTGCCAGCCACCCTTAGCTTTTCCACTCAAAGCTTCTGGCCTTGGGCAAACAACTCAGGCTCTGTAACCCAGTTACTCCATAAAGTTACTATACAGTAGGGGTAGTGACTCCTACAGGGTGGCTACAAGGGTTAAAAGAATGAACATGTAGGTAAGCCCTCAGAAAAACTTATCAGGTACAGTATTGTTATGCAGGAATACGTGTTAGCCAGGGGAGGGCAGACATCTCCTGGTCCCAGTGCTCGCAGGCAGGAGCTGCTCAAATGGGTCAGATGTGCAGTTTTTTTTTTTTTTTTTTTTTTTTTTTACCGGGAGGTCCCAGGGATCGAACCCGGGTCCCTCCATATGGGAGACGGACGCCCAACCAGTTGAGCCACATCCAACCCCCAGATGTGCAGTTTCACTGCAGAGGTGGCCTCTGCTCTCTCTCCTACTGCCTGGCTCTCCTCTTTGCTGCTGCTTTCACCACTTGTCTTTAATCTCCTCTGTACTTCTGGTATCTATTGCCTGCTGTTAAGCCTTCCTTTTCTTTCCATTATTTTTTTCTTCAGCCTTTTACTTCTCTGTTGCTTTTCTAATGATTCTAATTTTTTACATTTGCAACATTTGGCATTATTAGCCATTGCCAACAAGTAAGACTATTTTTTCCTTCAGATCAGCAAACATTTGTCATGCCATTGGTTCTTTTTATTAGTGTTCACTGCTCATAGGCCCTTAAAAATATCTTTTTTATGTCTTTGTTTGATATTGTTTCAGATACCTGAAGTTATTGCATTTTTACTTATTTTCCCTTTAGATAAATTCTCCTTTACCAAATAGACAAATCAGAAAAGAACGTTTCACCTTTCAAAAATAATCCAGCATTAGACTTTCCTTTTAATAGAAAAATCCCTCAGTACACTTAAAACATTATTCATTTTATAGCAATTTATTTTTAAAAACAATTTTCAGGAACCTTTCCATTGAGCAAAGTGAATCATCCTTGATTTGCAATCCAGTTTGCCAATAAAAAATATGAGTGGATAGCAAAGGAAAAAGGCAAGGCAATTTCAGTCTGCCAAAGTCAATGTAAAAAGCCACACAGCTGTAGCTGTCAGCAACATTTAAAAACACACTTCAGCATTCTATCCTGCCCATAGTAGGTGCTCAGTAGACTATTTTTAGTAGAATTGAGGAGAATTCGGCTATCTACTGAATTGGATCAAGGAGCTGTCACAGTAAGAAACAGCCATGAATCCACCTAATTAGTGTTCTTTCTTCCACCCAATACCAAACTCCAATGAGAAATAGAGTTTTCAAAGCAAACAGAAGAACCAGGAGCACTGAATACAGTGCAGTGCAGACAGCTCCTATGGCCAAATGAGCTGACATGCATTATCAGTTCCATCTTCAGCGCTCCCTGAAAACCAGGTGAGGTCACAGTTCCCATTCTGACTTGCTCTAGCATGCCACTGCCTAGTCAACAGGGCCGTCTCTGCGCTGTTCAGGTAGGAGGCCTAAGGGAGACCTGAGCGATTCCACCACACCGGGCACCCTGCCCCCTGAGCCCAGGCAGCAGAAGCTGCCAGCTGACACCCCTCTGATTCTCCAACACCATAGCTGTCTCAGGACCTGATGCTTAAGAAGCAGCACTGGCCACAAGGCCAGCTGTACTTCAGGGGATCAGCACACAGAGGCATCCCCATGCCAAAGCACCTCTCTGATAAACAGCTCTTAGAGGCCAATGGCTGGGCAGGGCTGTAGGGGCCTCTCCTCTCACGGTATGCACAGCCACAGGAGAGCCTCAGTGCAGGGAGCAAGGGGGATGATGACCCTTTAAAGATATAGACCCCTTCCCAGCTCCTAAGGATGTTTTAAACCCCTTATTTCATACCTCACGGGAACCATGGGACACCGTGCCAAGGTGAGTGTAACTTGGTAAAATCACCATAGAAGGAAATTTGTCAATAACCAGTAAAATTACAAATGCACTCCTATCTGATGCAACAATCCCACTCTAAGAGATCTGTCCTATGAGTATACTTGCAAATGTGCTATTATTTATAACAGCAGAATATTGGAAACAACATAAATGACCACATATAGGGGGTTGCTTAAATAAAAATTGTGTGCTTTAATTTTTGCAAAAAGAAAGAAAAAAACAGGAACATACACATAATAATAGCTTGTCTATGCAGACATTAGCCCTGCAAGAGCACACACACAGAAAATGGTAACACTGGTGGATTCTGGCAAGAAAAACTGGAGGGCTGGAGACAAGGTAGAAGGGAGACTTTTCTCTATTTACTGTTTCATGACTTGAATTTTGTAGTATCTGAATGTATTGTCTATTTTTAAAAGTAAAAATTTTAAAAGCATATGAAATCAGTGTCAGTGTTCAATTAGACCAGGGTTCTTAACCTTTTTTGTTCCACAGAACCCTTTGCCAATCAGGTGAAAACCATGGACCCCTTACAAAGTCCACACTATACTGTGTATATTTAATAAATATATCACACCCACAGCAACACGTCCCCACAAGAATAATGTTTTTTTGAATGTCAATTCAAGCTCACAGACCTCTTGTTAAGAACCCCTGAATTAGATGATATTTGCAAAGATATTTTTAAATGTAATCGCTAAACATGCCTTAGTTATTGCTATGATTTTTATAATCCACTTTTTAAAAAATGAAGGTAAGTGACTTGCCCACGATCACACAGTTAATACTTGACAGGCTACTTTCATGGAGACATCTGTTTCCCTGTTTATTGCTGAACTTCTCTTTGAATTTCTCTGCTAAGCTGTAAGTGACACAGCAGGGGAAATCACATCTCCACCCGAGTCCTGTAGGGTGCCCTGTACTCGGTAGGACACTTAGTGATGAATGAATGAATGAATGAATGAATGAATGAATGAAGTCCCAGGTCCTGAATGGTAGGAGTAATGCCATGGTCCCAGGCTATTTAAAACAGACTGCAGCTCCTCTACCAGTGGAATCGATGGCTTAGCTGTAGTCAAGGTGCTAACAGGCCCCTATGGTCTAGCTCACCCCAGCACATTCATAACTGATCCCTCTGGAAAGTCTGTCTGCTTGCTGGCTCTTCCTCTGCTCTCTGCTCCTCAAATGGGGTTCCCTGGGGTTCTATTCAGACCTGGTCCTTTCCCTTCCTTTTTCCCTTTTCTTTCCTTCCCTTCTCTCTCACACACTCTGGGCTAACTCATCCATGTCCATGGATTTAATTATCATCTATATATCATTTTTACCTGCAATTCTCTCTCTTGAATTCCAGCCTCACATTACCCACTGCCTAATGGAGAACTCCAACTCTATGTTATTCAGACTCTTCGAACTCAACAGGCCTAAAACCCACTCATTTCCTTCCCCACTCCTCTAAAACTCCTTCTTTTATATTTTCAATCTTAAAAGAAAAAAAAACTACTTCTCACTCATCTTTATTATCCAGTCAATTCTACCTCCTAAGTGTAATTACACCTTCCTGTTCCTTTCCATCCTAGCTTCTACTTTCTTCTTTAAGGACCTCTTTATTTTTACAACAGCATCCTAACAGGGCCTCTGCTTCCTTCCTTGCCCCCTGCTTCCACCACCTTAATTCAGGATCCACAGAGCCACCAGAATCATCTTTTGCAAAAGAGAAACTTGATGACATTACTTCCCCATTTAAAAGCCTTCCATTGGCCATGTCACTCACTGAGCAAAGCTGGAACTCCCAGGCTGCTTTACAAATCCCTTTGCCACTCCGCTCTTGTCACTCTCCCCGATGGACCACACACTCCAGCCACACATCCACACCCACTGCTGCCTTTGACATGCTGGTGCCTCGACCCAGCAATGCCTTCTCTCCTGTTTTCCAGCTGGAAAACCCCACTCAACCACACTTAGTCTCACTCCCTCTGAGAAGCCTTCCCTGAAATCTCTAGCTTCCACTCCCACTTCTCACACCCACACACCTATGTACATGCCTCGATTATAGCACTTTTTATATGGTTTTGTCATTACTTATATGATGGTCTCTCTCATGAGTTCGGGAGACTTAGCTTGTATCCCTGACACGTGGAACAAACTTGAGTCTCAATAAATGTTTGTTAAGCAAATATATTCCAATGTCTAATAACTTACAAACATACTTTGTGTATACTAACCCTTAATATCTTAAGTACCACCTATATTAAGAATTTTCTTTTAGGCCAGCATTTCTGTGGTGACTAAACCTCACGACTAAGAACTAAGGACAGCTTACATATGAGGTCAGATAAGGGGGATATGCTTTGATTTTTATACGGGGGGCAGAAGGAATGATGGGAATTCAGGTATAATTCCAATTACTACAAGCAATTCAGCAGCTTTATTTTTGGATTGTCCTTTTGACTTTGTAAACAACCACAACCCACAGTTTTAGGAATGCTACAATAATACTCCATAAAAGAAAATTAATTGATATACTAAATCCCTCAGGTGAAAACGAAGTTGTTACTCAAACTAGTAGCACAAGGCATGCATCCAATGTCAGTGGGAAAGGAGGCTGGGCCTGGGGGAAGAGTGGGTGGGGACCGGACCTGGGGGCTGCTAGCCAGGGAGGTGTGCTCATGCGGAGGCCATCTTCCTTATCAAACAGGTGGCAAACCTATGGGTTCAGCTAATCCTTCTAATTACACAGGACCTGGCTGCTGATCAAGACCAAGGGGGGCAATTTTCACTCCTCATGGGGGAGGGCTGGCAAGCCAGACAGGACCCCTGCCAAACAGGTGGTGGTTCATGGCAGGATTTCAGACCCAGCAAGAAACTGGGGCCCTCGACAAAAAAAGATGCCATGGTAAAAGCCCCATCCTAAAGGCTGGGCCCAACCCACATCTCCAAGCCAGCAGGAAGGCAGTGGCTTGAAGGGCATGGGCAGGGGAGGGGATGGGCAGGGCTCCCCTGAGACCCAACAGACAACAGGGCTACAGAAGCAGGACTAATTCTAATCTCACCGGTGATAGGATAGAACCTACTAATGAGTCGCCTGACTTGATCAGTGGTTGGCAAACTATGGCCCACGGGCCAAATTCAGCCAGCCACCTGCTTCTGTAAATAAAGTTCTTCTGGAACACAGCCACACTCCTTTACTTACATACTGTCTATGGCTACTTTCACTCTACAATGGCAGAGCTGAGCAGCTGCGACAGAGAAAGGATGGCCCGCAAAGCCTAAAATATTTACTACCTGGGCCTTTGCAGAAAATGTTTGCCAGCCTCAATCTAGACAATGCCCAGGCTGCATATCAAACCAATCTAAATCAGAACCTCCAGCGGTGAGGCCCAGGCATAGGTACCTTTTAAAACTTCCCAGGTAATTTCAAGTTGGAAAACACAGGCACCAACTCCAAGAAGCAGCTGAATAAGTCACAGAATAAGTCTGTCTCAGCTGAATAAGTCATAGAGCAGTGGGGTTCAGAGCATGAGCTTTGGGGAAAATCTCAACTCCTGCACACCTCAGTGTCTCCATCTACAAAGTGAGAGAATAACAGCACCTCCTTCCTGGGGTTGGTGGGAGGAGTAAAGGAGAGAATGTGTGTGGTGCTCACTTTTGACAAGTGGTACTCAGAACTGAGGGTGGCTGAGGGGTGGACAGCAGCTGCTGCCAACATGGCCTACAGCTGGAGGAACCGTAGCACCCTCAGGATTGGCACACGGGGGGCCCAAAGACAAGTGTTCATGCCAGAGGATGAGCCACATCCTGAAGATGCTGCAGGGAAAAGCCATTGTACATGTGCCATGACCAAACCAAACCGCCACACCTGTGTGTGGTTCACAACAACTTAAAAGATGTGCCACGGCGAACCTCTGGCCACATCTCTCCATACTTGACCTGAGTTCCCTGATTCTGGCTAGCTCTGAGGATCACCACTTTTTATCTCCTTTTGGTGGCTCCTGGTATATGCTAGGCCTTGCCACCTAGGCCCAAATCTTGCTGCTTGGATCACACACCAGGGCAGAGGCATGCTTGTGAGGACTAAGAGCTACACTGCGCACCTCTGCTTCCTTCCCACCTGGGTGTCAGTTTGGATCTGACATTAGTCCGTCAAACTCACACCCAGTAACACAGGAGGGCTCTGGTCTGCTATACACAGACCCTTGGGCAGACAAGCTGGCCTCTAGAGGTGCTCCACTAATATTAACAAGTGAATGGCATGCTGCAAAATTCTTGGGCTTCTTGCTTAGCCAGTGATCTACATCAGGGCAGAGAGATGACTGCATTTCACAGACAGGCCAAGGATGTTATTCAGAGTTAGTGACCTCTCCTGCCTGGAGTAAAGATGGGTGACCCCTTAAATGCATGACCATAGTTCTTATGAACCCTGGCAGGATTTGGAAACCAACTGAATCAAGAGATGGTAAACCACAGCCTTCACTGCCTCAGCAAGAGATATGACTGTTTGCAGTAGGTCATCTCCCCCTTCATGTTGGTTTAAGGCTTGGGCTGGAACAGAATCAAGTTGAGTGACCAGTGGTGGAAAACCAGGCCAATACCACCTTGAACTTAAACAACAATCTGTAAGGAAGGAAGGCTCAGCGTCATACAGGTGTTTAGCCATGGGGCCTGCACCTAAAACTGACAATACATATGATGATCTAAAACAGCTGGGGTCAAGCCACGGTTAGGGCCAGGGCCACTGCACAACTGGAAAATCCAGGAACCAGCCAGTGGGAAGGTTTAACTCTAAGAACAATGGAAATAATGGCTTCCATTTACTGAGGGCTACTAAGTGCTAAGAGATTTATTTACATGCTATTCCTTATTCAATCTGTATGAACAGCCTATGAAGACTCTGAGAATTAAGTATTGCATCATCACATAGTTTTAAGTGGTAGAACTGGGATTAGAACCCAGGTCTGCCTGGTCCTAAAGCTGTTACTTTGTATTACCAGGTTAAGAAGCCTCCCTAGCTAGCTAATTATGCCTCTGCTGTGACATAATCCTGTTTGGCCATATAGCCTTGGACCTAGGCAAAGAAATAAGATCCATATCCCATGGGGGAAGTGGGTGTATCACAGTGGTTGAGCGCCTGCTTCCCATGTATGAAGTCCCAGGTTCAATCCCTTTTGCCTCCTTTAAAAAAAAAAGATCCATACCCCATGGGACACCAGCCAATCAACTGGAGAAAAAAAACATCTCTCTATCCATGGCAGTTCTACCCATGCATACACCCTTTATACCACTTTTCTAGGTTCTCATGGTCGCTTCAGAAACTCCTGTGGGTTTCTGTTCCAGGCTCCTCCTTACTCTATCCCACTTGGCTGCTACTTGGAGAGCTCTTAGAGTCTGGCATCTGACCTCCCCATCTCAAGAATCCATTCTTGGCTCAACCCTTGAATGATGTCTCTTCAATGATTTATTCATCAAAGAAGCAGTCACCTCCTTCCCCAATTACTGATGATAAAAACCATATCTTGTTTCTCACTTGAAGAAAATATAAAATCTAATTAATTCTCTCATCTGTGCAGCACAACTTTGTTACATGCTGAGCTCATCTAGGAACCCCCTTCCACCTCCCTCTGGATTACCTGCCCTGTTACTACACTGGTTAAAAGCAGTGACTCAGGAACTAGCCCACCTGGGTGCAATACCTGGTCCTGTCACGTGCTACCTGGATAAGCTAGCAATCTTGTTTTCTCATCTGCAAACCGGCAGTAATAATTGCACCTCCTTCAAAAGTTGGGGGTGAGAAGCAAGACAATATAATACATGCAACATATTTACCTCCCATACTGGCACAAGATAAACATTCACCAAATATTAACTATTGTGACTAGCTGGCTGTGATTACACACACACTCTCTCTTCCATCCAAACTAGGTCATCTCTAACTCTCCTTCTCACTATGAAATTTTATGATTGTCAGTGAATCCACAGAGACCATCTCTCTGCCAGTTTTGGAGAAGCTAGAGCACTGATGCATGCCATTCTCCCAAAGGACAGAGAATGAAACTGAATATTTTCCTAGCCACATTAAAAATTACGTTCTTTAAAACAACACAAAAATGGAGTGATTTGATTTTTTGAAGCCTCTCTTTAACCTGCATGTCGGACATAGACTCACTGGTTATTTCCACCATTTTTCCATATTGGGCAGATCTGGCCCTGAAAGGAACTAGATCTTGAGGCTCATAAATCATCTCTTTCCATTCATGCTCATCTGGCTAGTGTCACAGCTCTGTCACTGTCTTGATTAGTGCAGGAAAAAGGGAGTTATGATTAAGTGAGGTGATTCTGTGGTCAGAAAACACCAGATGAGTCAGGTAAACTGCTCAGTTATTGATCAGGTGAAAAGCAGATTTAAGTTGCCCTTGGGCCATGGAAATGTGAAGCTGGGAAGGTGGAGGAGTAGCTGCCCCTCTCTTACAAAGCTTTTGGTAATTGTGAAGAGGAAAACGTAGACATTGTCTGGGCTAAGTGGGGCTCCTTCAATTTGAGGGGCACATTTTGAGAAGGACAGAAAGGAGACTGCCTCATGCTCTGGATTATCTTGTTTGCCAGTCACTGAGTAAAATCTTGGCCAGACTGCCCAGCAAGACAATCATGGTCAATCTTTACTCTAGCTTGCTGCTGTGATGCTTTCTGGAATGTTCATATGCACGGTTCAAATGGCAAAACCCACAGAAAGAATTACCTGCTTTGCTCACAGTCCACACTTTCTGCTAGCGCAGTCATATCACCATACAAGATTGCCAACAAACAGAGGCAAGTTTCTGAGCATTTGCATCTAGAGAAACAGTCTTAAAGGATGGTCTGGGGACCCTTGGGGGTCTCCAAGAAGTCAATGCTGTTTTCATAATACAAACACATTATTTGACTTCATTCTCTTTCAAGTATACAGTGGTACATGATGTATGATATGGCAACAGATTGGATGCAGAAGCAATCAATAATCCAGCTTTCTGCCATTAAACCAGACCTTCAAGAGATTTGCAGCAAAGTAAAAACAATGACACTATTCTGACATTCTTTTTGGAAAAATACAGGTTTTTTTTTTTTTTTAAAAGTTATTATGTTAACATTAGATATATTATTCTTCTAAATAAATTGAAGTTTTAAAAAAAATTCTCATTGTTAATTTCTCATATGTTCAATATTGATAGATGTAACCCCCTGTTAAAAGTAAAACACATTTAAGGCTCTCAGTAATTTTTAAGGGTATAAAGAGGTCCTAAACGCAGAAAGTTTGTAAAGCACTGACCTAGAAGAAACTGACAATTTTTTTTTAAACCTAGTGGAAGCATCCCTTCCTCCTCTAGCTCAGCACCCAAGACTCTCCATTTTCTTGGTCTTGGCCTTAGTAGCCTTATGACCTGCCTTGCCCCAAATCCTTACTACTGCATTGCCTTTATTCTGCCCATGATACTGGTCTGGGAGGTTCTTGGTTCCTGGCAAAGCTGAGAGGCTTTTCTCTGCCTCTCCCCTCTCAATCAGGCATTATTCAGATAAAGTCTGCCCACTTCTGCCCAGACTATTAACAAGGAACCTCTCCATGGGGACAGGGGAGAGAGATGAACTTCTATGGGTTGACAATGGGAGGGAGGTGAGCCTAGACCACCGGAAGTAAAAGACGATCCTGAGTCTGGGCTACAGAGACTACGGTGGAGCCCCACGCCTGGGGGGCAGGGAGCAGGAAATGCCAGCCTCTCATTCACTGGCAGGAAGTTTCAGATCCCATGTCCCCCTCCTTGTGTGAAAGGCACCATGACTAACACAAAGCCACTTTCTCTGCAGGCACCAGGGACCTCAGAAGCCCTCCTTGCAAACAAAGCTGGAGGTCTATCTCCATCTCTCTCTCCCCAAAGTCACGGTAAAATACCCAATTCAATCTAATTCACCTATAAACAACCATTAAGCTCCTCCTAGACACCTATATGGTAGGGAGAAGTGCAAAGATTAATAAGAAATGCTTCCTCCCTGCCCTCAAGGATCAGGAACAAACCTTTAATGGAGCTGGTCCTTAGCAAAATGATCAGAGGAATTTTAACTCGTGTCTCTTCCCTTGACTGTTTCCTAGAGGGAGCACAAGGTAAAAAAGGCAAAGCTGCTAAAGAAAGCAGGGAAACAAAAGTCCTAAATAATTTACAACAGTGGATAATCAGCATCGAAATCTAAGAATTGATTCTGCAAAAGAAGCCACTCTCTGCTTCTTTCTAAATGCTCTTTCTTAATTTTAAATTCAACTGTTGGCCTGGACAAAAAGAAACTGATTGCCTACCAAACAAAAGCTCTCGCATCTGACCTGGTTATCCTCAGGTTCCCAGGCAGGATTCACTTAAGAGGCTCTTAGGAGGCATCCAGCCAAAGGGACACCCAGCCCAGAGGGCTTCTGGAGAAAGGAAGGACTCAAAACAGTTTTGAATTGCAAGACGCCTTAAAGTAGGCTCTAGAATCATAAAGTTCCACATTAAAAAAAAAAAAAGATGCCAGTGAAAAAACGTTTAATCATTACTGGTTATTTAACAAGACCAGGAGCACACAAATAACCATGTGGGCATCACAACCAGTGGGTAAACTTCAAGCAAGGACCTACCGCAGTCAGAGTTAGAATGTACCAGATCCTTAAAGCCAAAGATGAGGAGTAAATGAAGAGTTGTTCATGAATGCATTTTCTGAAACCATCTCCTTCCCCCTTTACATTCTACTTCCTCTCACCTCTTCCACCCCCACTTCAAGTTTAATCATTTCTGTTCAGCAGAGTTTTGAAATTCTGGGAATCGTCTCACTTTAAGCCTCTTCTAACCTTTTATGAAGATTATCAAAATTATGTACTTCCAAATCTCCTACACTATGAATATCAAAAGCCCATTAACTAATTAATCATATGTGTTTAAGGATTATCTGTACATAAAATATTGGATGAGATTTATCAATACAAATAGATACCATAAAGCCACTATTCCCATCATACAAAAAATACATCATTTTCCCTCAGTCACATATTCTCTCTTTCTCTCTTCCTCCCCTCCTCTTCCCTTCTCTCCAGCTCTCTCTCTCTCTCTCTCTCGCTCTCTCTCTGCTAATAATCACAATCACCTGCCATGACTTCTGGCCCTGCGGTGCACATTAGAAGATGATTCAACAAAATTGACAAAACTTCACATCATTAAAAAGTGTCAAAATTGAAAATGATGAATGCAGCTTCTTCATTTAGAAGACAGCTTAAAGGCAAGTGCACGGACTTTCTATGAGACAAAGGTGGTTTCAAATCTAGGTCCCACTTGTGTGAACCAACCCCGCAAGGTTATCATGAAGATTAAATAAAATAATGTCTGTCAATCATTTAGCTTGACGCCTGGCACGTAAAAAGTGTTCAAGAAGTGATGATGATGATAATGATGATGGTTATGAAGTATGTGCAATTTAGGCCATAACTCAGAAGGGGGAAAAAATCAGAAAGACAAAGACCATATATACATTCAAATGTTCCTATTAAAAAGGATTTATTTATTTATTTATTTATTTATTTCTCCCCCCACCCCCTCATTGTTTTGTGCTTGCTGTCTGCTCTCTGTGAGTTCTTCTGTGTCTGCTTGTCTTCTCTTTAGGTGGCACCAGGAACCAATCCTGGGACCTTGCGGAGTGGAGAGAGGTGCTCAATCTCTTGTGCCACCTCAGCTCCCTGATTTGCTGCATCTCTCATTGTCTCTCTTCTGTGTCTCATTTTGTTGCATCATCTTGCTGCGCCAGCTCTCCTACACAGGCCAGCACGTGCGGGTCAGTACCATGTGGGCTAGCTCTCCACTCGGGCCAGCTTGCTTTTCTCCAGGAGGGCCCAGGAATTGAAACCTGGACCTCCTATATGGTAGACAGGAGCCTAATCACTTGAGCCAAATCTGCTTCCCTATGCATTACAATTAAATTGGTTTTTCACTGGACAAAGCACTTTCTAACACAAATTTCTCTGGTTCCCCAGAACACACCTATGTACAAAAGGGAGGACAGGTTCTATGTCCCATTTGATAAGTCATGGAGAGAGAAGCAGAGAACTACTGAGCTGGTTTTGGTGCAAGGTTACAAAGGTCATCAAATGGAAGAGCTGGGAGTAGAGCAGAAGCCAGCAGGTCACATCCACTGAAAAGGGACTGTTCTCTATTTGGCTGACATCCTCAATCCTGTTACTTCATGGTCCTGTCTCATACTAAGAATTGGTGACTAAAGAATTTAAGATTCAAATGTTAAAGTCAATGCAATAAAAAGTTAACCCCTGGGAAGCTGGTGTAGCTCAGTGGTTGAGCGCCTGCTTCACGTGTACAAGGTCTTGTTTTCAATGCCTAGTACCTCCTTAAAAAAAATAAAGCACTGAAAAAGTTAACACCCAATGATCCAACTGTGGTCCATCTGAACGAATCACAACCTTTCCTCCCACCCACCAGGCCGTACTCCCAGAACCCATTCCCTTGCCCAAGTCTGCTTAGGGGAGTGAGGGTCCCTGCAGATGGCTATGAGGAGGAGAGCCATGCCACATGCAGGGTCTTGGCTCCCTCATCCCAGCTGTTATGTTGCCTCCTGTGGCCTCAGCTCCAATTTAGCCCAGAAGATGACAGGTTGGCAGTTGCCAATTATCCAAGCTAAATTGACTCCCCATGGCATTACACATCTGGAAAAGCCTTCCCTTGGGAAATGGTACAGAAGCGTTTTTGCTGGGCTCCATTCTCACCTCTATGATTATCTTCAAAGCTACCTAGAGAGTATTATCTTCCAAATGCAAAGACTAAGAGAAGTTAAAAACACAGTAAAAAAAAATTTTTTTTTCATTAAAAAAAAATACTCTTTAGCAAGTGCTGTTGCCCAGGAAAATACTATATTTTTTTAGTGGCATAAAATACAGAATACAGGGGTAAAATATTGAAAATGGCTGATACACTATTAAGTAATTTATACTTCCTCTTGTGTGATCTGAAATGGATGATGGCATTTTTTGAGCCAGCCATATACATCAAATATGGATAATTTGCTCCCCAATTAAGTTCCAGGGACTTAACTAAGCAAATAAAAGAAAAGGAGATACTCAAAAGGACTTGTGTCCCATAACATGCATAGGACAAAGAGGCTGGGTTCAGGGAAGAATAAGGCTTCAGCACAAAATATTTAGCTTTCTCAATGCAAATGAACCTTCTACAACACAAATCAATAAATCAGGTTAGCTCCCTTTTACCCTGCCTAACTGGGGACTTTGCTATAAAATCTGATGACTATTATCAGCAGGAAGCTGATTTGGCTGTCTGCTCCACAGAGAGTCATCCAAACTCCAGATCACCAAAACGCGGGCTGGGGCAATTCTGGCATGTGCACATGGGAAAGTCGGAAGCTCTCCTTGTCCTGAGATACCAGAAGGAGTCTGCAGCACAGAGAAGAGCCTGACTCAACTTAAACTGTTCAGGTAGGTGACAGATCCAAGAACAGGGACATAATGACATCCCAAGTCATGGAGAAACATGAAACAAACAAAACAAAACAAAGCCCAAGAAGACACTTGTGCCTGGTCTGGGTTCTAGGATCTGCATCTTTCCAGTTCCTCCTTGTGGAAAAGCAGTTTGCCTCTAAAAGCGTGCATGTAGTGTTGAGTGTGCAGAAGGCCCTATCACAGGCACTGTAGAGATACAGGGAAGCGAATCCTGATGGCCTGCCTGCCAGGAAGAAACAAAGGAGAGGTCATAAGGCACTTAGTGAAAAATGCCAAATGAGTGGGGGGAAAAAAAAATGTCTGAGAACTACTGGAGCTAAGGGGTGGGGTGGGGCTGGAGGCAAGCAGGGCAAAGCATCAAAGGGAGCTCTTTGACCCATATTGATTCCTTCCATTAAAAGACGGGCAGGACTTCAAACAGAAGATGACCTTAGCTTCACACCATAAACAGAGCTGAAGGCCAACTGCAGTTTATCTGCTCATTTCCAAAAGTTGATCACTGAGGCCCGGGCCAGGTTTGCGGGATATCACTGCTGGGGAAGGTGGAAGCCTTCTAGAAGGAAGTCTGGTCCCGGTTGTTTGCGGAGAGTGTGCGTCAGCAGTTTGGATAGGAAGGGATGGGTAGGAAGGAGAAAGGAGGAGAGCTCACAGACGCCTGTGGGTCATGCGGAAGATCTGACGTAGTGGAAAGTTTCAGGGAGTGGACCCGCGCTCAGAATCCTGCTCTACTCTCTCTGGCTGGGTGACCCTGGGTGAAGTACCATCCTCTCCTTACCTCCATTCCCCAGACTGTAAAAAGGAGCAATGCCGGTCATCCACGTAAAGTGGCTTGTTAACATTAAACAACACATTTAAAACTTGAAACACAGTATGTTGCACACAAATGGTCGATTAATGTTAGATCCCACCTGACTCCCCTCATGCCCTTTTGCTGCCCACTGTAGCTACAATTACTAGGATCACAGGTCATGGGTTTTTCAAGGCGAAGCCTAATTTTGAAAACTCTTACTGTGTTGGTCCATCTGCAAACGATATGGTCAATTTTTTATTTAGCAGATACATTCTCTCCATTAGAGGGTAACAATATCAAACATTTAACATCATTTTAGATTATCCATTCTTTACACACTTCTTGGAGGGCGGGAGTTGTAGAACAATAGAAGGAAGATTGGAAATATCTACTGAGTGTTCCCTCCCTGTGGGCAAGGACTTCTGGTGGTGCTTGGTGAGCAAGGCTGGACAGTGTCCCAGGTTCCCAGGAAACTCCTCCTGGCAACCTCATATGGTCAGTGTGTAGCCAGTTTGCTCTGTACAAGACATACACATTGCAGTGATTTGGGCACTATGTCATGCAGCCAATGGTGTGAATAACATTGGAATTAGGTCTTTTAAGGTGAATCTTTATTCATGTGGCAGTCAAGTTTTTACCATTTATAACAGATTTTATTAGCTGGCTCAAAACTTAAACCTTTTCCTTCTCACTACACTCATCCACCAAGAAAAAGAGTGTTCCTTGCATTTTGTTTACTCGGTATCAAATCCCTCTTTCTTTGTTTCTCAACTGTATTTCACTACCCAGACTGCGGGCTTCTCCCTGCATGCTCATGGGAGATGCTGGGCCAGTGAGCTTTCCTGGACCCAGCCAACCTCTCCTTGACTCATTGTTCAGGAAGCTTCCTCTTACCTCCCAGCCCTTTGAATGCAGAGAGTGACAAGGCATGGACATCCATCCTAATCACAGAAGATTCTTATTTAATCATTTCATCTTCCCTCCAAGGGCCCCAATTGCCTACCCACATTTCTTAAGCAGTTTACAAAGGTCTGTTAGTTAATTAATAGCCCCCTTTGCTTCAGAGAGGCCCTGTCTTACAGCCAGGCTTTTGAAAGAGGCAGAAGTAAAACCCAGAACTGACCAAGGTTTCAGGAGGTTTATTACAGTGGTTTAGTTAGTTTATTCTAGAAGAATAAACTAGAAAAGTGAAAGCCACACCCTTTTCTTTAGCATTGAGTTTCAAATCAGATTCCACCTGTGCTCCAGCCTCCTCTTCCAGGGGACAGAAATGGGTGGTTTCCTAGTGTTGTTTCCATGCTTACCTTGTGCCCTACGCACTTCACAACTGCTTTTATTTTTTATCTTTTGTCAAAACAGAATCTCAATTAAGTTCAAAGTCACATTTCTTTTTTTTTCTTTTTTTTTTTTTTTTGTAAGAACTATTTTATTCTGCAAATTCTGTCACATCACCTTGGTTTACAGCACAACCTTTACTTATGAAATTTCTCAAAAAACATCCATGGATTAAAAGAGGACAACCGAGTTCAGCCAGGAACCCTAAGAATAAAAAACAAAACAAAACTAAACTAAACTAAACTAACAGTACAGATGCTAATGTGCTCTGTGACTGTAAGTCTGAAAGAAAACCTCAGGCTCAGAAATGCCTGACTTCCTGAGGGAAGAGAGTAAGGAAATCAGTGGGGACCAAGAGCATCCAGAGGCCGCACAGGTAGGAGGCAACTTGGAGCCTTCAGAAAACCTGAAGGTGAATTAATGGGCGATGGTGCTGTTAGAGTCAGGAGGAGGTGACGGAACAGGGGCAGCCTATGAACTGTGCAGACAAAATAGTCAACGATTCCCCAGGGGAAGGGCAGAGGCGCTCTTTGAAAGGCATGGCTGGTTCATGGGATGTCTGTGACTCCATCCAGGAGTGTATGGTCAGCACTCAAGAAATGGTGCTCAATCAGGAATCCCTAAAACCCATTGGGGAAAAAACAAGGACTTGCACCAAGTTCTGGGCTCTCTTCTAAGTGTTTTATGTATATTTGCTCATGTAATTCGATGAGGTCAGTAGCCTTTGACTTCCCTTATCCAGGTGAGGAAATTGAGGCACAAATGGTAAACTAACCTGCCCAGTTCACACAGAGTCGATCGGGGTGTCTGGATTATAACCCAGGCACTCTGGCTCTGGAATCTGTGAGTTCAACTACAGCACACCCCAAACCACAGGAAATACAGTCCTCTTAGGACCTTCTTCACTGTTTAAAATATTACTGTCCCCTCCCCCAAGTGGAAGTATGTTGGTCCTTAAATTACAGCTTTAGCAAATATGTGATTTTTAATTTTTTTTTTTTGTCTAGGAAATTTGTCTAAGAAATAAACATTAAAATGGGGGAAAGGAAAGTTCTATTCTAGTTATTATTAACTGAATTTGGTAGGGATAAGGTTTTTGTGGGTGTGACTTTTGCCTGTTTGTGGAATTCTCCACTTGAGTTACTTTCCACCATTCTGATGCCACTATGATTTGAGAGAAATGGTTAACTCTGACAACATTATCCAATGGTTTGAATTTTGACTCAGAATTTAAAGGTATCCTTTTAAAAAGCCAATTAGTTATTCCACCTAAATCTAGTTGCTTTTTGGTAAGGAAGCTTCCTTTTAATAGACAAAAAGAAGAAGGGGATTAGGGGGCAAAATGAAGCCAAACCAAAGAAAACAATTATATTCAATCTATTAATTCTCTCTACTGATTTAAAAATAATCCAGATCTTTTGTCATCTAAACTGACAGTCTAATCCTAACATAACTCAACTCCCTTTATGGAGGTATAACTTATTTTACCCCAGTGAAGAGAAAATACTTTAAAGCACTAAGCAGGGGGATTACTTTTATGACTGGCACAAAGTAGGATTAATGCTTCCTGTGAAATGTATTAAAAACAACCACATGCATTTGGCGTATGAAGTATTCTACACAGCACCAATTCCAAATATCTGAAGCTTTTCATCATCTAAGAATCTTCTCAGACAAATACTGTGACAAACAGAAATATCTTCTATGCAGTGGGGTAGATATTTTAATGGATCACAAACTCTGGCTGCACACTAGAATCACCTAGGTAGCTTTTAACAAATAGAGTGCTTAGACCCATGCCCAGGATTTTGGTTCAATTGGTCTGGGGTGGAGATCCTGATCATCAGTATTTTCTTAAGCTTCCCCAAAGAAGGTATAGAGAAGAGATGCTAGAGTTTAAAGGAGTGATATGGGCTGAATATCAATTTGAAGCCATGGAGTAAATAGGCAGAGAGCAGTGGATCACAACATTTTTTATTTTCTTAATCCAGAAACCACTCTAAGAATCTGATGAAACTACGGATCATCTCTTAGAAATACATGCCTTACCCACACGTGCTCACAAAATTTACATTCCACTGCAGGGGCCCATGATCCATTAGAAGCCCACCTTTGCGTGCTGAGTGCAGAGTAAAAAGAGACAATGGTCAACAAGGAAACTCTGGAGAACACCAATAAATAATGGGCCAGCTGAGGAAAAGAAGCCGGCACAGGAGACTGAGATGGTACAGGCCGAGAGGTGAGAGGAGAGCTAACAGAAGTCAAGAAATGGGAGACTTTCAAGAAAAGAGGATATTGCAGAGAGTCAAATGTTGCGAATGGGTCAGATCATGGAGTTGGAGATGTTTCAAGAGAAGAGCAGAAGACACAAAACAGCTAGCTGGGCATCCTCTGCTGGAAGAGAGGCTGACAGGGGCCTGTTGGAGCAGTGGGGTTAGAGGCTGCATGAGCAGCACAGAGCAGGGGAGAGTTTAGACACTGTGAGTACTAGTGGGAACAGCTGCTGGAGCTTATCCTCCTTCCCTCCTATACCCATCTGCCTTGGCTCCCTATTTTCACCCAAGGCTTGCCCTCCTCCCTGATACCCAGTCTCCAGAACAAAAGCTGGCTCTCTCCCTAACCCCACATCTTTATCCAGTTGCCTAGTGCTTATTAATCTGGTTCTCATCACCACTTTTCCAAAGGTCCACACCCCACCCATCCCACCATAGACCAAGTCTCATCCACGAAAAACTTTTAATTCCACAGTGCTTCAGCTACAACTTTCTTAAAGACAGAAATCTCCTCCTACTATTAGATATGGTCCTGCCACAGTTTCCACAACACATTTTTCATCCCACGTGATTTTCTACATGTGTGATTTTGATCCATCTCCCATTAAGAGGAGGAGGGTCTAGGTCCCCTCCCCAGAATCTGGACAGATTTCCGACTTGCTTGTAACCAATGGAATGTGGCAGAAGGGTAGTCACCGCCAGAAAAAGACCAGGTCAGAAAAAGAAGATGCTGCTTCTGCATTGTTCAATGAACTTCTGTGCTTGGAGCCCTGAGCCACCATAAGCAGCCTGCCCACCAAAGGCCACCATGCTGTGAGCAAGCCCAGCACTACCACGTGAGGAAAGACCACTCCAGGTGATTCCAGCCACCAGCCTTGAAGTCTTCCCACCTAAGGCCCCAGACCACATGGACAGAGCAAAGTTGTCCCCTTGCTCCCTTGCAGAATTCCTGGCCCACAGAATCCATGAACCTAATTATATATATGGTGGTTGTTTTATGTCACTAAATTTTAGGAGGTTTGTTTTGCGGCAATAGTAGCTGTTACACAGAAGTTAGAGAGTTCACTATTTAGAAATATTGCTCTTTTTCATTCTCACAATTTATGAAACACTTGTACTAAACTTGAGACATCTTTTTCAACGTGTCTCAGACATAACTAGAATAACTTTTTGAATCATCCAAATGATTTCTGGAGCACACTATCCTCACATCCATTTACACCGTTTTGAGATAAAGCATTTTGAAATCTGTGTATGAGGCTATCAGAGGAAATTCCCTCCCAGTGACAACTGTGGATTTATACACAATCAGACCAGTTTTTATTTGAGAGATGTGTATTCATGAGTACCACCAAGTGTTTTAAAATGTACAGTGACATCTAATGTGCACTTTTGTGAGGGCAGAGCCTACAAATAACCACCAAAACTGTGTAAATTTGCCTTTTTAAACTCATTCCATTAGGTGATCTCTATAAGCATCCAATACTGGGATTTATTTGAAGTAAGTTTAGGCTAATGTGTCTTGCCCAAACAATTCTTTTTGGTTCAAAGTAGATAACTGAACCATAGTATAATAGTTAAGACAAGAGCCTTTAGAGGGATTCAAATTTAAGGCAAAGCCCTATTCTCTGAGGATTTATTTTTTAAGAAAAAAAATTTCACCATATACTCGGCTAGAGAGTAAAACAAAAATGTGTTGGGTGGAGGAATGAACCTTGTGGTCCTGTGGGGAGGTTGATCTCTGGATTGTAACCAGGTTCTAGGAGGGAAGGGAGCACCTAGAGACAGAGCCCTGCTGGGAAGAAATTACAATACTCTGGGTAGGAAGTAATGATAATGCTCACAACCTGCTGTCAATGGCTTTGGAAATGACCTAAAAGATACTAGGGAAGGGAGAAGTGGCAGAGCTTGGCCAACTTAGGGAGGCAGCGGATTATAGTGCAAGTGCCAGCTCTACTGAGAGACTTGAAATCAAACGCCAGGCCTATCATTAAGTAGGTGGTATGACTGTACACAAGTTAGTAAACCTCTTTGAGCCTCAGTTTTCTCCTTTGTAAAGAAGTTTTTGAGATAATAAAGTGAAATATTATATCAACCAAGCAAAAGTAAATAGCCAGGGGAATACAGGGTTCCTACAGACACGTCATCAAGGGCATCTAATTGGATGTAGGAGATGAGAGAGAAGATTCATCATTATCTGTAGTTTCTCTTAGAATGGGCCCATTCCCAGATGTCTGCATTAAAAAAATTCATGCCCTGGGAGTGGATGTGGCTCAAGCAGTTGAGCACCCGCCTCTAACATGGGAGGTCTCGGATTCGGTTTCCAGTGCCTCCTAAAGAATAAAACAAAAAATGAGCAGACAATGAGCAAACAGACAAGGGAGCCAACTCAAGGGGAAAAATATATATAAATTCAGTCTTAACTTCTTCCCCCTGACAGGAGCCAAAGTTTGTTGGAAGGAAAGGAGAATACAGCTGCAAAGTAGTATATTAATTAGGGATTATTTCTAAATAACATTCTCAAAGAGCTGCAAATTACATTTGTCAGAATGAAAATGAGATGCATGGAACAAAAGGAAGGATCCCTTTCCTCTCTGCCTCTGCTATTGTGAGAAACCACCCTATACATTACCACATAAAATAAGTCTCACGTCCAGAAGTACCAAGCTGAAGAACCACTGCTGAACAAAATGTTCACCTGAAAACTGAACTTCAAACTCTTGAAGGTTCAAGGGCAGTAAGAGGAAAACACTGAAATATGGAGCTAGCAAATGACTGAGCTCTTACAAGGAAAACTGGCTGCAGAACAACATTCAGGGCTAGACAATGGGAGCCCTGGCACCCAGGGGTCACCCCTTCTCCAGGCTTCCCCCACCCTCGCTCCAATGCACCTTCACTCCCCAAAGCAGAACTCTGATGTCCCTCTCCAGATGGTTACTTGGATCCACAAATTTAAGCATGAAAACACTGCCAGTGGGTGAAAGCAAAATTAATCACATTGCACGTTACTTTATAAATGTTTATAAATGTTAATTAAATGTCTTAACTAAAATAAAGAATGCATTTATATTACTCAAATCAAAACCAGATAGGAAAATATACACAGAGAAGTCTTGCTTCCACTCCTGCTCACTATGGGCAATAATTTTTTATTAATTTCTATTTATACTTCCATTGTTTCTTTCTGCAACTAGTACAACTATATAGAATGTTTGTATGTATATAATGATATATGTGTGTATTTATAGTTAGATGTGTGTGTGTGTGTGTGTGTGTGTATATATATATATATATATATATAAACACGTATATATTCTTCTCTCCCCCTTTCTTACATAAACAATAGTGCACAATATCCACTGTTCTATACCTTGTTTTCCCCCCATTTTCTATTATCTGGAGATCTCTCCATGATCCCATGCAGAGATCTTTCTTATTCTTTTTTACAGATGCACAGTACTTCCCTGTGTGCCATATCATAGTCTCCTTAACTAATTCTCTATTGCCAAATACTTGGTTGTTTCCCACCTTTTGGGATTACAATACTGCCACAAGCAATAACTTCATACCTATATTATTTCATACTTGTGCAAGTAGAATTGGGATTTCATTTGTACTTGTTAGATAATGCCAAATTCCCCTTTGCAAAGATTGTACAATCTTGTACACTCATCAGTAAAATGAAGTTCTGATTTCCATTTTGAAAGTTTTACTCATTTTAATCTTTTCCTTTTGTGTTATTTCCTGGGTCTCTCTTTTGTAGCAGAAATATTTATAGTGAGACTGATCAGAAACTGTATACTCATTACTACAGAAAAAATCCCAGAACACCTCATTTCACCACTTGTAAGCGTCAAATTAGTTGTACAGACAGCAAGTGCTGCATGACTTTGGAGGAGCTAGACGTCTTCGTGAGATGACACCACTTTAGAAGATTTTAAAATCTTGGCCAGGCCCTTGAAGAAAACAGAGAAGTTAGGTAAGCAGAGAAAGACTTTCGGATTTCACAATAACATGCACCAAGTATGATGAGCAAGTTGTCTGGAGTAAAACATTATGTCAAATTATTGAAAAGAGAGATTAGAAATGTAGTGTGGGGACTGATTGTGGAAAACCTTAAATTCCAGGGAGGAGAGTCTGGTCTTTGTTATTCAGGCTATATATAAGTGTGACCATATGTCCTGGTTTGCCCAGGTATGACTGTTGTCCCAACATCTCTTTCCCTTTCAAAAGAGTATCAGATTGGATGATAAATTATATAGTTGGTCATCAAGGCGATAGGAACCACTGAATATCTTTGGGCAAGAGAGGGAGATGATAAAAGTAATGTTTCAGCAAAATTAAATCTAATTTGAGTACACAGAAGGGATGAAGGAATAAAGGCCAGAGGCAGGGCGCCAGGACATCACTGGGCAGGGGTCAGAATATGGGACTAGAGTTGGGATTGGGATTGCATTTGTACATGTTAGATAATGCCTAATTCCCCTTTGCAAAGGTTGTACAATCTTGTACACTTATCAGTAAAATAAAGTTCTGATTTCCTTTTTGACACCAAGCCTGACTTTGCTCTTGCTAGTTGATTTAGCCTCTCTGCAGCTGCCATTGCCTCATCTGTAAAATTGAGATATTGGATAAGACGTAAAAGGGCCCTATCAGATCTAATATTCCGGGGTCCAAGAGATTATTGCTACAGTCTAGGTGCAATGGAATGTGGAAGAGTAAAAAGGGAAAACAGACAAAGGAATGGTGAAGGAGAAGGAACAGTCAGACAGTTGAGCATGAGTGACAAGGAGAGCAGAGTTGTTGCCACTGACACACAAAAGGAGTGGAGACAATTGAGCTGAACTGTGAGACAGTCCTTGAGTTCAGTTTTACACATGCTGTATTTGAGATGGCAGCAGGCCACCGAAGTGGTGATTTAAAGATATACATAAGGGGAGACAGTGGTGTGGCCAAGCCAAATGGAAATCAGGGCTGGGCTGGAACGCAATTAGAGACTTCTGGCAGATGGCCTCAGGGAGAAGTCTGGCAGCCACTCACAGTGTTCAGGTGTGGTCGAAGCAAATGGGTGCAAAGACAATAGGTGAGTAAACAGAGGCTAAGAGTGTGCTTTTAATGCCAGGCAGCCTGGGAAAGCCCATAGGTTTTTAATGGCAAGGCCAATTTAGAGCCCCAGTCTTCATAACCAAGGGCTCTGAAGGAAATCTATTGCTCTTACTTAGGATGTAGTTGAGGAAAACCCATGTCTACCCAGGTGGTTTTGACTCCAAGAAAGTATCACAAAATTCCTTTGGGTTTGTTTTCCCAATGTCAAAAGGGATTTGCAGCCAGAACTCCTCCTAATTAGGGGGTCTTCGGTCAATATAGAGTCCTACAGGTCAAGGGGGTGGGTAGTTTTAGCTCTTCCCCATATACGATAGGATCAGCTCCCTGGGCTGCCCAATGTCACTTATCCTGGCGCTCACATGGCCAGGCTTTGATTAGCAAAGAGCATCCATGCCAGACAGCAGATTGATTTTTATGTTGAATTGAAAGTGGGCTTTAAAATAATTCCTTGAACAAGTGATCCACAAGCACTAGCCTCTGGCAGAAGATAGGGGGGGAAGATAATCCCCCCTGGCTTCCACCACTTTTTTGTTATGAGATCAGAAACAGTTCATTAAATTACCTAGAGGCAGGCTGTATTACATAAATTCAAAACCACAAGATGAAAGGTAAAATAGAGTGATTGTGTTCAAGATGAAAGAATGGGAAATGGCTTTTCCCCTTCTTCTGAGTGTTCATTGTGCAAACTTTTCTTCTTGAAAAAGAACATTTTCAACAGAAAAAGAAACACTAAACCCATGTGGGAATGAGTCATTAAACTCCAGATATAGATAAAGTGTTGTTACATTATCATAAGATTCCATGATTCTGAAACAGACAGAGAGGAGCTTGAGGGCTATGCTATGTCTCATTCACTCACCCAACGCACATCTAGCACCCTAGGCACATTTTTAGACCAGTGGTGATTTCTAATAGGGCAGCACCTCACTGTACCTAGCACTGACTATAACACAACAAAGTGCACTGTCACATCAAACCAAGATGTTAATATGAAGTGAAAGATGAAAAATGTCTACTCTAGCTGTCAGGAACTTAAATACCAAAGGAAAGGTAAATTGAATTAGGTGACTGGAAGAGAGTTCCAGTAAGAGGCTTGGGAGCTTCTGATTGCACTTAATGGCTTTAAACTGAATCAGTTTCTAGAAAATGTTTTTTGCATACTATAAGTTGCATTTACAGAGTCTATCCTTATATACAGTATACCTAAGTAAAGGACTGAGATGGATTCAGCCTACAAAGAAAGAAATGATACCAGTGAATCAGTCAAATCCTCCACAATGCCTACAAAGAATAAATAAAAGCTGGTAGGAAATGGGGATAAATCACAGCTTTAAAAAAAATAAAAATAAAAGATCCTTTCTAAACCTGAATTAACCAGCTTGCCACCTGGTTTCTCTACAAGACCAATTACTACTAATTGCTCAATTGTCCCACTGCCTCTATCACACAGCCTATATATACTGAAAAGTTTATAAACTGAAAAGAAAGAAATGGAAAAGAAAAGTAAAAAAGAAAAGAAAAGGAACATCCACTACAAAGTTTTTGTGTTTTTTTTTTTTTTTTTTTCCCAAGATCATTCAGCTCCCCACTTCCAACCTCAAAACCTCATGCCAGGGAAGTGCTAGCAAAGGGTTCTTCAGCCTGGAGGGTGCTCCTTTACCTCCTTGCCTCCTTCCTATGCCCTGAATTCCAGGACTGGCTAAAGCCATGCTGCACAGCTGTCACCTGAGACCCTCCTCTGCCATTCTGGCTCTGCTGGGATGGAGCTAGCTGGGCAGTGAAGTGGGCGTGCTGGCACTGCCTGAAGCCACATGTCTGCCTGCAGCTGAGTACTGGGACAGTGTCCAGCAAGAGGAAATGCAGAAGCAAGTCTCCCTCTGAGCACAATCCACCTATGCCCAGGGACAACTACTTTCAACCCCCTCCTTCCCTGACCCTCCACATCCTCCCATCACAAACCCACTGACCAGTCCTGCATGCCTTCCTGCAGTCTCCAGGAGTAGATGGGCCTTCCAGGGCCTTTTCTTAACAGGTACCCTCACATTTAGGAGAGGTCAAGTGACACAGTTCTGGCCAACAAGAATTAAATGCAAATGTGTTGGACATTTCTGGAAAAGTTCTGCTTTCCTAATAAGGGTTCCTCTTCTTTCATGCTGGAATGAGGATGTGAGGCTGGAGGTAGCACACCCATCTACAGGAAGCAAGGGTGAAAGCCACAGGCTAAGGATGGCAGGACAGACAGAGAAAAAGAGCCCGGATCCCTGGTGGCATCTTGGGGCCTCCACATCAGCTCTGGAGGCATAGCTCAGGATAGTTTATTATGAGAGAAATGCTGGTTTTAATTTTTTAGCGCTTTAAAATCGATGCCATGTGCGAAGTGCTATCGTAAGCCTTGAATGATAAATAATTAGTCTGTATTTCTATGATGAAACCTTAGATGACCCAAATTTGGTGCCACTTTCATAGTTAAAAAATAAACATTCACAGTTTACATGTGCTGACACATTTCCCTTCATCTGAATCTTAGAACACTATGTTAGGGAAAGAAAGTGAAATCTGTTTCTCCAAACATTACTAATAGGCCTGGATTGTCTTAACTCACTGTCTCTGAAATTCTGCACATATGTTACACAAAGTTACCTTTAAAATCCTATACCTAGAATTTATGCAGCCCTCGCCATTCTAGGTGCTTTACCTACCTTGGTTCCAATCCTTATAACAACCCTAAAAAGTGGTCTGATTGTTCTCATAATAGTGAGTTCAGTGACTTGCTCGGGGTTGCAGAGAATAAGGAGGTGCCTCTGAGCCCTACGCCCCGAACTCTGCACTTTCAAAGGCACAGAGGAGCTTTCAGCACAAGTGACTATAAGCACATAAGACCCAATTACAGCAAGACCATCCCTGCTCCCTCCCAATCCAGATATGCCGCCATGGGGCTCAGATGCACAAGGTGAAACAAGTCCCCACAGAAACAAAATAAAAGGGGGACTTTTTCTGAAAAAGCACCAACTTTTCTAGCCATCACTCTGCACATGGGACTCCTGCACAGACACATCCCAAATACATGGCAACAACTGGGCAGAGAAAAATAAACTAGATACATCTGTACCCTAGACGAGAAATTTTATTCGTTTGAAAATTCCCTGGAGAAGATTTTTAGTTTTTGTAGTATTCTCATGTTCACTGGGGGACATGAGAAGTTAAACTACAAATAAAAGCTCAGGAAACCTTAAAGTTATGACAGCACAATAGAGACATACTGGAAGGCAAAACAATGAGGCCTCTATGGTTAACGACACACTCATACAGCATGCAGTACAATTCTGGTAAACTGTGGTCAGATTTAGCTCCCTTTGACCACAACTACATAGACCAGTTCTACCAATGTGATTCGTGCATTCATCTATTCATTTTTTTATTCATTCATTCACTAAATATTTATTTGGAGTTCACTCTCTGGCAAGCTCTGTTCTAAGCACATGGGCTACATCAGTGAATAAAACAGACACAAATCCCTACCCTCATGCTGCTTATTTTCTTATAAGGATTGGCAGAAAAATATAGTAATCATAATAAATATATAAATACTAAAACAGAATGCTAGAAAGTGATAAGTGCTACGGAAAAATCTAGAACAGGATCAGAGGTTGGGAGTGCCGGGTGAGGGGTTGCAAATTGAATGGGATGGCCAAGGTAGGCCTCAAGGAGAGGTAATAATTGTGCAGGGCTTGAAGGAGTCAAGGGAGAGAGCCAAGGGCGTACCTGGGGGAAGCACCGGTGCCTGGGGAAGTGGGCAAAATTCTTTAAGGAAACCGGTATGACTTTGGCTTTTTCTCTGACAGAAGCAGGGTGGGGAGAAACTGGAGAGGTTTGAGCAGAGGAGGGAACTGAATGGAAATAGTTTATTAGGATCACTCTGGCAGCTGTGTTTTGGAAAGCCCACGATGCTGATCTTTACCTTTCTTCCATTAAATCAGCCTTATAAGCAGCTCCCTACACTTCTCATTTTTCAACTCCTGCCCAAATCTGAAGAGCATTCTCCCATGCTCTTTGCTCACCCTGAGCACCACTCCCACTAAATGCTTCCAGCGTCAGTGCTGGAGTCACATGCCCAGCACTTAGGGTCTGCCTTGTCCTATCTGTTGAGATGTCTCCTTGGCGGCAAGGATCTTATTAAATCCTAACCCCTTGCAAAGTATCTCACACAGTATATGCATAACAAATGTTTGTTATATATATATATTTTACTATTTTCCTTCATTTCTGCCTTCCTTGCCTGTAATGACTATATAACAGAAATATTAATCCGTTGTAAGAAAGTTTCAAGTATGCAAAAAAGGGAAAGCCTTCATACTAGCTGTGGTAGACCATATATGGCATTGTACACAAAGAATTAGGAAACATCTTAAGAATTTAACATATTTAATTATTTGTACCTGTGATGGTTAATTTCATGTATCAACTTGCCTAAATTATGTGTCCAGTTGTTTGGCCAAGCAAGTACTGCCCTGCTTGTTGCTATGAGGGTATTTACAATATAATCAGTTGATTGCAACTATAATCACTGATTGCTTCTACAATCAACAAAGGAGATTGCCCTCAGCAATGGGGGGGGGGGGAGGGGGAGGGATCTTCATCCAGTCAGTTGGAGGTCTTAAAAACTAGAAGGAAGGATTTCAGAGGTCAGGAGAAGAAACTGTGTCAATTTCAGCACTGGCTCTTGCCAGATTTCTAGCCAGCCACTTCCCCTGGGAAATCAGGGCTAAGGATTTGAGTATCACTTTTATGAGGTTTCCAGTTTGTGGCCTGCCCTACAGAGTTTGAATTTGCCAGTCTCCACAGACACGAGCCAATTTCTTCATACACACACACACACACACACACACACGTTGGTTGGTTCTGTTTCCCTGGAGAACCTTAATACAGTAACTTTATATTTTTTAACAAGTCATGCTATAATTCATGCCAGTTGCATGTCATCTGTACATTTCTGAATCAGAACTCTGTCAGTGCTGCCCAGTTCCCCGAGACATGCCCTCCTTACACTGGTGAAGCCTAATTAGTTTAACCTCCTTTCTGTAAAATCTTAAGATTTTAAAAACTTAACTTTTTTGTAGAATTATCAAAGAATAACCTTTTGATCATTTAAGAATTAGGAAGAAAGCACTTCTAATCCAATACATTTCTTACCTCATTTTAGTAATGAAGATATAATTTCATTTTTTTGCAATATAGATAAAAGGATGTTCAAAAACAAGAATGTATCAATATAGCTGTTGCTATAAAAGGTATAAGCAGCAGACTCCTGGTATCTTTCTTTCATCTGAGAGAATGTCTTAAAACTATGCTTGTTATCAGAAATCTGAGTTAATTGGTATTTTTAAGGTGGTGAATAAAAGCAAATATAATAGACAAAATAGTTGCAGATGAACATTAAAATCATAAGCCTTAAATGTAAAGGAACATGTTGGTAAGGTCTTGGCAACACAGAAATGTTCAGATGCCTTCTACTGTCTTTGTAAGGTAGGGCAGGGCAAGAAAGATAATTCTCATACATGGCTTTACAATTGAAAGTGCTCCTTGTTTAAACTCACACTTCTAAATTAAAAAAAAAAAAAAAAAAGGAGTTGATCGTAGGCACTTAGACCACTACCATTTCTGAGACATCTTCCTGCCTTTTCTCGTGGATGTAAAGCATCACCTAAGTAAATGCAGTATCTGAATTTTCTTATTTGATTATTAAGTTGCATAGTACCTTTCATATTGGCACAACTATTAAGTATAAGTTGGTTTCCTGGAAGCTGCAAGATAAACATAGATGAATGAAATACAGCTTGCACTGGTGGGACTTATAATCAAGCAGGGGAAAGGTGAATGGCTTAGAGCAGAAAGGGCCCTAGGACTGACCTACAGGATTGAAGAAGAAATCATTTCAGGCTGCCAGGACCATGGAACGCTCAAAGGAGGCAGTGACACCTGATCTGGACACTGGGACAGATGGTTCCATCGATGGAAGAAGGCACAGAGGAGACAGGGACTCACTCCCTGCAGAGTCACGTTTTAAACAGGCGTATCCCGATTCCTGCCCTCAATTTACCTGTGTGTGTCCCTTGAAGTGGAACCTGAGTTCCTGACATGTTTAACAAGCTCCTCAGAAGGGTTTTCTGAGGCCTCAGGTTTGGGAAGCACTGGGCAAAGAGATGAGAGTGGGAGCCTCCAAGAAATATTCAGAGAATAAGAGGTGATTCAGTACTCCTGGCAGAGAAAGCAACAGGGAGTGGCGTCAGAGGCAAGGCAGATTGCTGGAGGCCTTGAAATGCCAGGTTTAAGAGTGTGGGAACCACTGAAGATCTGGGAATACGGGAATCGTGTATCAGGTAAAGACATCTGGTCCAAAAGGCAGACCTGAGGAGGAGGCACTCTAGGCAGGGAATTCATTTCTAGGCTACCCACGGCAATCTGGACGAGGTGCACGGCCTCAACCAAAGGCACGCAGCAGAGGAGGAAGGAAGAAATGGCTGTGGGAGACAGCTGGGGAGGTGCCATTAAGAGCCAGAGGCAGAATGGAGATGCAGAAAGGCAGGGCAACAGGAGGGTGGCTAACTGCAGGGCTCTGTCTCCCAGGTGGCCAGTCTAGAGTTCAGATCTCTGGTTGGTTAGCAGATGTCGCTTGTTCCATCACCACTAGCTGCCAGGGCTTCCTGCTCTAGGGCTTCCTCTCTAGTCTGTCTAGACCTCACTCCTCAGCTGCTTGTCCAGACTTCCTCCCATCACCGATTCAGTGACTGTGCTCCACTGCGACAGACAAGGTCTACGTCCCAAGCCCCAGACGCCCTCCAGCTGGCCTCAAACCCACTGCTAGCTGGCTGGTCTCTGAGCTCTGCTTCCACATGTGGTGGACTGGCCCCTCTAAGGCAGGAATAACTGAGCAAGATAGAGCAAACACATGATTCCACACTCAGTTATGCTTTTCCCATAAAAATAATGTTTTCACTAAAAGAAAAATGTCTAATATTGACCACTTGAGAATTAACAATAGGGGAGGATTTGGGGGTGGTTTGGTTTTGCTTCTGCTTTGTTTTTTTAATTACAGAGCAAAGTCTCAGAAAGGGAAAGCTGGCAGAGGAAACAATAGAAAATCTCACTGTTATTGTTGAAATGGATCAGGCTGCGATACAACAAAGGTCATGACTGGCTATTGTGAGGTCAAGTCTTATAGTGCACCTTGGGGACGTATGGCTTTTTGTTTGTTTTTTTCTGTAACCAAGGGGCTGGCAAACTTATACGGGCGACAGAACAAGTGCCAGCCCTTCCAGGCCACTGCGCGATGCCATGCAGTCCACACGTACAGTGCCCCAGCAGCTGCACGGCCCAGAGGCCCGCGTCCTCCTTCAAGCTTAGCTCAGGAAGCAGGTCAGGTGGGCCGAGCATGGAAGGCTGCAGGGAGAGTGTGGTCGCAGGACAAATGGGCATTTGCTTCTCAGGAGGATGTTGGGCAGCAGCTTTCATAAATTATGGGGAGAAAAGGAAGGACGCAGCAACAGACAGAGCAGCTAGGGGATACCGGTTCTGGCATCTTGGGAAGACTGTGTTATTTACATACATATCAGCAAGATTTGAAGCAGAAAAGCAAAAATGTGGGGTTCTTATGGTACCTCCTGCATGCACGCCCCAAGCTCTAGCTGTGCCAAACTGCTCTCTTTGCTCTTATTGTCACACTAGCTGTCCCCTCTTCCTGGAGTGCCTCCCACCCTGCCCTTTCATAGCCTGGTAAAACCTCACTCATCTGTCAAGTTCCTGCAAAATGTGTCAACACATCTATGAAATCTTCTCTGACCCTTCTAAAGCATGGCAGATCGTCCCTTCCCCTGGCCTCTAACAGCGTTACGCACAGACCTCCATCATGACCTACACGTGATAGGTGATACTATACTTATTTTACATGAGCTCTTTTTACCCATGGCTATGGCTTATTCACCTCTGAATCCACAGCACCTGCAAGCAGTTGCTCAACGACCCCTGTGAATAATGTATAAGACCATGCATCAAACTCACCACTCACTAATACGAAGATCAATGAAAATAAACTATGCCGATAATGGCCTTACTTTGACCCTTTTCTCCTGGAAATATGGAGGGAATAGGTTCTGTCTTAGTTTGCAAGGGCTGCTATGACAAATACCACAGAATCAGTTAGCTTAAACAATAGGAAATTTATTGTCTCCCTAGTTTCAGAGGCTAGAAGTCCAAAATCAAGGTGTCGGCAGAATCAGGCTTTCTCCAAAGTCTGCAGCGTCCTGGCGGTGAATCACTCGCCATCAGTCTCTGCCTCCATCACAAGGTGATCTGTCTTCTGTCTTCCCCTGTGGCTTCTACCGACTGCCTGTATGCAAATTTCCTCTGCTTAGAACTTCAGTCACATAGGATTAAGGCCTACCCTGCTTCAATTTGGCCTCATCTAAATAGGATCTTCAATGTCCCTTTTTCCAAATGAGTCCACACCCAGAAGACTGAGGTTTAGGACTGGAAGATCCCACTTACAAAAGAGTCCCCACCCACGGGAGCAGGGGTTAGGAGTTAAACATGCCTTTGTGGGGGACATGATTCAATCTTCCACAGGCTCTGATGCTCTTCCAGCAGCCTGGTCTGGTTTAGTAACTCCCAGCACATAAGTTTCCCCAGACTTTCTCAGCTCCACCCCAGTGCCTCCTGCCCCTTGCCCCTCACAGCTGTGCAGACCAGGACCCTGAATGGGGCAACAGAACTTGAGGAGCCTCTCTGCTTCTGCCCAAGGCACAAAGTCATCCTCCCCCTGCAACAGAAATACTAGACAGTGACCTCATCATGGGTGTCACCATGTCACCATTGCCTCTCCCCTGTTGAAACAGGGGAAAGTTGTTAAAATGCTGGGAGAGCCTTCCTCTGTGTTAACAAGGCCTTGCCCAGGGCCTGACCCACACACTCTGTGCTCAATAAATGTCTGTTGAATGGAACAAAATTCTCCGGTCATTTCCCATTAGATGGTCTCATCTCACCCTTAAAACCTTCCTAATGGAAAAAAAAAAGATGAAGCTGGGTTTAATGTATTCATTGTACATATGTGTACAGATCCCCACATTATCAGGGCCCCAGTGGGAGAGGGAGAGATCGTATCCAGAATGGGGAGGCAAGAAAGGCTTCAGGAAGGAGATGTCATCCAAGATATATTTGAAGCGTGGAAAGCATTTCCACAGCTGGGATGTATGGAAGGGGAGAGCCTTCCGGTAGCCTAAACAGCACAGGCAAAGGCTTAGAAGCAAGAAAGCAGAGTGTGCTCAAGGAACAGCCCATCCTTCTCATATGCTGCCTACTAGAATACACTGGAATTAGCATGGTTTTGAAGGCATTCATCCACTTAGCAGCTCTATGGCCTTGGCAAGTCCCTTGAGCTCTTTGGGCCTCTCCTTCCACATCATTAAAATGTGATAATAATATTTATGTTGCAGGGTTGTTCTAAATATTGTAAGATGAGGGAAGCGGCTGTGGCTCAATCAGTAGGGCTCCCATTTACCATATGGGAGGCCCCGGGTTCGGTTCCCGGGGCCTCCTGGTGAAGGCAAGCCTGCCCGCACGGCGTGGTTAGCTGACCCAGCGAGCACAAGCAGCAAGGGGGGGATAAATGAATAAATAAATAAAATCTTTAAAAAAAATAAATAAATAAATAAATAAATAAATAAATAAATAAATATTGTAAGATGATTGTAAAAGATCTGGTACAGAATAAGCATTGAATAAATGGGAGATGTTGTTATTAATAATAATATTATTATTATACCATAAGCTCCTTGAAGACAGAGACTATTTCTCATACATACTTGTCTCCACTGCAGCCAGTCTTGCCCAAATTCAAGGGGTGAGGAACTGACTATGTGTTGACTTTAGTGACTTCCATTGCCACTTCATTTCCATCATTGTTCCTTGGTTTTTGTTTTCCTCTTTAAGTAATGTTTGCTGTACTTTGTAAGCCTTGTAAGACATTAAAGAGAGTCCACAGGCAGTGAATGAATGAAATACAGACCCTGCTCACCATAAATTTACAAATTACTTGGGGACAACCTGACAGACACATAGTCAATTATAATAGATTGTAGCATATTATTGATTCTATAAAGGAAGAAGTTTGATGAGGCTCAGAGCCTGAAAATTGGGTAAGATTTTAATAACCAGAGAAGAGAGGAAAGCAGAAGGAATTCCATGTAGAGAGATTACTAACGAAAAGAGACCAAGACAGAAAAGTGTGGAACATGCTCAGTATGTGTAGGAGATTGAAGAGAAGGCCGGAAAAGGAGCATAAGGTCAGATTACAGAGAAACCTAAGGAAGATGATTCAGTACATATCTCATGAACAATGGACAACCATGAGGGTTTCGGTGCAGAAAAGTGACATGGCCTGAGCAAAGAATTTGAGAGCTGGAAATTCATAAAGTACACCGCCCCGCCTCGATATCAATGCCAAGGGAAGTTAATGTGCTCAAAGCTACACTATTTATTACAGGCAGAACTGAGACAAAAACATTAGTTTCTTGATTATCCTTCAAGAGCTGTGATCACCAAAGTAGGGAGAAGACAATAAATGACACATATACAATTTCCTCTTCATTACCCAGGGCAAACATTTCTAATCCAGCACAGCACTCTTTCCTACCAAATCCAGACCCAGCCTCAGCCTTTCTCAACACAGCATTCCTGTCTCTGCCAAGAGACTGAGCAGCTCCTGACGCCTTCCAGGCATCCTGCCTTCAGCTTTGCTGCCTTAAATACAAGAATCCTTGCTTTGAAATTCTTACAGAGAATAGTGGAAGTGACTGAGGGAGGGTCCAGAGACTTGTAAGAGCCACTTGGTTAGTGCATCCCTCTGTGTGGCAGGTGAACTATGCCCTTCACGGTCTCAGACGCTTCCTCTCCGAATGAGAGTGGTTAACCATGGCCACCTCTGCCCTGTATGTCACCTTCTCTCCCCAACAGTTTCTCTCCTACATTAAATTACAACCAAGAAGGAGAAGGGGAAATCCCAGACTCGGAAATGAAAGTACAAGAGCATAAAGAAGTAAACAAAGCACTTAAGATGATGGTGGGGAAAGGCGAAAGTAGAAAGCGGGTGTGGGGAAAAAATCAGCATTTTAAAACTAAGCATTATTCAGTGTTTCCTTTTTCGTTTAGAAACCATGAAATAAAAATGAGGGAAAAAAATCAGGAAGTCCCCTCCTTAGTGTTAACAATAGAACAATCCAGTGTGCTGTTACGCAGGGCAACTTCTTTTTAAAAGAGAGGCACTGAATGTTCAGCTCCTGCCAGACTCTGACTGGTAGCTCGACTTGGGTGTACTTTTGACTTCTAAAAATAGATTTGTGATAACGATGAACAGTAATTAACTTCAGACTTATTTAAATTATGTAATTCTAGATAGAAAGATAGACAGGCAAGCACACTAACAACAAGCGTGGGAATTTTGGATTATCATCCATCTATAGCCTTGAGTCTTGATGGGCTCAGTGAAGTTCATTCTTGTCTCTCTGTTCTAATTTTGTTCCACCCCCAAAAGTGATAACACACTTTAAGCAAATTTCCAGAGTATTTTAAGATCCTTCAAATACAGAATTTGTATAACATATGTAAAATGAAGTTTTTGCATTTAAAAATACAAAAACAAATGCCTAGTTTATGGTAAACTGGCATATGAAATTTGAATTAAAAAACAAGCAAAGTTGAGATATTGTCTGTTGTTATGTTTTATTGATTTCCCCAAAGAGTTCTTATGTGAGTGCATTTTAAATGATCTAACTTAGAAAACTCTTGACTTCTATGCAACTTTTCAGGATTACACCTGTGGCCCAAAGTGAAGTACGCCTATACTAGAAAGACTATGATGGTTCTAGATTGGTGGAAAAATGCCAGAAATGGGGTTTGTTCTTTGAAAAATGAAACATAAGAACAGAAGAAGTAGCATATTTTTAAAAGGTTGCTCTTTTCCTCTTGGTGTTTCTTCATATTAAAAAAAAAAAAATTGGGGAATGGATGTGGCTGAAGCAGATGAGCTTCTGCTCCCATATGGGAGGTCCCAGGTTCGGTTCCCAGTGCCTCCTGGAAAACAAAAACAAACAAGCAAAACAAATGAAAACACCAACTCAGGGAAGCCAATGTGGCTCAGTGGTTGAGTGCTAGCTTCCCACATACGAGGTCTGGGATTCAATCCCCAGCCCCTGGTACCTCAAAACAAAACAAAACAAAACAAAACAAAAAAAATGTTAGTCTGTTAGTTCCATTTTCTCCCCATACCATATTCTTCTCCCCATACCATATTCTATTCGGTAATTAACTGATTAGATTAAAATGAAATTCAAAAATAACTAAGCCACCTCACAGAAAACACAAACGACATCTATTTTAAATTTTCATCAATAGTTTCCTCAGCGATATTTATTTTCATGCTTGTTTGTTAATTATATAAACAATGGAGATATTAATAAAAATGAATTTGCTTCCCTGCACATGGGAATATTTCTTAACACATGAGGAAGAATTGAAGTTCACTTTCCCCAAAAAAGTTGTCATATAAAAAGGCACACAATCACTCTGAGAACTGCAATTACTGTTTTCCTCATACAAATACCATCTGATTCTTTCAATTTTTTTTTTCACAAGAAAAGTCAGAACTGAAGATTTTTCCAGACTATAATCAAAGAATCTCTCTTCAGGATTTCAGCATCTAAACTTGTGCCTTTCTTTCTAAGACTGCTCTTAACTAATGTACAATAAGCATCAGTGAGAAATTGCAGTGCTTTCTGAACAGAATGAATACGTATTCTATTTAAAGAGTCTACCCACCTGAATCTAACCTTCCACAGTTCTATATAAAAAAATACATGTCTAAAGTACTTGAGAGGCTCATTCTGTTTCCATCAAGACAGATTGTTGATTGCCTTAAAAGAATCTGCTGCAGGCTGCACTATTTCATATAAACACTGTAGTGACATGCAAAGCCAGCAGTGAGCAGAGGGCAGCTGTAGTTCAATGGGCAGCCCCCATCCATTGCCCTTTGAATGGGCAGGGTGTCTGCTCATTTTCATTTATAATTGTTACTCTCATCAATGCAAGAGATGGATTTATATAAATGCAATGACCCAGTCTCTGCTTGTTGGCTGTTTGCAATCTGTCTGCTTTCCAAAGCCTTTGGTGAGAAGGATGGAGCGTCACTGAAGAACAGTCGAAGTCATCAACTACAGAGGCAGTCTGCCAGGTCCTCATCCGGTCTGTGACTTACAAACTATATGACCTTGGGCAAGTCACTTAACTTATCCAGGAGCAACTCCATTATAGGGTGGTTTTGAGAATTAAATGATTTATGAACAAACACATATATGAAGGCCTTAGAACAAAGCACACACTAAACACCATGTAATTGCTTAATGTGTTTATCATTTTTCATGTTTTAAATGTATGGCATGAAGTCTCTAGGTAATTATGAAGGTTACCTCACAAAATTTTTTTTACGTTTCTTTAGATTAATGGTGGTTATCCCCTTGGCATAAACAACTGGAGAGAAAACAGGGTTTTAAAATTTGTTTTATTGCCTCTCAAACCAAGATTATGCTTGCCACAACAGCCTTCTGGTTAAGATGGGAAGGAATTAGCACCTCTTTCCTCCTTTTTGACAAGGCTCCTCATGATCTGGTCCCTGATACCCTCTCCCCGTTTCCAATCACACCCCACTTTGCCCTTCCCTCACACTCAAGTTCTTAAAATAATGAGTTCCTTAACTACTCCATACTTCTGAATGCTTGCATACCTTTTTCTAGAACGCTTATTCTAATGAGCTCTCTGGCATGCCCCTGTTCATTTTTCAAAACTTGGCTCAGCTATCACTGCCTTTCGTGACCTGCTGCCCCCTCACTTTTTGCTTTGTGGCATCTCTGTCCTGCTCCTCCTTCTACTCTGCTATTATTTGTTTCTTTTCATATCTGTCTCCTCTACTGCTGTGACTCTCTTAGGAGAAAACAGGGTTATATCTCTTTTTTCTGTACACACAGCACATAGCAAATTAGCCGGCATCAAGCAGGTGTTCAATACATGGTTGCTAAATATATATAGTTTCTTCTACCTGTCTTGAGACTTTCGCCCTCAGATTGTCACTCCACTCCTCTTTTGCAATCTTTTTCAGCATCAAGAATTTAAGACAGAGGTGCTGATTTAATATCCTCTCCCTGTCTCATCTATTTTGGGATCAATACCCATTCTGTGTTTGAAGTAAGATACAATACCAGGAGGGAAGTGAGTGATGGAGGAGAGCAGGGCACAAAACGTTCTTCAGAGAGGTCCTGGGGAGGTATCCCATCACCCTTTTCAGAGAAGCAGGACCTTTAGGGTCAGGTGGGGGCAAGGGCCAGTATCCCCGAGGAGCCTCTTCAGGGCAGTGTGGCTCAAGCCCTCAAGCTGCACTGTGGGAAGTCAAGGTGGACAGTCTAAGAGGTACTGTCCAGGGCCCAAACCCAAAACCCAGTTGGTCAGCCTGTCCAACAAGGTCATCAATGGTAAAAAGCTGACTGCCTGCAGATGAGATTTGGCCCCCAGGGTCTTGAAAAATATTTGAGTTAGCTGCCAAGACTTAAAAATTAGGAGGCTGCATGTAAATATCTAGATCTCTGGTTTAGATTAACTGGCAGCAATGGGTCACCTTTCCTCCTAGGAGCACTCGGCCGGAGCTGAATGGCGCTGCCCTCCCTGGATGGGGTATATCTCTGCAGTTCACCACACTCCATACCTCCTTAAATTATTTTTGCTGCTGGGCACAAGGCAACTGGTTTTGCAAGCCCCTGGCTAGGATCAGCAAGAGGATCCAGTCATGACGCAAGGAGATGGGAATTAGGGGAATTTGACCAGAACAAGGAAATGATCACTTTTTATAAGACCTTTGCTATTTAGGCCAAGGCAAGGAGGTGCTGTGATGGACAGCGACTTGGTAAGCACAAATAGGGGCTAGTTTTTAGGATGGTTTTTCAAAAGTGTGATGGTGGAGTTGAATATTTCTATCTCCAGCTGGGTCCTCTCCCCTCAATTCCAGACCCATCTAACTGCCTACTTGACATGTCTAATGGGCATCTCAAACTTCATCAAGTCCAAACTGCACTGGTGATGGTTCCCCCCAAACCTGATGCTCCTGCCATCTTTCCCATCTCCGTAAGTGGCAGCCATCTCCATCCATTCTTCCAGTAGGCCAAGAGCTTAATGTCACCGCGGACTGGACATTCTCTCATCCCGTGTCTAATCCATCAGTGAATCCTGTTCTAGCTGTATCTTCAAAATACACCCAGAATTCAACCGTGTCTCACTAGCCTCACTGTCACCACTCTGGTCCAAGCCATCATCTCTCCCTGGATTACTGAAGTATCCTTCTAAATGCTGCCCCTAACTCTGCTTGTACACCCAGCAGTCCATTCTCAACACAGCAACCAGAACGAGCCTGTGGAAGTGTAAGTTGAATCATGTCAACTTATGTTTTGGACTAACACCTTCCAATGACTTTCCACTCACTAAGAGTGACAGAGTCCCTGTTGTGACCTACCAGATCTCCCTTGAGCTATGAACCGCCTCACCCACCCATACAAGCTGACTTCATCTCTTACTACTTCCCTGACTCCTTGCTTACTCTGCTCCAGCCACACTGGACTTCTTGCTGTTTGTTGAATACTCCAGAACTGTTCCCACCTCAGGGTCTTTATACTTGCTGTCCCCTGCCTAGGATGTTCTTCTCCCCAAATATTCACTTAACTAGTCCCCTCCTTTCCTTCAGACTTTACTAGAAGTTCCCCTTCTCAGTAAGGCCCACCCTATATCAAAGTCAACCCTCCTCAACATTTTACATACCTGTACTTCCCTTATTTTTTTCTCCTCTAAATTTCACTTATTTTTGTTGTTGTCTGTCAGTCTTAGCTAAAATATAAGCTCTTTAAGGGCAGGACTTTTATGTGTTTTGTTAACGACTGTATCCTTGGTGCCTAAAAGAATCCTTGGCATATAGGTTATGAGCAAGAAATATTTGTTAAATAAATGAGTTTATATATATATATTCAATATCACAAATGAATGTTTATATGATCATTCCCAATGAGAAGCTTGCCTGACAATATTACATAGGAGGATAATACATATATTAGGCCTGAAGTTGTAATTTAAAAAGGATGGATGTCAAAGAGAGAATAAGTTTCAGATTCAAAACAGAATGAGAGAAACTCACAATACAGCATAACACAACATTGTTCTTTGAAATAGAAAAGATCAAGCCTTCTCCTTTTAGATCCTGCTCGGCCCCTTGAGAGCATGTACAAAAGATACTATGGCTAGAACTTTTCATTTGCAAGAGTTGTCCTCTCTGCACCCACACCTTATTCAACCCCTCCTTCATCCCATGGCCTCCTATTTGTACCAGTCTACTCTCTGGCTTTGAAACCTCACTTCCCCTGGCCCTGGGCCTCCAGGCCATTGTCTAATCTCCTGGCTAACAGCTGATGTCCTGCCTCCAAGCTTGGCCTTGGATGTAAGAGGGTGTGGCCTGGTGATGTTGGACTTTCTTGCCTCTCTGCTTTATCTTGGAGGGTGTTGGACAGAAAATGGAAAGAAAGGATCCTTAAAAAGTTTCTGATAAGGGTCCTTGCTCCATTGAGAAGCTTTTTTATTTTATTTTATTTTTTTACTTTCTCATTTGAAGCTATCTGGAAAAAATAACAAGCTTTGGGATGACTCCTAGCTATGAGAACATAAAGTTGAAATCTTCAGAACAGCTTTAGACTTGGTAAAAAGGTATGTATGTTTATCCATAAAATGCAGTGTGAAGCACACTTTCAAAGGCAGTGGGATGAAGAGTGACTGGAACAGTCAGGAATCTGATGAGGAATTTGTGGACCAGCAAAGGCAGGGCAGAGAGCCTGGAAATCTGCCCTTTTCTACCAACTCTCCCCACTGAGCCAAACGTTGAGATAAGACACTGCTACTTCTAATCATGTTAAATATTTTGTATCACGTGCATTATAATGGACAACGGGCCATCTCAAGGGTTATAAAGTTTCACCTGATTCCACATCTGGGTGAGGTGGAGGCCTGGCTTTTAAGTCCTTTTTAGCAAAATACTCTGGATGGTTTGGTGCGGTCACCCCTGAGCCCCAAGCGACAACTAGCGATGCATTTGGGAAAAGACCTTGACCAAAAAGGGGAAATATTAAATACAAATGAGTTTGCTGAGATTTCAAAGTGAGTCAGGAGGTCATTCCAGAGGTTAAGCTTATGCACGTCTCAGCAGGATCTCATTGACTGCCACAGTAAACAGTGCCTCAAACAGCCTGGCTTCTGAGGGCTCTAGAGGCATCTAGACACTTTAGACAGGGCAGACAGGCTCAGGAATCCAGCACCCTGTCAGTGGACCTTACTTTGGAATTAATGCTCCCCAGTATAACAGAGTGAGACTCATTTACAATTTCCCTACACATGGCTCTCTTGCCCCTTTTATTTGAACCTACAATTAGCACTATACTTGTTAAATACATGTCCCAGACACTCATTTACTCTTTAGGCAAACTATTAAAAAATAGTCTGGGGAGTGGGTGTAGGTCAGTGGTTGAACACTGGCTTCCCATATACAAGGTCCTGGGTTCAATCTCTGGCCCTGATACCTCCAAAAATTAAAAAAAAAGTTTGGATCCACTGGAAGAGAAATCCAAGAGGAGGGATTATTAACTGGCCCCATGATGCTCTTGTCTTCCTTTCTCTTCTCATAGAGCTCCTACTCTTTCCCCTCAGGCTCTGTTGTATTTCTGACCTCCTCCCCTCCTCCCAGTGAAAGCTAATTTTCAGGACAAGATCTGATAAACTCAATCACTATAATGTGCACAATGACTGTACCATTTAACTCATATCTCCAAGGGATATTTGCTTTTTAACAAAGATCAGAATAAGACTCTAATCTTCTGGAGAATAAAACCACCTTTGGCTTCTTCATTATTGGCTTCCCTCATTCCATTTAGTTGGCTCCGAATCAATACTTGTTGAATGAATGAATGGAGTCAGACCAGTAGACAGCACACCAATTCTATCTCCTCTAAATGTTAGCCCTTCCTAAGACAGGAGATAAAGAACTATTTTCATGACTGCTCTCAAGCAAACAAGACCTTGGAAATAAGACATATGAAAAAATTTCATTATTTTAATGGTGTCTTAACTTTCAATCACTTTTTAACATACTGATTTAATTATTTAGTCATGATAAATCTTTCCTAAAAAATGGGGAGTTTGAGAACAGAAGGGTCACGTGGCTTGGGGATACCCCACTTCTAGAGGAGACTGAGAAACAGAAAACAAGGTTTTTAGCTTTCGGTTTGTCTGAAAAGGGGTTCAAATCTCTATATTACATGGTAGCTTTGAAGAGCATTCATAGGAGGTACTTAGGAGAACCTCGAAGCATTAAATCACTCTGATGGGGGATGGATGTGGCTCAAATGGTTGGGTGTCCGTCTCCCATATGGAGGGACCCAGGTTCGATCCCTGGGACCTCCCGGTAAAAAAAAAAAAAAAATCACTCTGACCTTAGTAAATACTCCTACACTCACCATTAAAACCTTGTCATTGACTTTAGTTTAATAAATCCCCTGTAAACTGGTGTCAATAGAGGGATTTGGTGAGATTTGTAAGCCCCACTAAATTCTATGCAAAACTTTATGTTTACATGCGTATGAGCTATTGTAAGGATTGACGCTGACCAAGGAAGACTTGAAACCCATTGCTTTAAGAAACTGTTGCAGCTGTTATGTCTTGTTAACATAATGAAAACCTGTTGTTTTTTGTTTTCATGGACTCAGACAATTTTTAATTTTTTCATTCAAGCAATTAGCCCCAGTATTATTAGTTTACTCTTGCTGCTGTCACAATTACCACATACTTGACTTAAAACAACAGAAATTTATTATCTTACAGTTCTGGAGGTCAGAGTCTGAAAGGGGTCTGTCTCCAGGAGCTAAAATTAAGGTGTTAGCAGGGCTGTGTTACTTCTGGAGGTTCCAGGGACAATCTCTTTCCAGCTTTTCAAGGCTGCCCAAAGTCCTTAGCTTGGGCCTCTTCCACATCAAGGCCAGCAATTGACAGTTGAGTCTTACTCACATCACTCAGACACTAAGTGATCCTGCCTCCCTCTTTCATATTGAAATCCCTTGTGATCCCACAATGTAATCCCTAGTGATTACATTGGGCCCACCCAGTTAATCCAAGATAATTGCCCCATCTCAAGGTGAGCTGATTAGCAATCTTAATTCCACCTGCAAACTTAATCCCCTCTTGCCATGTAACATAACATACTTAAAAGTTCCAGAGGTTGGAGGACCACTATTCTGACTACCACATACTTAATACATCCTTTGAGCACCAACTTCTATGATGATATTTTGTAGAAGATTTTGAAGATAAATCATGTTCAAAATAGTCCGCACTCTTCAGGAGACAGCAGGAAGGATGAGGATGATAGTCTTGAGCCAGGCTCAACAGACATACATGCCAGGCTTCACTCCAAGAAGATTATGTGACTTAACTCATTTAATCTTTACAACCACCCTGGAAGTTAGGTAATAATTTTTTCACCATTTTAGAGACAAGGGAACCGAGGCACAACGAGACTAGGTTTCTTGCACAAGGTCACAGAACAAGTTTGGTGGCAGAGTGCAGATTTGAACTCAGACACTTAGGCTCTGGATGCTGAACTCTGAATTTATTGATCAATTAGTTTGTTCTCTACTATCACATTGGCAAGGACTAAAGGGGAAAAAAAGCATTAATTGGGTAAATAAAACAAGATAAACTGTGGAAATAACGTAAACTTTCAAGGCAGAAAAGGATAATGGAAATTAAGATAAATGAGTCATAACAAGGATGTTCAAAAGGCTGGGCCTTCTAAGAGGCACATAAGGACAAGTGAATGAAAATAATCAATGAATAGTCATTGTCACCACTGTTTCTTTAAAATAATGTCTGTCATAAAAACAACTGAAGTTTTCATAGGGAATATAAAAACCAGTTTAAAAGAAGCCTGCAAAATTTAATGGCCTCCTTCATTCAACGAACATTGAGCAACTCTAAAATATGTGAGTGCACACAGAGGAGATACGGTCAGCTCAGAAGGGAAAAAAATGGCCTCAGCCAAACCCTACACTGTTAAAAAGTTGTGCCCTTGTTCTTGGATTGAAATAAATATCAAGCCGCTCATGTTGTTTTTAGGTTTGAAGCTAGCGGAATGAAATTAAGTTCACAAAATTTAAGGGTAGCTGCTTCTTACACATGGAAATTGTATCTACTGAATGTAACCCTACAGGAAAAAAGAAAGAGTGCTGTAGTATATTGTTCCTCAAAGGGGGAAAGCAGCTGTGGCTCTAGGAGAAGAATGATTTAGTAAGGCTTCCTGGCTGTGGACATAAAAGGATGAGAAGAAATCTGACAAGATGAGAATAAGAGCTGGCCACTAAACGAGAGAAAAGGTTAAGGAAATACAAAGGGATTTTTTAAAGTAGCTTTTAAAGGGAAACAGGAAGAAAGGCTAAGAAAAATAGAAAGCCCCATTTTAAAGTTCCATCTCACACTGATTCTAACTATGAAAATGACAGAACAAGGTCCTGAATCTATTCTCCTCATAAAATGTCTTCAGTTTACAATACTATTTACAAGTACAAAGGTGGATTTCCTCACTGGTCTCTCTTCATCCACAGCTCAGGGTCTCAGTAGCCAAAGTCTGTCCTTTCTGCTAGTTGCACAATCAAGAGGAATTACATGATTCAGAAACAAAGTCACTAGAGGGAAAAGTGGCTGCTGTTTGTGTACGGAAAAGTGGTTTATGCCTCAAGTGATTGATGAGTTCTCTAATATTAAACCTAATACTTAAAAGGTAATAAATAGTAATAACTTGTCACAATGAGAAATGAGTAAGATGATCCATTCATATTGGAATCATGAGCTTACATGATGATAATGGAAAGCAACAAGCAAAATACAACCAAAAAAAGGCAAAACTGTTAAATTGAACTAAAAATGCAGAATGTTCAAGAAGAAGCCATCTCCTTTATCCACTGCAACCAATAATCTAAAGTGCTAATGATAGTATCAAAGCTATAATTTGGTTCCAAAAGAAACATCTAAAAGGCTGAAATAAGTTGGAAAAAAAAAATCCAGCCCCAAAAGTGCAGTAACAATTTTTTTCATATTTCCATAGCAGTTCCCCTACGCTATCTTTGTGCACTGCTGAGAACAATATATTATTATTAAGGAGATAGTCTTGTTTCTGGTGCTTAACATTTTCATTAATGACCCTGAGAGAAGAATTTTATATTAGCATCCAATGGTGATGAGAAAACTGGCCAGCAGAGATATCTCCTCTAAAGAGACTCCAAAAACCAAAGCAATTTTTGACAAACTAGACTTCTAAGTTCATCACATCAGAAGAGGGAAAACAAATGGCACCACATAGAACATGGGGATGGCAGACTATGAATAATGCAGAAAAGATATGTAGTTAATATTGTCCTTTGTGTATAAAGATGACACCATCGAGCACCGTCCTGCCCACAAAGCACATACTTTTTTCCTACTGGTGATGGATTTTTGTTAATTTAATCACACTCTCTCCCTAATGAATAAACTGTTTGCTGTGGCTGAAGAACACAGCGACAATATTTGAATAGCACATCTAGGACCTAGGCACCCTGGCCTTCTATGCAATCAACTTTGAGCCAAAGTTCAGCCAGCAGGTATACAGTGAGGGACAGAATATTTTCCCCCATGGTGCACAGTATCAGACCAGGCACACGCAGATCTTATTGGAAGTATCCTCCTACTAGGCTCATACAAAGCACTTGGCAGAAAGAGATCAAACATTTACTGGTTGTTAATGGTGAAGGCAAGAACTTGACCTTCCTTGCTGGCCTCACAAGGTGTTTTGAGACATAAACTAATTATACACCAGGATTCACTTTGTAATAGGTAAAAAAAAAAAAAAAAGCAAAAACCGGGCCATTTGATAGTCTTTAAATGTATGAAAAGCTTTTATTAAGCAGTTAGTGATGAAAACAACTGAAAGAAAAATGAAAGGAAAGGAACTGGGTTTACTGTGTATTATAAGGGATTTAGGTAAATTACAAAGAATTTTTGGTTAGTAAAAGTTGGGATACAATGAAATATATTATGAAGTTGAGACTATACCATCTCCATCCCTAGAAATCTTTACTAGCTAGGCAAATCCTTACTTTTCTGAGGCAACAAAATGCAATCATTTCAGAAAATAACAAATGCATTTAGATAAGATTCTAAAGCAGGAGTCAACAGATTTTTCTGTAAAAGGCCAGAGGGCAAATGTTTTAGGCTTTGTGGGCCATATGATCTCTGTCACAACTACTCAATTCCGCTGGTGTAGTGTGAAAGCAATCATAGCAATATGTAAACAAATGGGCATGGCCTTATTCCAATAAAACTTTATTTACAAAAACAGACAGTAGGCTGGATTTGGCTTGTGGGTCATAGTTTGCCAAGCCCAGATCTAAAGGTGCCTTCTAGTCCTAAGATTCTAATCTATAAAACACAGCTGCAGGAAATGGTGGCAAACCAATTGAAAAATATCTTTATAGTCACTCCAAGTTGAGTAGGATGTCACTGGAATGGGTGCCATTCTTTCTGTCTAGTTCTTAAGAAATATAAGTAATTGATCTCTATAATCAGCTCATTAGAATAATACATCATCAGTGATTTTTTTTTTTCCTTTTTAGCAAAACAAAAAAATGTTTACATATGTTTATGGCTGTAATCTCCAGGCTTTGCAATCCAAGTATAATATTACAATCTGGTGCACTAGGAAGCATATGCCATATGTTCAGCTTTTCTGCCAATGGGAAGTATTTTTAGATAAGGTAAAGGCATATGTGGGAAGATACTACCTTTGTTCTTTTTTTGTCTGCTACTCTGTTCTCTTTCATCTCAATCTCCCCCATTCCCACTCACCCTAGTAAAGAAGACTAAAACAGTACTCCAGCCCAGGGATGAGGGATGAGGTCAAGAGTGGGCAGGAGCTGATCAGAGCAGGTGAGGGGGGCAAGAGCCAGGCAAATCATATCTTAGGGAGCTTTAAGGGTTAAAACCAGAAAGCAATTCCATCCTTGAGTCTATGGGCCAGAAACAAGAATATATCACTATACTGGGCACAGACATCAGCCCAAACTGGAAGAGCAGGGGCAAAGGGAAGAAGACTGGGTGTGAATCGAGAGTTCAGGAAGGAGAATGAGACCTCTAGGGCCAGAGGCTCATTTGTTTGGCACCCTGCCCTGAGGTATGTGGGTGGATTGACCTCCTTGAAACCTCAGAGCCGGAGGAGATGAATAACCCCCCTTTTGCTACTATGCCTGCAGCCAGATCATCTTGGACTTTGAACACATCAAATCCTCTCTACCTTGGTGTATTTGTTTCCTGATATTGCCTAATAGAAAGGATTTCATTTGTTTTTTAATTTAACAGGTGAAATGCATCAAAGAATGCTGGTGTAGTAATTTTAAACATGCAATATATGTATATGTATATATGAGTATATGCACACAAATATACTTACACATATACACATGTATATACATATATACATACACAAGCACACATACATTTTTAAAGGTAGTTTCTCTGGGAATTAGAAGAAATGACTTATAGGTACCCTGATTTTAAGTAACTTTAAAATAGGTTTAGAACCTAAAAAATATAGAGGGCTGAAAACTTATTTTGTTGTACAGCCTGAAGCCTCAAATTTTACAATAAACTCCCTGGATGCCAGCATGCACGGATGAAGAAAGGTTTTGAAGTCTTGATGTCTTAGTGGGAACACCCAGAATAAAACAAGCAAAGAGTGAAGTTCTTTTGAATTTGGACTGTGGATACTTAGCCTATATCACTTAGGGTTATTTCTGTTTCAAGTGATAGATGGCAGACGACCCAATTCCAACTGGTTTAAGCTAAACAACCAAAGAACTGGGCTAGCTACAAGGCCAAGAGAAGAACTTAAGCCACTGCTGGACTGCATGAAAGAGTCTGCATTCAAGTATTTGGCATATGTAGACAGAAAGAATTGGCACCCATATGAAAACCCTGGGTTTTTACCACAAGAAGATGGGGTAATGTTGGATAACAAACAAACCTTTACCAAGGAACAAAGAGCAATGTAATGGAGAGCAGGTGGCTAATGGCGGAAAGGAGATCACTGAGTTAGAAAAGTGTCTCCACATCAGAAAAGCAGGAAAATGGAAAAGTGGACAGTGTCATGTGTGGGCTGCAATGCCCAGAGGGCAGGAAGACATCGTCTCAAGAAACTAGGGTTAGCCATGAGAGTTCACTGCTGTTATAGTAGGAGCCACGAAGGAAACAAGACTCTGCCAAACATAGTTATAATCTATGGTAATGCTAAACTAAATTCTTGTCTAGAATATTCTGACAAGATGGCAACATCAAGTCACATCCCACCATAGACTGGGGTCAAGCTGTTCGTGTCACTCCTTTCATAAGCACAACAGGAACAGTAACTTGTATATGTGTTATATACATTACAACTTTCTTCTGACACATGGCAGCCCTCTATATATTTCACAGCTTCAGGCAAGCATTTACATTCTCCATTTTGTACATGGGAAAGGAAAAACAGCTTAAGAAACTCGTGATATGAGGAACGAAGAAAATAAATTAATTTTAAAAATCTGTTTTCTATCCTTACAATATAATTATTTTTCTTGGCACCCATCGCAAAAGTAAAGAGTGAAATTAAAACCACGAGGATAATTCCAGAAATAACTTGAAAATGTATACCACAGGTGAATTGCTATGAATTTGATTCTTACTTGTATAAATTTATTTGCTTATTTTTTTTTCAGTTAGGCCAGTAAAAAGAATTTATTGGGAAATGTGGGAAAAGACCAGAGCTTGCTGAGAAATGGGAGAGAAAGATGGAAACACACACTGAGATTTGGTGCAAGCTCCTCTAGGCAGAGCCTGTGTAAATTTAGTTTTTATATCAGCAGTATACATGAGATAATTGTTCAACTCTCCATTTTGCTTTGCTTAGGAACAAATGACAAGCCAAGATCTTAAAATACAGTGGCCTAAGCTGATATTCATGGTTATTGTGCACTGTAAGTAAACAGGATAAAGCTTTGTGAAGTTTCCAAGGAGAACTAAGACATTAACCTGTCTTCATGTCAGGAAATATTGTCAATTTTTCTTTTTAAAAAATCACATTAGATGTGCTCCTTTCCTAGCTGACTAAAAAGACCTGTGACTCATGTTTGTGTTTCATGCCACCATGCTCTGTGGGCTGGTCTAAGCCTTGCCATACCTCAAGTGTAGCTTACATCATGGAAGTTTCCAAAAAGTCTAACTGTTTCAGGACTTCAGTTCATGTTTTCCCCACTCACAGTAATAGATTTCTTTTTTTAATATCAAAGGAGTTTTTATTACAATTGTGGTAAAACAATTTCTTAGAAAGAAGTTGTATATTTCAAAATACTGAAGCTCCTCAGGAAAAACTCTGTACTTATTGAATTGATCTTTCTTTTCTTTATTACAGTTTTACATTTATTTATTATTTAATACTTAAATTTTTTTTATCAATTTACACATATATATTATAGTTATATTTCTAATTCATTAGTATTCCCATAAAGAAAGCTACTAAGTTTGTGGACCCTTACTTATACCTAGTTATTTTAATTTGTTGCACCAATCTTAAAACTCTTTAGTTAAGCATCCTAGACTTTCTAAATACATAGTCATATCTAGAAATTCAATTTCCCAATATTTATGCCATTTCATTTCCATATTTTATTACATTATCTAGAACAGAGGTCTTCAAATTGACTAATACATACCTTTGAGGTACACAAAGACTTTGCCAAAGGATATGGTCAGGGAAGTTTTATCAATCTCTAGTTCCTCAGTTTATGCATGCTTCTTTTCCTAAAATCCTTTCAGAAAATCTCACTGGGACTCAGTTTCTTGTGCTATAAAGTGGGAGATGGGTTAGATAACTAGAATATGTCTACCAGAAAGTTTAACTAAAATATAGAATTATAATAAGATTTTTGAAAGATCATTTTAAAATGTTAAATTTCCCTTCATTTTCCAAAGCATTTGGAATACCACAGGCAACTGATTGAAGAAAGACAACTCAGTGTTCCACTTTTTTTCCCCCACAGAGAAAAATGTCTACATTTTTTTTCTTTTTTCAGGTACTGGGGGCCGGGGATCGAAACAGGGACCTTGTATGTAGGAAGCCAGCACTCAACCACTAAGCCACATTGGCTTCTCTGAGTTGGTTTTTTCATTTGTTTTGCTTGTTGTTTGTCTTTTGTTTTTTTTAGGAGGCACGGGGAACCAAACCCAAGACCTCCCGTGTGGGAGGCAGGCACTCAACTGAATTTTTAAAAGGAGGAAGGTTATTTAATATGGCTCCATGGCCAGCTGAGAAACTGCTATAAATTCAAAATTCATTCTTGTACAATGTTCTTAATTATAAGATAAGTAATCTTTCAGTGTTAGCTTAATTCTGTCCTATTTATCTTCTCAAGTGGAATGGCACATTGCAAATATCATTTGAGGAGTTTTATTAATAAAGGCCTAATCCCATGGCTTGTAGGACATGTCTCAGAATGATGTTTCAACTACAGTAAAGCTCTGTGACTGTAACACCCTCTCAATAATTACAACTGACCCCCCCATGTGATGTACATCACCTTTTCCAGTGTGATTAGTGGTGATTCCTCGAAATGCATTCCAAAGAGCTTACCTCAGGTAAGCAGCTTTGGTCTTCTTCTGCCACAGATATGCACATAGCAAGGATTACCAGCTTTGCTGTATACCTCAACTACATTTTCCATATCATGTGAAACCAGGATAGGAAGCCAAGAGAGATCTCAAACGTCCTATAGAATGTCAGTTTTATAAAGAGAATTTTTGGAGATTTAGCGCTAAACACACACATACACATCTCCAAACAGATGGAAGTCAGAAGGCATGCACACCCTCACACAGCACAGATAGTCTTTCATATATTGGCTTTGATAGATGGATCTAAGAATTTAACCATGATATATAATATTATCTCTCTTAGACCCCATATTCTGATTGCCAAACAAGTACTTTACAATAAGGTTTCATATCTGGCAGCTAACAGATCTCTCTGGGCAGTGTTATAATTAGGTCATCTTTTCCCCCTCTTGATTTAAGCAAATTATGGATTAATTTAAATAACTTGTGAAATGGGATGATAATCAGGAATGATGATCACATTCTTATTCCATCTGCTTTAAATCTAAGGAATTTGAAAAGGGCTTGACTTCAGAATTTCAGAGCTCTGGCTTTAGCCAACCCTACAACTAAAAGCAATCTTGCTGTGATTGAAAATGGAGGTGTCAACTCAGGCAGGCTACAAATTGCCAACAGAGGGAATAGCCATTTTGAATTACTTCCAAAGCCCAAATAAATTCTCCCAAATGGAAATCTGCTTTTTCCTTATTTTCTGCTCCAAGAAGTGATATGTGTTTTACTCATTATGAATCATTCTCTCCACTCCTTTCTACTAAGGCAAAGAAGAATACACAAAAGGTAGGTATAGATTAAACTACGCAGAGCTCAGCTTATGACTTAAAATGTATAACAAATAAGATTACCCAGTGATTTATCATATAAAAAAAGCATACCTTACATTTGAATATCACTTTATAGACTATGAAATTATTTTAAGTACAAAAGTGAAAATATGTGAAAAATGCATTGCTAATAGGTGCTGATATGAATTAGCTGTTTTAGACTATTTAAATTGTTCCTCACAATAATCCTTTGTTAAACAGAGTAGATAAAATGTTCCATAATTTTCACGATGCAATACCAAGTAAGACAAAGCTACTGAGTGACTAGGGTCACACAGTTAGTAATGGTAAAAACAGCCCTTGCCATGTTTGTTTGCTGCTATTGTTACTGTAGGGTTTTTAACAGTTTGGTCAAATTAATTACCTGCCCCTTAATGAAAAGCTCCCTATTCTTGTAATACAAAAGAATTGAATTGTACTGCCTACAGAGTTTTAGAAAGGCAACCCAAAAGAGTTTTAAGTCAATAAGAAATGGAGCATGGGCATGAGGTAGCTATGTCAACACTGACATTCCATAAACTGCTGGATGGAAATGTAAAATGAAAAAATTACTTTAGAAATCTGTTTGGTAGTACCTTGTAAAGCTGAATATATACATATCCCATGACCCAGCAATTCCACATGTAGTTACATACATAACAGAAATGTGCATATGTGTACACATAGAAGAATATTCATAGTAACATTTTTAATGATCCCAAACTGGAAACACCCCAAAAGTCTATCAATAGCAGAATAGATAAGTATGCAGAGATAAATACATAGAAATTGAAGTACTTCACAACAGTGAAAAAGAATGAATCATGTCTAGTGACGATATTTAGCTTAATCTCAAGATGTAATGTTGAGTGAAAGAATCCAGATACAAAAGAAAACATATTGTACAATTTCATGTTCAAAAACAGGCAAAACCAATCTATGGTGATAAGGTCAAAGCAATGGTTACTTTTGGGAATGGTGGTAACAACAAATCACTGTTTCACTGGAAAGCCTTAGTAGATTGGCTACATCTACCTGGAGGTTTTGAGAAGTCTATGGGCAGAAGGCAAGACTAAATCAATGAGAGAGGATTTGGGATGCCAAACTGGAAAAGGATGATCATACAGGGTTCTAACCAAACAGAGAGAGTAAATTCTTTTCTCCAGGTCAACAAATGTCTAAAATAGCAGTTTGATATTGTCAGTCCTTTTGTAATTTTGACCATTCTGTTGGGTGTGTAGTGGTATCTCGCTAATTTCATCTGCATAAGACTAATGATGTTGAGCATCTTTTTATATTTTATTGCTAATTGTGGTATCCTCTTCTGTGAAGGCCCTGGTAAGTATTTTGCCCAATTTTAAATTGTATTGGCTATATTTTTCCAATTGCTTTGTAGGATCTTTATATATTCTTGCTGCAATTACATTGTCAGACATACATATATCTATAACTATCTGTAAATGTTATTTCTGGATGTTAATCTATTCCTTTGCTGTATTCATGTATTCTGAGTCAATACCACACCATCCTAATTATTGTAGCTTTAGAGTAAATCATAATATCTGGTGGTACAAGTTGTCCATGTTTTTTCTACTTTCATTATCTATTCTTGGTCCTTTTCATTTTCATATAAATTTTGTAAAAGTGACAGTTTCCTAAAAAAATCCACTGCAATTCTAATTAAGATTGCATTGAATCTATAAATAAAACTGGGGAGAACTGTCATCTTAACAATTGTCTAATCCATGCACACAGTATACCACTCCAGGTATTAAGCACTCTTTAATTTTAATCAATAATATTTTGTAGTTATCACTGTAGAGTTTTGGTAATCTCGCATCAGATTTACTGCTAGGTACCTGATTTTTTAACATCACTACAAATAGTATCGTTTTTTATTTCATTTCCTAATTATTTGTTGTTAATATAGAGAGATACACCTGATTTTTTTTTTTTTACCTGGTATGCAGAAACCTTGTTAAATCCACCTATTATTTCCAATAGTTGTTTTATAGATTCTTTTGGATTTTCTATCTGCACAATTGTGTTATCTGTAGAAAACAGTTTTACTTCTTCCCTACCAATCTTCATGAACATTATTTATTTTACTTGCCTTATTGCATTGGCTAGGATCACCAGTGCAATGCTGAACAGAATGGTGATAGTGGATAACCTTGTCTTTTTTTCAATCTCATAGAGAAAGTACTTATTATTTATCCTTAAGTATGTCTACCTACCATACAATTAAAACTTCCCTTCTATTAGTTTGCTGAGAGTTTTTATTATAAACAAGTGTTGAAATGAATCAAATTACTTTTCTGCATCTATTGAAATGATTACATAGTTTCTCTCCTTTATTCCCTTAATGTTTTTTTTTTTTTTTTTTTTTACCGGGAGGTACCGGGGATCGAACCCTGGTCTCTCCATATGGTAGACGGACGCCGAACCTCTTGAGCCACATCCGTTTCCCCCTTAATGAGGTTTTGATTAGTTTTTGTGAAGATTGATGTGCTTATAAGTTTAGGATTGTTATAACTTCTTTTTATCATTACTCCCTAGAACCACAGTCGAGTTTTCTAAGGTCTCATTTGAATACTGCGGGTTATCATCAAGTCTCTTTAGGTCCGTGTGGCCTTTGAAATCTCTGATCTTTTCTCAGCCTCCTCATGACTGTTCTCTGCTAACCCTTCCTGTCTCTTGCCCTGCACATGCACAGCTTATGCATCAACTGAAAATCCTAGAGGAATTTTAAGCAGACATTTTAGGGCTCCTTCTCTGGAGCTCTCTCCTCTCTCCTACCCTGACCTTCCAATCTTTGATGCCTTCAAATTGTACATCTATTTCTTTTGCCTAGGGAGAATGCAGTTCTCTGTTTGGGTTCTATTTTCCTGCACCTTGGTGTGAAAAATGCCCTCAGAGAGAAAACCAAAGTGCGTGTAGGGTCTTCTAGGGAACTCCTCCACTGCTTGCTCAGTGATTGTAGTTCTGTATTGGTTGCTATCCAATTCCGGAAAAGAGTGGTCTATGTGTTTATATAGTTTTTGTAGCTGTTTTTGGCAGGAAGGTAAGTCTAATACCAGCTATACCAAAAGTGGAAGTCCTTTCTTAAATGTTTAAATATAGATAATGCCTTACAATAGATACAAGTCTATAGCTTGCTTTTTCTTTCAATTAACTACTCTAATATAAGCATTTCCTAAGTCATCAAAAACTCTTCCTAAACTTAAGCTAGTGAAAGTCCGTTATATGGATGATTTTCCTCACTTAAGCATGGTCCTCATCACCTGTGTTCTTGATCTTATTTTCCTCTCATTTACTTAAGGGCCTGTAGTAAGTGTCTCAAACTTTAAAGTGCATAAGAATTATTTTGGGATCATGTTTTAAAACTCAGAGAGGTGTCCTGAGAGTCTGTATTTCTAACACATTTGCAGATGACGCAGGCATCGGACACTACCCATTGAATGTGCAAGGCCCCAGGTGACTCATCATTAGGGACGTTGAGAAAACAACGGATGCTTCTTTACATTGACTACTCATGAGTATCCCTGGCATTATCTCCAAGAGATTCTAATTCTTTAGGTCTGGTATGTGGCCTGAGACACTGTATTTCCAAAAACCATCGTTGGCAATTCAGGATTAAGAACTACTAGATCGGGCTCTGACAGAGCCTGCCCCCATCCAAAATAGCATAAAATTTCCATCTGTATTAAAACCTAACTTTAAAAAGCATATATTAATAGGTCATAAGCTTTTAAAACAGATATTACAAGATTACATCTCTCTTCATGCCTACCTTCCCAAAGCATGACTTCTGCTGTCCACTATTTATAGTTACAAAACAGTCTTAAGAAGGAAAGGAAGCCAGCTCAGGAGCTGAGAAGAGAAGGAGCTGCTGTGCTTGGGGGGCAGGGGGGTGTCACAATCCCAAAAAAGACTGAAATTACTCAGGGCCCTTTTAGCTTCATAATTAATTCATTGTTTCCTTTGCACTTTTTTTTTTTTCAAATGTAATATTAAGAGGATTAAAACTACAGGCTAAGTCTAGTTTTATTAATAGCTGAACTCTACCAGTCAATTTCATGTTTTAAACAAAAGTTCAATGTCTTCTAATTGCATGTTACCTAATCAGGATGATAAACCATCAGGGTATCCTGATTAAACTGCTTTATTGTCAGTTGCTTCAAATCCAGGAAGGGAACACCTTCGTGCACATGTGCATTATTTCACATTCAGGTTAAGCTTATTGCATTCTAACCTGCTGCCCATGGGATAATGTTAAGATGGTAAATTATCAGAAGAAAGTATCTTAGAAGCATGTACATACTCTAAAGGAAATTACTATTATTTGCTCCAAGCCATCAAAGGAAGAACCAGAAATAAAACAAACCCAAAGGATCTTAGGGCCTTAAAAACATCCTGTAACCTATACTCCAACTAAATATTTATATTCAAATAAAAAGCATTGTCAGGATTCTTCCAATTTGAGTTTTAATTTTCTATTTTAATTAAAAAATAACTGATACACCTCAGCTTTGAAGACATTTTAGGTTAACAAACGTGCCAAAGGTTTTTATTTCTGCAATGGCCTCCCAGTCTATAAATGTTACCACTGATCACAATTTAAGGTTTCTTTTCCACTCATACTGAAAGACTGTCAAAGAGCATTTGAGTAGCCTCCAGATAGACTGCTCCTGATGTTATGGAATGTTCTTGTGCATATAGTTAGTTTAAAACATGCTGACTCTTACATAATTACTGTGTTGAAGAAAAGGCAGTGGTAGAGCAATAGGTCAGATAACTATTGTGGTTTGCTCTTTGCAAGGCACAGCCTGAGATAATATAAAAATAATTATATGCACAAACCAGATTTTCCAAACTGCCTATTTTGTTTTCTAGGTCAATAAAGCTGGTCAAATCACTCTGAAAGTTAAGTTTTCCAGCTGGCCACGAATGGTTAGTTCACTTACATTATTTCTGTAAAGTAATGCATATATTTAGAAGTAGTTCAACAGATTGTGATGTTTAGTCCTCATTCTCTGGAGAGGTTCCCCCCACTAATAAGTACTGATGGGTTAGGAAGAAAGAGCAGATCTAAAGCCATGCTACTGTGAAAGTTAAACACAGTCTTTATCATGAAGTAATTAAAACATGAAGTGCATGCAAACAAAGTCCAAACTGCATAAAACCGAATCTGCCCAATAAAATAAACTTAGCCTTTGCGTGTTAAAGTAAGTATTATTTTCATGAGTACAGTCACGTTTATAAGAACATGTTAATTTTCCCTCTGTTCCAATTTATCATGTCCTCAATAATTTGCACAAAAAAATTGCATGGCTATTATTTTGCCTTTTATAGAGGAAAAGTTGCTACATCAATCAGTCCTTGTGATTCCAAGGCTCCTTCAGTGGTCTCAGAAATTTCAAATATCCACTATCTGAAATCAACACAGACTTGAACCAGCATACTAAGATGCTGATTGTTAGAGGAGGGAGAGGAGAGGTGATGTATAATGTGAGTATAAAGAAGGGCAGGGATCAAAACAGCCAAATGATAAGCTAAAAGGCTATAAAGAAAGAAATCTAATGTGATAACAGATCTTATTTGACGATTTCCATAAAGAGACAATAGTTTTAGGAAACATGGTCACTGAGTTTCAAAATGGGCACATTTGCCCCTTAAGAGGAGACAGAGCTAGACGCAGCTTTTGGCCGGCTTTCAATCCTGTCAGTTATCTCAATCGTAGAGCAGGTCTTCAACCCTGGTGGGATTTCCACCTACCCCAGTGTCCTCTACCAATTTCCCCAATCCTAATTGTCTTTTTCTTTCATTCAGATATACTGCAGAGTCTCCATGTCTCTGGAAATTAATCACTATTTGAGAGATTAATTGGAATTTTAAGACTATTAATTGTAATTATCTCTTCCCCTTGCTTTTTTTTAATTTTGAGGGAAAGCCACAAAGACTCTTTCAGCAATGAAAATCTCTATTTAAAGACATAAAGAAATTCCAGCCCCCAAAACCAGCTGCTTTTCTGACATTTTGACTCTACAGCTTGTCAGTCATTTACCTAGAGAATTACTAGAGCTTAGTTACAAACTCCACCTAGGGATTTTTAAAAATTGGTTTACATAATAAGATTAATTATATATAATCATTAGAATATTCAATGATATAGCTTTCACTCACTAAAAGAATTCTTTCATATTCAGAATCAGCCACTTAAGCAAAAGGAGTAAATAATTTAAAACCAAAAGAAAAGATAGTAGCTAAAAATATGTCCCACGGATTGTGGTCTTCTCAAAGTTTTCCTTCCCCTTATTACAGAGATACATACACATCCACATCCCACAGAGAGACACACACATACATTACTACACACAAACCCAGACAGACAAAGACATACACGGGCACACATTCACCAAAACACAGACACACCCCGGCACATGCATAAATCCAGACATTCACACACAGACACACAAACACACACCCAAGCACACATACATTCACACACACACATACACACACACAAACTGAAGACACCTTTCCACCAGAGCAAATCTTTTCCCTGGAATGATATAGCATCAAGAATTTTTAATTCGTAACCAGTCATAAATGTCTCCTGACACAGAATAAACATAAAATTGTAACTCAGATAGAAGAAAAAAATCTTGGGTAACAGACTCAGACTTGTGCTGGTTATTCGCGCGCTGGTTTTAAAATGCTTTCCTCATGGTAAGGAGTTACAACCACAGGCCTGGCCCACAGCTAAACAAGACCCTTCATCGGGAACCAAGAGGCCTCTCAAGACTATGACTTTTACAAAACCAGAGAGAAAGAGAAACTGCGAGTGACTCATATAGCTAAAACTATATACGCCAGCAATCGTGGGTGGCAAAGAAAGTGAGCAGCTTCCCCTTTCAGCCTTCTTGTTTTCGGTCTAAGGCCAAGGATTCCCTGAAGAACTTCCACTGGCATCTATGAAGGGGTAAAAAGGCTCAGAAGGCAATGGTCAGGAGGGGTAACAACTCAGCAGAAGAGTTTTGAACTACATATATTTATAATGGATAATGACTTCACAAATTCCACAAAGTTCCACAAAGTCCACACTCACTCCCAAACGTTGTACTGTGAACTCCTTTATGGTGAGGCTCAGTTCTCTATTCATTCTTTCATTCATCCAAAATACATTTTTACGAAATTCTGATGTGGCAGGCCCTCTGTGAGTGCCTTCATGGAGTGACCAGTCCACCAAACAGTGTTAAGTAGGCTGCTTTATGTCTCTTTATGTCCCCAGGGCCTAGCATGGTGGCTGGCAGCCATGTGCACCTAATTTATGGAAGTAGAAAAGGGAAAAATGGACAAAGAAAGTACAGGAAGAATGAGGCTCAGGATATTGCTACCTACTTCCCAATGTTTATAGATAAAATATTTGGGTAATTAAGTAAATAATAGATATTCAGCAATGGATTAATATATACCATATTTTCAAAGATTAAAAAATTTGATTTTCACCTCTTTAGAAACTGCTGAAATTATGATTATTGAACATATTCAGAAATGATAATATTTTCAGTGATGTAGCCCATATCAAGTCAGTCTCTGGCCAATAAGCTTTTGGTGGAGATTAGAGCAGATACCACAGGAAGACAAGCACCACGTCATGCTGATCCAGGATGAAAATCTCACGAAATAGGAGGAACAAAATCTGCTCTGTACAAAATGAGATTCTCATGAAGGTTCTTGACAAAAAGTACTGATCCAGAGTGGCTTTCCCTCCTGGTACAGATGAGGCTTCCTTGAAAAATCAGGATGCAACATATGACCAAGAAAGAGTGAGGGGCCAGAGGAATGGGGAGATGTTACTTCAACTCCACAGGTAGAAAAGGAAGAAAAACATCTGCAAAAAATGTGACAGCTCCTGGGTGCAAAGAATCCATACTAAGTCACCAGAGTGATACAAAAATGAATAAGGCCAGCAACCCCTCTCAAGGCACTTATAATTAACTAGACAAAAGTCACAGAAAAGGAGGCTGATTTTCAGTAGAAAAGAAAGTACAAAAAGAGAACAGGATTGAATTGGCTCATTTTTGGAGATGAGAAAGTATTTCTTCAATGTAGGCTTTGGTATTTTCCAGAAAAACACTCTTCAGACTCGGGAGCAGGAAACCATGGCCATAGCTTCATTTCATGAAGGTCACTGTATTTCCCTCCTCAGACTATGAAACAAAGACAATGCTGGTCACACTAAAAAAAGGGGGAATTATTGTGTGTGTGTGCATGCATACATGATAATGGTTATGTGGTATATTTTTAAAAACCAGGGAGTCCCTATCTTTTATAGATACCAAATAAAATATTTACAGAGGAAATGATATTAGGCCAGGAATTTGCTTCAAAATAATCCAAGGAATGGGATGAAACCCTGCCATGAATTGATAACTGGAGTTGGGTGATGGGGGCTATTATTCTATTTTCTTTAAATATATTTGAAACACTCTATATAAAAAGTCATTTAAAATGGGAATTGGTAATAAAAGCCTGCTGAATATGTAGGAAAGGCTGAAACCTTTAAATGATCATTCAATAAAAGAGTGCTCCTCAGCACAGTAAATTACAAGCAACAAAAGCTTTGTGAAAATTATTATTAAATATAAATATGAGGTCCCCATAGGGTGATGTGCACATGACAACCATGCCTTGAGCAAGGAAACTGGATCTACTACATCTTGGGGATCTTAGGCTAATTTATAATCTGTTTTTAAAACTGCCAATCGCCACCATAGAGCGGATTCTGAAATCAATGTGTGGGCTCAGACCGGTGTTTAGATGAATGAATGAGAATACAATAGAAGAAAATAGCGTACATCACACATGGTTAGGTAGGACTTGTGTTTCTGGGCATGCATGTGTGTGCACAATGTGTGAATTCAGTGCACTCTCAATAGCCAGAGTGGTTCTGTTAAAATCTAAATCAGATCAAGTAAGTCTCCTTTCAAAACCCTCCAGGGACAACCCATCTCAGAGTAAAAGCCAAAGTCCTGCAAGACCCGTCATGATCTGTCCCATCCCCTTTCTGCTCAGCCCTTCCTACCCCTTACCCACCCCAGCCACATTAGCCTTGATTCTGTTCCTTGAACACACTCCGCACACTTCCTCATCAAGGCTTCTACAACTGCTCTTCCCTCTGTCTGGAAAGCTCTTCCTCCAGATGTTTACAAGTCGCACCTCCTCATCATCAAATGTCACCTTCTCAGTAAGGCCTCCCCTGACTACACAACTCAAAATCCATATCCCCCTCCACCCAGCATTTCCCATCTCTCTTCCTGCTTTATTTTTCTCTACAGAACTTACCACCTTCTAATATATTATATAAACTACTCCTTTGTTTTGTTTACTGTCCTTCTCTATTTAGAAATTAAACTTCTTGAGGTCTGGAACTTTTGTCTGTTTTGTTCACTGTAGTAATATCTCTAACACCTAGAACATGGCAAACATTCTATAAATATACATGGAATGAATTACATGTGTATGCATGGTGTGTGAGTGTGTGCATTAACTAGGCTGTAATATAAAATATACACCTTACTCCATTTATATAAATTGTAAATATAAACAAAGTTGTAGAGATGGAATTGGATTAGTAGATGTGTATGGCCAGGGAAGGATAGAGGGATTGAGAGGCAACTGCTAAGGGGTGTGTGTGGGGGGTCTTTTTTGGAGTAATGAAAATGCTCTAGTATTGATTGTGGTGATAAATGCACAACTCTGTGATTATGCCAAAAGCCACTGAATGTACACTTTGGATGGATTGTATGGTATGTGAATATATCTCAATAAAATTTAGCACTGGCACCCGACAGTTCTCCACCTCTTACAGTCTGGGTGCATGGAACAAAGGGTGTCCATGGTAACTGCTCTGTGAAGTGCTTTTGTGGGGCTAGGGAGGGGAACGGTTTTTCCCTGGGGCTACCAGCAAGGCCCATTAAATTGGCAAGAGGAAACAGGCAGTTAGAAATATCAGAAAACTTTCAAGATCTTCAGAGATGATCTGGTCTGACCTAATAACTATACAGATGAGCATCAAAGTTACAACATGATAAAGTAATTTGCTCAAGGCCACACGACGAGTAAATGCTGAGACAGAACTAGCACAGACATGCGTCACAGGATTCCTTCTCCAATGATCCTGACACACCCTAGCCTGCCATATAAATGAGGACCAGGAACATACTCTCCAAAAGCTTTCTGCCTGTTTCTCTTTTCTCTGGAAATAACCTGACATTCTTTCTCCAATTAGATGCCAATCATCTATTCCACTGGAGCCTTCACAATTTGCAGGCTGTTTTAAAAACAAAGAGCTGCTAATGATCACTATTTTTCATAAATCAAAGCCTTAAAAATTCCTCACCATAGCAACAAGGAGTGATGGAATCATCTATTATTATTCCCTGACTTTCTAATAATTCCAATTTACCTCAGTCCTAGGGATGTTCAAATCTGTCAAGACTCAAAACCTTTTACAAATGCCCTTCAACCTATGCTGTTCTACTTTTCTTTAGAGCTAAAGAATGTCCATTTTTGCATCAACTGGATCTATATTTTTCCATAACCTGTTATAACAAAATACTTCAAATCATAAAGCACTAACAAGTGAAAACACATCAGTAAAAGCGTCCGCTTAACCTTAATTTGGTAGAGAAGCAGACACATTTTTGTCAGGGAATGCATGTTACTATAAAATGAATAGTTGCACTAATTGGTTCTCAACTAGACTATAATAAGCCCTTTTACCGGAGGAAGCCGTTTATCTTAGAACTCTCAGTATTCCTGCGGTGGCCTAAGAGGTTCCAAGGTGCTGATAACTCTGGCAGCCACTCTTAGTCTCCCGTTCCTCCTTAAAAGCAGCTCATCCACTGTGGCACCTCCGCTCTTCAGGGCCAGCTGACTCCATCTCCCAACCAGGAAGGGCCACGTGATTGGACTAAGTGCATCATGGGAATCCTAATCCCCTTGCCAGTGATTGGCCCACATTTGAGCATGTGACAAACCCGTGGTCAATAAGGGAAGGGGAAGTTTCTAAGAAATGTTTTCTCACTTTCAAAAGAGCTGAGTGGAAGAGATTACTCCTTTCCTATTTCTAGAGGTGGAGTCAAGGTCTGCTGCTGTCCCCTTGACTGAGGACAAAACCCACCCACCAAGGAGGGCAGAGCGCAGAGAGCAGAAACACAATTGGAACCGTCCTGCCTCGCTCTTCTTTTTAGGGCTTTCTGTATTTGCAGCGGAAGCATACTAACCCATATGATAACTGAGGCCTCGAATGTTCTGGTGTTCTGGTCAGGCAGTGAGGAAGTGAGAATGTGTTATGTATATGTTGGTATTAGCATGAGAAAAAGGCTGGGTGAACAGCAGGCCCCAGGGTCAGTGAGTGTTTTATTAGAGAAAGCTTGGCCAGTGACACTAGAAAGTTGGAGGACCAGGTATAAAATCAACAAGGAGAGTGAGATATCAGGGCAGCTACAAAGGCCAGCACAAGGCACAACATCTTCCTCAAGATGCACTGTCTGAGGGAGGACACAGAACAACAAATCCACTGGAACCCAAGCACACTTCTTCCCCTGGATGCCAGGAAAATACTCTGAATGAGATCTTAAGGGAGGAACTAAGGAAGTTTAACTACTTGCTTTGTCTTCACATGTCCATGAATGGGCATTTATTTGTACTTACATGTGGGTGCCTATCTCAGTTGTCCCATGGGGAAAAAGGAGGACAGGCCATGAGCTACTTGAAGGGGAGCAAGATGTCCTGTAAACTTATCCAGGCCAGTTAAGGCTGAAGCCTGCCCAAAAAAGTGGCTACCCAGGAACTTTGCTCCTCAAAGACAGCAGTCCTTACATCCCATAAAACCACACCAGAGCCAGCTCTTCCTCCTACCAACAGAAAGTGTATCTTGCTAGAGGAGCTCCTAATCCTCTTAGAAATTTAACTGTGGGAAGAGGAGGGCTTCCAGAATAACCCAGCACTCAAAACCATGATATTCACAGCAGTTATTTTTAAAATGCTTATTGGTTGGATTCATAATATTCATATTTTAGATACAAACCAGTCAAATGCATTTTTTCTCCTTGTTTTGGGTAAAAGTAAACAATACAAGAGACAACCATATTTGAGTGATGTTTACCTTTCTAACAAAGTCTGTACAAGACTATACTGTGATCTGACATGATCAAAGGGTGTCAGCCCTTTGATTAGAAACAACAAAAGAGGCAGCAGATGATATCCTAACAAGTGTCTGCACAGGCATCCATCTAGTGGAGGCTCATGGAGGCAGCAACAGATGAGTCGCTGTGCTTATGCTCAGAAGCACCAGACACACAAGGGAAATGAGGTCCCCAGACTTTCCTCTTTGAGGGCAGAAGAGTTGTGCCCTGGGCTTGAAAAGCTGTATAAAAATCTAATTAGCCAGTCCTGAGAAATGCACCGGTTGCTTGGTCCAGCATCGGCAGAGGAGACCTGCTGCTCTCCGTCATTCTTCAGCCAGCCAGAGGATGGCTGCTGTGGCCTTCCACTGGGGAAAGGAGGCATCCACCTAGTGGAGATGGCACTAACCCTGTGAACCAGCCGTGGAGAGTACGTCCCTAGAGAACCATCAGAGGATGTTCAGAGCTCACAGTAGACAAAGATAAATGTGGAAATAAAAATAAGAAGGGAAGGGGCACCCCTGGGTGTTGACAAAGTTATCAGTGAATGTGGAGAGAATGTTCCTGTCTGATTTCAAGCTTCTGTTAATGCTGTCTTTTGCCTGCCCACTTTATGTTTCTTTTAGCCTTCTCATTCTTACTAAATTACTTTTTGTCCCTTTTAAAAATAACAGCTTTATTGAGACAGAATACACATACCTTACCATTCACCCATTTAAATGTACAATTCAGTGGGTTTTAGTATATTCACAGTTATTCTACCATCATCACAATCCGTTATTGAACATTTTTATCAGCACCCTCTCCTCCCTTCCAAAAAATCCAGTACCCATTAGCAGTCACTCCTCATTTCCCTCCACTTCTCCCAGCTCCAGGTAATGTACTTCCTGTCTCTAATCTATTGTTTGTCTCTATGATTTGCCTTTTCTGGAAATTTCATACAAACGGAATCATCTGATATGTGGTCCTCTGTACCTGATTTCTTTCACTTAGCATGTTTTCAAGGTGCATCCCTGTTGCAACATGTATACTATATCACTTTTTAAAAATTTCTCTGTACTTTCCAAGTTTAGCTCAGTTTTCCAACTTATGTTTCTTAAGAGCTACTGCTCCTGCAAAGCGTTTGTGAACAGCAAATCAAGTTTAAGTCCTGACCCAGAAAAGTCCAAGTGATTTTGTTGGGAGTTTCTTACTGCAATAAAGTCCAAATATAATCCATGAGTTTAAAAAAAAAAAAAAAACTAACTTTCTGAAAAGCTCGTGGCTAATATGAACCGGTGATGGGATCCTTACAAAACTGAGTCATATACAAGAGATAAAGGAGAGGCTACAGCAGCCCCTTCTCTGATAGACTGCTTGGTATACAGACCTAGCCATTCATTCAATGAGTTACTGAGTGCCTACCGCATGCCAGATACTGTGCTAGGCACTGGGAATTTAGTAGTGCACAAAATTATTTTTGAAAAGAAAGAAAAAGGGGAGGGAGGGTGAGAGTAAGAGAGGAAAAGAGAGGGAATAGAAGATAGAGAAAGAAAGAGGGAGGGAGTAAAGGAAGGAGGGAGGAAGAAAGAAAAATAAGGGAATGATAAACATAAAATTCAGGGTAGTGGTTACCTCTGGGGAGAGGGAATGAAAGAGGCTGGGGAAGGGAGGGAGGAGAGCACAGACGAAGACGCAAGGATAGGTACCATCCATAGTTCCCAAGGTGGGTGGTAGCTTGTCTTTATGAAAATTTTGTTACTGTGTTTCATAATTTGCATGCCTTTTACATATATTCTTTTGCATATACTGAATATTTCATAAACTACAACTTTAAAAAAGAGCCATCCTCTGGACTGGAAAATCTAAACAGTGGTGTCCCTTAGGATGATGTGTCTGGGCTAATTTAAAATGTTGACACGAATGTAGGATGCACAGCGGACTCTTACTGTTGGGATTACTCATCAAAGCTGTGAAAAGCTCTTGAACAAGAGCAAGGTAATATATTTAGGGGAAATCTTTCTGGTTATCTTAGAAGATCGTGAGCTCTGAGTGATCAGTCATCACCCAGGAAAGGAACTTACAGGGCATCTTATTGGAATGTGAATTTCCTGAGACCAGGGATTTTTATGTTTTACTCTCAAATTTTTGATTTTCAAGCTTTCTGCACAGACATTATCTCACTTGATAGTCACATGAAGAATTTTTAGTCCCATTTTACAGATGGGAAAATGGAAACTCAGAAAGGCCCAAGTGTAGACAGGCTGTCTGTGCTGGTATTCGGACCAGACCCCTGACTTACCACATCCCAGGCCAGTGCTTGTCACACAGTGCCATCCTCGAAGTCCATGGTCTGAATGAACTCATATTTATTTAAAACCTAAGAATGTAACCTAGAAATAGGTTTCAGAGAATTAAATTTAAAGCAATAAAAAGAAATACCGATCCACTCTATGGGTAGAAAATGGATAGAACTCCTTACCACAAGAAGGAGCACGAGCTGGCACTAAATGTGGACTCAGAAACATGTTTACATGAATTCCTGAATGACAAATTTACACTCTGCTAGTTATGAAAAGGAAGATGTCTGCAGGGCATCTCTACCCCTAAAGGCTGCTGGGTCTTTTCACAAAATACCTCTTGCGTGCTATTACTGGGGTAGAAAATAGAACCAAAAGTGGCTTTGGCAATTATTAGGTCCTTAAAACAAACTACGTTCCCGACTCAAAATGATGCATTATATTTGTAATTGTCTAAGATTTGCTGTGGTTATGTTCCTACTCTTAATCTGATATTAATTATTTCAGGAGAGTTGGTTGACAAAGCACCTGTCAGTCGCTCACTCACGAGCCAAGTTCAATCCTAGGGAGTATTATTTTCATATGAAAGGAAGACTCCTTTGCCCTGGTCACTCTTCGGCGCTGGACATTGATAACGGAGGGAGATAAAAGAAGGGACACCTGCCTGGAACTAAGCAGGCCCCCAAGCTGGGGACTAACAACTTAAAGGGCAAGTCCTTTGAAAGCACTATGCGTAATGGTGCTCTCTTTGAGCATTAGCAAACCAGTATTATTTACCTAATAAACATGGTTTAATGGTCTTCCTGTCAATGGGGGCAAACACTGTAAAACAAAATGGCTAATTTTTCTATAATAAAGTGTATTTGAATGAGCAACTTAAATCAATATTAGGCAGCCAAATTATGCATATTAATATCTACAATCATTAGCATAATCCCAAGTGTATTCTTTCATAATGAAAAGTAAGCCTAGGGCCTGACTTTTCATTTCCCTTGATATTAACTTATATAAATTTGTTTGGGAATAACTTTGAAAACCTAATCCACTTCTGCTTTCTGTGTATACTTATATATACACAAACACACACTCAGACATATATCATCCATACGCATGTGGACATGTGAATATAAACCCAACAGCCCAAGGAGCAAACAGAAATGGGAGCATGTTCTACCAAATTTTCTACCCTTAGCTTAGTAATTTTACTTTAGTTAGGCCCTTGTCTTGGAAATACCCATTCTCTATACCAGTGCTGGCCAACAGAACTTTCTGTGAGGATGTAAATATTCTATATCTGTCCTGTCCAGTATGGTAGCCGCCAGCCAAGTATGCTATTGAACCCTTGAAATTTGACCAGTGTGACTGAAGAACTGAGTAGATTTTTATTTAAATTTAGATAGCCACCTGTGGCTAGTGGTTACCACATTGGACAGTACAGCTATGTATACCATTAGGTCACGTAAGTCTGTGTGTCAGAAAGCCTGTGTGGCAGAAAAGCCTTGCTGTCTAAGGCCCTTTTAAAATACAAAGCACTTTGGGACTTCTTTTTTAAGAGTATTAGATAATTGAATAGATCAGCCTCTGTGAAGCCAGATGGAAAAAAAAGTTTGAAAGAAATTCTCTAAGGATGATGCTACTCTTCAGGATGAGCTAGGATGGAGAGCTAATGCTGTGTAGGGACTCGAATTCTATATTATGCTTCCAGCTCTAGCTCCACCACCAACTAGCTGAGCAGCACTAGAGAGTTCCTGGAGTTCCTTGGACCCTGATTTCCTTACCTATTTAATATCACAGTCAGCTAAACAACCTTCAAAGTCCCTCCTCACTCTAAATTTAAAATGAAGCATAAAGTCAATCCAGCTCATGGTAAATGTGTGGAGAGAAATAAAAATTTTTGTCCTAGATAGGAATTTTGTGCCATTTACCCAAACTCCTTCTGTAATTTCATTTCCTTTACTGAATTCTATTTCATTTCAGGAGTAAGTTAATAAATATATATATTCTGTCATCAAAGGATTCAGAATCTGGGGGTTACATGAAGTGGTAACAAGACTTGATACAATCACATAAAGTGGGATGCTTTTAGAACTTCAAGTGAAGAAAATCAACTGAATGTCAAGTAGTACTTTTTTTCCCCCTTAGTCTGTTCTCTTTCATTTTGAAAAATTTCAAACCTTCAGAAAAATTGCAAGAATATTACAGTGAACACCAATATACCCTTCACCTTGCAGTACTGTTCTTAAGTACAGACACTACAAGTCCAATTTCCTAGGGGCTACTCCAGTGACCTGGTGCCACCTCCATTTCATAACCCCAGTTAGCATATCCCTTGGCCAGGTACAATGGGGTGTCCAGATGCCTACTTAGGGCTGCAAGGTAAAGCACACAACATTACAGCATTTTCCTATTAAGAATGAGGATGTGTTTCAGCCTTAAACTTTGATATCAGAAACTTCTTTAATGGAGACAGAAATAAAACTGTCTCATATTTCAAGAGGGAAAAGCATGATCTTTGAAAATAGGAAGACTTTGGTCCAAATCCCAACACCTCAAATTCAAGCCGTGTGCCCTCTCTGAACATATTTCTTTGTTCTCAAGAAGGGACATTATAATGTTTGCCTCACAGAAATACTGAGAATTATATGAGATAATGTAAATAGAATGACACGTAGCAGCCACTCAATATTGTTAATTGCTTTACAGTTTACAAAGCATTTTTCCAGAGAGTACTCCAGGAATAGCAACCCTGTGGGATAAACTGGTCAGATATCACAATTCTGGTTTACAGTCATGGAAATGAGACTCAGAGGATTAGGGAAAGAGAGGGGGTCGGAGAAAATTAACACATACTGAGCAGACATGATGAACAGGTAGGTCTATGGGAGGTGACGCTTAGATCACCACTTTCAATGCTCACATCAGCTCCATGAGATTGGTTGTGATATGGCCATTCTAGAGCTGAGGTACTTCAGGCTCAGAGACGCTAATTTTGCCTAAGACCACACGGCAGGCAAGCTAGTTGTAGAGCTAGGTTAACTGTCTAGTTTAAGGGCCTATGTTAAGGGTTTCAGGACTCTGGCTAAGAGTTAAAGGGCCCCACTGAGGGTTTAAGGGCCCTGGTTAAGGGTTTAAGGATGCTGGCTAAAATTTAAGGGTTCCACTGAGGGTTTAAGGGCCCTGGTTAAGGGTTTAAGGGCCCTGGTTAAGGGTTTAAGGATGCTGGCTAAAGTTTAAGGGTCCCACTGAGGGTTTAAGGGCCCTGGTTAAGAGTTTAAGTGGCCAGATCTTCTAGCTCAAAGTCTTGGACCCTTCCTACCACCTCTAGTGAAGGCACATCTCACAACCTTGAGGAATTAGACTATTTCTCCAAGCCCAGTTGGTTCTGTCAGGGAACTCTGGCATCCAGCCCCTTTGAAAAGTGCCCTTCTCAGCAGGCCCATGAGGCACAAGGTGGACACAGCCTGCATATTGAGTAGGTGATGCCTCAGCTACAGGAATCCAATCAGTGGAACCCTGACCAGGTGATTAGGACATTTTAAATAAGGCTACTAATAAAACATATTTATCAGGGAATGTGTATGGGAACTCCTGCATCAGTTGATTTAAAATAATATTTAAACTGCCAATGTTATGTTGTGAACAGGCCGAGGTTGGATGACACAGGCCAAACTGTTGGAGCAAGACAAGGTTATAATTAGACTGTAGCTAAAAGACAATGTTCAAAGATTAGCCCCCTCAAAAGTGTATGATAATGCGGGGGGGGGGGGCGGGGGGAGCAGGTAATTTACACCAGCAGCTGGTTTCAGGCTCTCCCTGGGCTCACAGCTGAAAAAGTTTTATCGCCACTTGGCTGCTCACGTATCCCAGGTCTTCAGCCTCTGACCCAGTGAATGGCCACACTGGTGTCTGCCTTCCTTGGCAGAGCAGCCTGTCTGTGGGGCCAGCACACTCCTGACTGGGCTTTCCCCTAGACGTACTGACTTTAAACAAACCTCTGCGTTTGTTAGTCACACTGGACACAGCCGTATGTTCTATCCACCAACCAGCCTGCACCAGAGATAAAGATGCCCATCGTGACCCTCCTACCAGAAGCCACATGGGAGACAAAGACCAGCTTCATTTCCCATGGTCCAAATTGAAAGAGAAGCAAGAAGGTGCCTACAGGATTTGGAAACTATTAGCAGTAAACCAAATGCAGTATTGTATGAAAAGCAGCACTGAACAGAAATCTGACCGATAAAATAACAGGTGAGAAGAGAAAAAAAAGAGTGAGAAAAATAAGGAAGGAAGGAAAGGAGCAAAAGGTGGGAAGAAGAAAGAAAGCCATACATTTTGAAAACTAAGTTACAGGGGAATGGATGTGGCTCAAGCCGTTGAGCACCAGCTTCCCACATACGAGGTCCGGGGTTCAATCCCCAGCCCCCGTACCTCAAAAAATAAAAGTTAAGAAAAAAAGAAAATTAAGTTACATGTTTCAGGAGCCATGAATTGTGAATAAATTCATAAGAGATAAATGATTGATGGGTGATAGATGGATGTGATTAATCATACATCCATCTATCACTAGGTCTATTCCTCTTTATCTATCTTTGCAGGAATCTTGATCTTCTGGCAACAAGCTCCTTTCCAAAGCATACCACCGTGACACTGCTCATGTATAGGTTTTCCATACCAAACGTCCGGATATTTTCACCCTCGTTCAGACAAAGGAGACCCTGCAAGGCAGCAGACGGCTCTCAGCAGGACTGACACGCCGGCCAGGCCAGGTGGCAGCTCAGAGAACACTCTGTCCAGTTCAACCCCACACAGACTGGCCTCAGAAAATAACTGGTGTTTGTGTTCAACTTTTTAAAAACAAACAAGAGTCATTCAACACACTTCATGGGTTTAATGGGGAGAACTGGCATAGTACTCAAATCCGTGGGCCCCTTGTCAAACACTGCAAACATGCAGGTAGGCTTATCAAGGCTCCTTACCCTTCCAATTCTGTATCAGGTAGGTTCATCTGGGTTACTACAAATGGAAAGTGAAAATCTAATAAATTAAAATGAAGCATAGAAAGGTCACCAGAAAGCAACAAGGAGCAATGTCCCACCTCTGAGTGAATGATGTCCTGCAGAGGGTTAATTTTAGCTTTGGGGGGGGAAGATCCAAAAAAAGACTTCTCAATGTGAATGTCTATTTAAATAAAGATACTCTATTTTGTACTGCTAGATCCATGAGTTTCCTAATTACATAGATAAGTATAGGCAGCAGCAGTATAGTTCAGTGCTGCCTTCTGCAACCAGGAATATGGAAGATTGTTATATGTCACTAGTTATGATCTCCCAGTGATGACGAATGAAAATCCTATTCATCATTTCTAGGATCAACAATCAACACCAGTGTAACAGCAGAAAATGGCATTATTTACCTGGCCCACATCACTGTTGTATGGAATCTGGAGATATAAACACCTCAATCCATTCAGGAATGTACTTTTCTCAATTAAGGTTTTGATGACTGCGTACAATACTGACTTTTACCTTTCTCCATTTGCATTTTAATTAAAATAAGTCCATGTTGATTTCATTTTTATAATACATTACATTTACATTTTCAAAATCTTAACAACTTCTTTTCCCAGGGGTTGCTTTAATATTTAATTTTTACCTTGTTCAGTTACTAGAAAGCACCTCATAGCTTCTTTATTTATTACTTTACTTGAGTTTATTTTTTCTTGACTCTGAAATTATCCATTTGGCAATGACATTATTAATATGTAAAAAGTTCTCATTTCAATTATAAAAGCAAATGTAACCCATGATTATTAAGGAAACTGTTTTGCAAATCAACTATTGTTTATTTCAGAATATAATCAAGTACCACAGGCTGGATTAAAAGCTTAAAGAGAAGGATTTTTTTTCTTGTGATTTAAAATAATAAAGGTAATCAAACCTTCCTGCCAATCTAGGTGATTGTGAATTTAATTACCAGTATATATCATTAAAACAAAGGCAAAGCAATTTCTTTTATACATAATTGAATATTCCTAAAGAAAATTTCTGAATTGTTCTAAAAAATGTCTTTAAACATTAATTTTAACCTGATTGTTTCATTTGTTATGTCTCAGTCGGTAACGTAGAATAAATGACACATTGGGGAGAAGTGCTTCAACAGCAGCAATGGAGAGCATAGTCTCAAGAAAACTAGACAACCCTTGAGGTTTTGAAGGGGTGAAGTAACTCACTCCACGGCTGGTCAGTGGCGGAGTTTCAGAATTCAAAGACAACAATTCCAGAATTTCTTTCTCATTTAATCTCCTTGAAGTTGAGCTTCATTACTTACTGCCTGGCACATAGGAGGTCCTCAAAAATGATGACTAGTAGATTGATGGAATGCCCTAATTTCTCAGAGTCTGGCCTTTGCCTGGGAGAACCTAGCTGCCACCAGAAATAAGACTCTATTCTAGGGAAGCGGCTGTGGCTCAATCAGTGGGGCTCCCGTTTACCATATGGGAGGCCCTGGGTTCGGTTCCTGGGGCCTCCTGGTGGGGGCAGGCCTGCCCGCGCGGCGTGGTTGGCTGACCCAGCAAGCACAGGCAGCAAGGGGGGGAGATAAATGAATAAATAAATAAAAATCTTTAAAAAAAAAAAAAAAGACTCTATTCTTTCCTGCCCAACACCTCTCACAGGTGTGAATTGCTTGTGTCCTCTGAATTATTCATGATCCACATATAATGCTAAGTGTGCTTAAAAAGAGAACTACAGTTCCATTTTTCAAGACAAAGTGGCCTGGTTAATTGGTGAATTAGGCAATATAAGCTTATAGACCAGGCTGATTCACACCAAATAATATATCCATGCCCACTTTTTGAATTTCAGCTTTCAAATAATTTCCCAGTTTCCATTAGGATTAGAAATAGTGGTAAATACAGCAGGAAAGAGAACCATCATAAACATTTCTATCCTATCTGCACAGCAATTACCATCATCTAAAGCGTAGACTATGCTGATTCAAACCAAGGCAGTCTTCCTATGGCTGAGTTAGGCTTTTCCATCAGGTTTTCTAAGCTAACTCAAGGTACGAAAATTCAGGTACCACAGCATCTGTAATTTATGTCATTGGTAAATCTTGTGACACTGCTGCCTTCTTGTACTCTCTCCATTCGTCTTTCTCTTCATCACCTCTCCTCCATCAGATCATTTTCTGGTGGGCAGTTTTTTGAAGGGAATAATCATATGCTAATAGTAAGCCAACATCACTGTATTTTAAATTCAATGTTAGTCAACCAAAATGAATTGAAAAGCAGCATCAGTGGTTTGAGGGTACTAAAAATAAGCTGTTGCATTTGCTGAGTTCTCAGAATTAAAACCACAGGCGGTCAACTTGTTGCTGCTCCTAATAAGATGTGACTGCTCTGCCCCACTGGCTGCTATTACCAGAAACTTGAACTGTAGCATATGCCTAACAACCCAGTGCTTTTGATCAGTTGAAAGTAATCAAGAAAGGAAGTGCCACTTCCCTGGAACCAAACCTGCCACACACACACATACTCAAAGATAATAGATGCCTTTCAGGTGATCCCTTTGTGCCACATCACAACTGTACCTTAGTCAAACTCACCTTGCATTTATGGTTTAATTAGCCACACATCTATAGATACGTTTTCCTTTATGCCTGGTGTGCTCTCCAATGCCTCGAACATGGTGCTTCTTCCCCTGAGTTTAGTTTTTGGACAATTAAAAAAACACAGTACAAACTGGTGATAAATAATATAAATATATTGAGCATTTCCATTAGGACTTCAAGATCTCCTTGACCCCTGCCTACTACACACTATACTAAATGTCTTATCAGCTATCCTGTTACGGTTTGTCATTAAAGTTTTCAATGACCAGAGAGGTAGAGGAATTTTTTTTACCTAATGCATCATTCTGATTAGAAACCTGTCATACTCAGAAACCAGTGAGTCTGCTTCTATTGATTCCTACTCCTTCAGACTCATTAGCAATTTTTTTCTCTTCAATTAGACCCGCTTGCTGATCAACCATAGAAAAGCTGAAATAAGCCATCCATTTGCTCAGCCACACTTAAAAGGAAAAAGAAAAAAAAAAAAGCATGGCTGGAAAGTAAAATTACAAAGAGTATTACATAAAAATTTTAAAAAAATCCCAGAGGCCACTTAGGAAACACACATAAGCAGATATGTAAACAGGCAGAGGTCAGAGGCTGCGTCCGACCTCCCTTTCCCTGTCTAATCCGCTTCACTCAGGACCAGAAAGACGCAATCCCTTCTCTCCTTCTGTCTCAAAACCATGCCCCAAGTCTGTGCCTTCATGGAGCTAATTTCGAAAACAAACAAAGAAAATCAAGTCTGCGAGAAGCAAGGGCTTGTTTCCCTTTCCTTGGGATTTGGGCTTTCAGGGTAGCGGGAGTGGGCGCGGCGCCGCAAGCAGGTCCGGCTTCACCCAGCCTTCCCCGGCCCACCAGCCGCGGTTTCAGCGGCGCCAGAAAGTGTGCGCCTGCCCTGCTTCTTTCGCTTCTCTCCTGCTGCGTCCCAAGTCCCCAGAATATCCGCGTCCCCACACTAAGGGCGCCACCGCTCTTCCACCTCTGCGCTGTCAGATGTCAGGCGCGGAGGTGCTGTGGGCACTGATGTGCTGGCAAACCAAACAAGTGTCACACCGGACGCCCCGCCACCCCTCACTCCAAGAGAGCGGGCGGAACGGCTACAGGTAGGCTCTATCCATCCCAGGGTGTGAGGGCGCCCAGCGAGAGACCCAGCTGGGCAGCCGCGCCCGACGGGCTGAAACTCACCAGAGGAGACCGAGGAGCCGGACAAGCTGGAGTTGCTGGACGCTGCCATCTCCACGCGCCCAGAGCGTCGCTGCTGGCTCAGCCCCGGTGCGGGCGCCGCCGCCGCTGCCCTCGCCCGGCCGCTCGCAGCCTCCGCGGCCCCCAGCCCATGGCAAAGTCCTGGGGACGCGCAGAAAGCACCAGCCTCCGGACTCTGCCTGCACTTCCTGCTCCACCAGATGACGCGCTGCTGCCGCCGCTATTTATTTGTGGTTTCCGTCCCTCTTGGCGCCTTTGCAGCTTTTCTCCGGGTGTCGAAGGGTACGTGGGTGCAAAGAGAGGCCGAGTGCGGCCGGGACGGGCTGGTCACGGCTGCAGCCGAGCCCCAGCTGCCTTCCGCGCTCCGTGGCGCGCGGTTGGGACGAGGGTGCCCGGGCGGCCCAGAGCCGCCCCACCAATTCCCTGCACCCTCCCTTAGGCTTCCGCCTCCCCCGCAGCACTTTGAGCTGCCCGGGCAAAGGCGGCGAGAGACAGACAGACAGAGCGACCTCCCCCTTCTCCCTCCGCCCTAACTCGGCTCTCACGCACACAAAGGAAGGAGAGGAGACGCGGGATCTAGGGGACTGGTTCAGCTGCGGCGGGCTTGACAGCTCGTGCGACTGGTGCTGGAGGAGGCTGGGGACTGGAGTACGGGGGGAGACTGGACCGGGAAGCGGGGCCCAGAGGTGCAGGGGAGGCTGCTGGGGGGCGCGGGGCAAGCGCGCTTTGGTGTGCAGCGCTGCTTCAAGGTTTTGAAGGCGACAGGGGAGTGGAGAGTGGGAGGGCAAGGTGATGGGGCTCCAGGCTCCCAGCCTGGCCCAGGAGCAACGAGGCAGCGGGGGTGGGGTATCCAAAGGGCGAAAGCAGGATCACTAAGGACACGTGCTAGGGAGAAGGGGACCTGGAATGCCAGAGAGACTGTGGAGTGCCTTTTCCACTCCCCACCAAATTGTCCTTTGTTGCCCTAGAGCTGATGGTCCCTGCCCTGCTAGGAGATGCTTTCCAAAAACCACACTGAAAACGTCAGGAAGCCAGTCCTGCTGCACTCATGTACCCCAGCCACGGACAGTGCCCAACTGTCCATTGGGCTTTTGAGGTTGACCATCAGAAAAATAGAGACATTCCAAGTGTGTCCTCCGGCCCACACAAAGCCAGGTGTCAAAGAGAAAGGTTCTCTGACCGCAGAGGATCCTCACAAAAGATGTGAGACTTGGCAAGAGGTCTGGCTGTGCCATTTCAGGATAAACCGCTTAAGTGTGTGAGAGAATGGGACCTGAGCACAGGGGTGTGTACCTTCCCCCTGTATTTAAACCTAAATTAATTTCACTGGGAGGAAATATTGTGAAGATTTTTTAAAGTCTATTTCACGCTCCCAGCAGGGCAATCGGTTCTCTCAATCCTGAAGCAACTGAAAACTGTGAAATTTGAACAGAAATTGTTAGATCAAAGGAAAAAGCAAACATTAAAGGAATGAAAGTACTCTCATTATATAGCAAAATGGAAAGTGTTCACATTGGGGTAGTTCAATTTTTAAAAACATGGTTAAAAGGACATAGTTAATTTAAAAATTATCAAGAGTGACATAGGAATAGCAGCCAGGTCCCAGGGGGTCCACATCAACCAAGCACCTAACATACAGTGAATAATAAATGTTAAATAATGACAATATGCACCCTCATCACCGTTTATAGGTGATTTCAACTTTTTTTTTTTTTAATTCCCTCCAGGATTTCATCCCAGTGTATGTTCCCAAAAAGGCTCACTTAAAAAAAAAAATGCAGGTTGCTGAATATTTAAGGGCTCATGAGCACTCTCCAGCCACATGGGACTGTGTTGTCCTGACCCTTATTTGCATGGACCTTGGGACATCAATGCCTGTATGAGAGCCACCCCCTACTTCCCCAATTTTTCTTCTTTTTGTGCAGTGCAACCTTGATATTGCCTAAGCCCAAGTCCTTCAGGGACATGTAGCCCACCATGCCCTTGACCTCCTTATTAGACACACAACTTCCTGTTTTCCCAGAATTCTTGTGATGGAAGGCAACATGTAATTGTTTGACTGGTAAACTATCTATCCCTCCACATCTTTAGTTGGTGGACTATGTGACTTGGCTCTGTCATCTAGCAGGTTCGTTGCCAGCAGGGTGATGAAGCCAGACAACATCTAGATTCAAACCCTGGATCTGTCACCTATTGGCTGTGTGACCTCAAGCCAGTTACTCTCACTGAACCTCAGTTTCTCCATCTGCAACGTAAACCCTGATAATACCCATCCGTAGGGTGTTGTGAACGTTGAATGAGAAGATATGTGGAAAGTCACTGAGTATCTGTGTAAACTTCATGTTTCATAAATGATTGTAAATAGTTCACTTGAAAGACTGAGTCTGTGATTTGCACAACTTTCACTTTTTCTGTTACAGCCAATCAGCAGTGACTTGTTCTACCAGTGGAAATGTTTGATCTTCTGCCAAAGGTACAGACCTTTCTTGTCTCAAATTGAGCAGTAGGCAACAGTTTCATTACTCATCTCTGAAGTCTCACAAAAGGATGTCAAATTCTATTTTTGCAGTTTGGATAATATTTACCTTCTCAGAGCTTTATGATCATTAATTAGAGAGAGTAAAGCAGGGTCCTGTGAAGCTGATTATTTTTTATTATCCCAAATTGAGAGATGAAAAGAGAGGGGCACTTGCTACGAAGACACTACTCCAAGGCCACCCTGTGCTGTACAAAAGCAGAAAAAGATGGAGACCCATTTTTTTTTTTCCTCCTGGGTCCAGGAGAAAGGATTCAAGGCCAACAAGCATGCTTGCTGAATAGAGACATGGTGACTGGGGAGACAACCCATTGGTAAAAGATGGACAATAACTCCCAAGCCCATTATCTTGAAGAACATACAGAATGCTCCAGGTGCAGAACTAAAATCTGAAAATCGGTTGATAATTTGGATTGTTAAACCCATAACCAGTGGAGAAAACTCAGCAGGCATGATTGCTCACTATCATTTTCTTAGATTCAGAAACCTAAAGGATTACTGCTCCTTGCAACATGTGAAATATCAGTAAATTTGGCTGAAACAGTATGCTAACTACCTCCTCAGTAGGCCCAGGAACCCTTCTGTGGATCCACCAAAGAATTTCTCCAAATGAAACAATAAGGAAATTAGTTCATATGTTTTATTCATTCCGGTAATGGCATTAATTCTGGGCAATCCCCACTTGCCAGTGGAAAAGGGAATTTTGGTAACTACCACAATCTTACGTCTACTTGAAAAGTAGGGTTTTAATTTTAGGCATTTCTACTCTCTTTCTTCAAATATTAAAAGACTCTTATGGGGGAAAGGAGACATTTAGAATTTGGCCTATTTAGGATTAATAATTACCATTGTGTTTTTCTTGGTTTCTACCTAGTACTCAAAGCCATGTAACCGTCCCTTTCTAGACCTGTTATCCCCTTCATAAATGCGACCCTTTTGCACCATGCCCTGTACTGCTTGAGGCTGGCAGCACCAGCCTTTTCCAGTATCTTCTCTACTGCACCTATAAACTGTGATGAGGGTGCATATTGTCATTATTTAACATTTATTATTCACTGTATGTTAGGTGCTTGGTTGATGTGGACCCCCTGGGACCACGTATGTGAGGGTTCAACAAGAAGACCATTTTTTTGGAGAATCTTCCCTGATTCCCAAGCCAGAAGCAAGCTCTCCTTCTGTAGTCCCTCTAGACCCTCTTCTGTACTCTGAATCGGTGGATGTCATACTCTTCTTTTAATGGAAATTTCAGGACATAGTTTGTCTCCCTCCTCCCTGAAAAGCTCCCTGAGGGCAGCACCCACTTCTGCCCAGGCCTCTATCCTCCACCATGCTTTGCACAGAAAAAGTGCTCAGTAGATACTGATTGAATAAATGAGTAAACGGACAAAGGAATGAATCCATAAATGTTCTCATGGAAGCCAATTAATTTTCACCTCAGAAGCTGTGACCACTGAGTAGCAAGATGATGAGTAGCTCATCTGGAGCGCAGTGAGGTTGATGGACGTATAATGGCACTATCTTTGCTCTGAACCAGAAAAATTGAAATGGGGAAAACATAAGGAAAAAATTTTAATGGAGCAACTGTTTGCAGGCCTCCCCTCCCCCCACCATCATCGACTGTTACAACTTAGGCAATTTATTGTTTACAGGGTAGCTCTAATGTTGCTGTAATTTGTTTATTTTGCTTTACTTTCCTTTGAAGTATAAAAGCAGACATGAAAACACCGCAGGGTGAACGTGACTGTCACGGTTGGAGCTGTGCTCTCACTTTGAGGCACTCTGGGGTGTTTCTTTATGAAGGTCATTCTCCTTCTCTGCACTAAGCATGGAATGAAATATTTCTTACTTTCAAGATTAATCCAGTGGCCTGCATTCACGGGAGAATAGTGGGGCTATTTGTCAACTAGCTTTAAATATTTTATGGCGAATGCTCCACTGTACCCAGAAAATTGGTCTTTTTGCCATCAGTTTCTCAACATCAATATACTCTTTGTTGTAGTGAGAAATATTTCCCTTCGTAGCTTAAACCCTATTTCTAATACAAAGATACCTATTTCTGCTAAAGGGAAAACATTGGTTCTTCTGAGGGTAAAGCCAGACTAATCTAGAGGCAGACGCTGAGAAACACTCCATTTCCTCAGATGAGGTGCCCAGGCAGCCCCGCGTCAGGTTACTGAGCAGACAGCAGGTAGCAGCTCTGCTCCAAACAAAGACTCCACACCTGGGGTGCAGACAAAGGGAGGCAGCCTCGGCTCCCAATTCCTGGTTCACATCACCCGCTGTTTGGGGACCCCTAGTGGCGACATACGCCACAGGCACAGGTGTTCCTGGATCTTCTCCCTGAGCTACAGCGGGTCCAGGGACACTTGCATCAGTTTCCTGTTCGGTCACTTAGCTTGAGAGGGTCACATGCACACATACACACGCTCCTGCCACCCTGTCTGCTCCAACTTCTTTGACTGAAAAACAGAGAAAGAGAGAGGGGGTGGGGCAAAGAAAAAGAGAGAGGGAGAAATGAGGACTTTTCTTTCTGAAAAAATAAAACAAAACAAGTAAAACAAAAAACCCAAACAGACAGTTGATGGAGTTCAGACACCCTTTGCATATGCCGTATTCTGCACATTGTACCTTCTGGGTTTATTCCTTTACATTTCAGATTACATAAATATTTTTCTGTCCTCAATGTCCTGAGAGAAATCCAGGATAAACTAAAGTGAAACGACTTCTAAGCATGGTCTTGGGCAGAAGTGTGGAATGAGTTGGGTTTTCATGTCTCCTGAGGTACCTATGACTTTATGCTCTTTTTTTATTATCAAAACTTGCTTTCAGAAATGTATCCCATGGATTTATTGTCCGCTAACTGCCCATTCATTTATTCATGTATTCATTCACTTGGTAATGTTTATGGGGCACTCCTATGTGCCAAGGAGTGCACTGGACACTGGGAATACACAGGAAGAAAACTACCTCCTTGTCCTCAGGGAATCTGCAGCAGAACGCCTTCCACCCTTCTCCTTGGGACATCTACATCTCAGCTGGAACAGGGCTTAGAGCCACAGGAATGACTCTTATTGGGTAATTCCAATTACCCAATATCATGTGTGCTAGGGATAACTTTCTTCACAGCCATTTTTCTTTTTTGTTGTTTTTAACAAAACCTCCAAAATCAAGCCTCAAAGTCTATTTCTAGATAACTAGCATTTTCTAATCCACTGTTTTACCTTGTCAGACTGAGAATTAAGCAGATACTCTACCCTGTTGTGTGCCCTCACACCCCAGAAAAAGTTCTGAATCAATATTTTCATTTCTTTCCTTGTTTCAACACTGAAACAGAAACAATCTTATTTTTTAAGGAGGTAAGGTAAATGAGCATTGGAGGAAAGCTAATAAACAAAACATCTGGGAAAAAAAGCTCTTTTGCTAATATTGTAGATCGTTTGTAAAATGAGACTTGAAGAAGTGATTCTGGAAAATTTTAGTATGCATCTTTAGAGTCAGACAGACCCAGATTTGAATCCCAGTTTATCATTTAATAGCTGTGTGACCTTAGACAAATTAGTTAACCTTAGTTATCCCCACTTTCCATCTTGGGAAACTGAGGCAGGAAACTTAAATAGCATCTTAATCAAATACATAACAATGCTAGCAATAGGAATTATCATCTCTACTTTTTTTTTTTTTTTTTTTTTTTGGTTAAGAAAGCCAAAAACAAGAGAGTGTAAATAATTTATTAAGGTTACACAAAGTGATTTGAACCTAGATTTGGGCAATTCTTTTCATAATACACTAAAATAAAATTTACCCTTTAGTTTATGTTTGAAGTTTCTTTCTTGGCTTGTTTTTTGTTTGTTTGTTTTGGTAAATATTTTCTATTTGGACCCAAGAAGCTATTGTCATTATTGTCATTTTCCTTACCTAAAACCCAGACCTCTGGGTGGGCCAGGCTCCAAAGAACACACAGGGCTTGCTTGTGCTCCTGACTGTAGGGGCCCAGGTAGAGACAAAGTGTTAAGAAGACTAAAAAGGTATTTGCCTAAGTGAGGGGATTTTGAGAAACCACAAATTTTCCCTTATCAAAAACTTCATCAGGGGGTCGGATGTGGCTCAACTGGTTGGGCGTCCGTCTCCCATATGGAGGGACCTGGGTTCGATCCCCGGGACCTCCCGGTAAAAAAACAAATAAACAAACAAAAAAAACAACTTCATCCTACACAGCCTCCAGATGCTGGAGTTTCCATAATTAGAGCTTCCACTCCTTTGACATAAGGAAAAGTGCTGTGAACACCTGTTATAATTCAGTCGCCTCTGGGGGACCTAAGACATTAAACCAAATCACCATTTCACCTGAATGAGGCTTTCTTTCCCAAAAGCTGCTTTTAATACTAAGGGGAGGATCAACACATAGGACAGGGCTGTGCAACGTTTAATGTGTCTATGAATTACCCCAGGGATCTTGTTAAGATGCAGATTCTGACTCAGTAGTTCTGGGGTGGGCCCCAAAGGCTGTGTCTCTAAGGTGGGGCTGCTGGGGCTACTCTATGTGGACCACACATTGAGTAACAAGTGACCTAGGACAATGGCTGCACATTGGAGCAACCCAGAAGACTTTTCAAAACTCTAATGCCCAGGCTGCACCCAAGAACGATCAAATCAGAATCTGGGGTGATGAGAGGGACTGGATTCAGAGGAAGTAAGAGATTACAGTCTCGAAGGGGTCTGCTTGAAATGGCGAGGACTAATGTTGCTTAATAATTTTGCCAGGGCTGTCAAGGCTTCTTAAAAGACTATGTAACCACAGCCATCATGACACAAAAAGATCGAATATGATATAACATTAGCACTAAATTATTTGATCAACATGGGGACTATTCTCCAAATTTTAGTCCACGTTATGATTTTTAAAATATATTTCTCAATCAGTAAGCATAAACAACATGCACTTATTTTAGACTCCCCTGCCCCCGCAAGAACAGCCAGCTGTCAGTTGAGGCAGATGTTTCCCGGCAAATCCACTCTATCATTTCTCAATCAGAAAGAAGATTAGAAATGGGATTTTCAGCTCAAATGGGGTTGAAGGGTGATGTTTATGCCAGAGAAATACTTCACGCCATAGCTAGAAAAATTGCTTTGGGGGAAAAATTACTCAGCCTCTTATGTGTTCTGAATATATGAAAATGAAACCCTCAGCTCGGAAAGAGGTGGCATCATAGGTAGTCTGATGGTGGGAATAGCAGAGAGGCAAAAAAGTATTTTAGCTGGCCCTTTTTTTTTTTTTTTTGTAATGAGTTGTTTTGTTTGTTTGTTTTTTCAGCTGGCCCTTTATACCTGAAGGATTTATCCTCATCCAAATAAACTCCCATTCCTCGGGGCTAAAATTGAAAGGGTGGCAAGTTATGTAAAATATTTACAGTGGTTAAATCAAGGTAATTTTTTTTTCACTTTTTATAGTCTTCAAGATTTTCTAATTTTTCTATGATGAACATGTATAATTGTGGATAAAATTGTGTGTTATTAAAAGTTTAACATGAACAAAAAAAAAAGATGTCTTTTTATACCACAAGCTTCTGTACTTCAGAGCAATGCTTCTAAAACTTTAGAGTACGTAAAAATTACTTAAAGAGCTGTTTAAAACTCAGATTCTTGGGTTCCCACCTTAGGGATTCGGATTCAGCAGGTTTTTGGGTGGGGACTGCACTTCCAACAAGCAACCTGGTCATGCTGAACCTGCTACATCACGGATACTGCTTGGAGTTGTGAGATTTAAGGTCACTATAACGTTATCCCAGCCATTTTCTAGGGGACAATCATCTACTCTCTCCTCCCTGTTTTCCTGAGCCCTTGTTTATACATCCAATATAGCACTTTATTTATTTCTAAAAGATTTATATTTCTCTCCCTGTTACCACCCATCCCCCTTCTGCCCGTTGTTTTTCCGTTCCACTGTTTGCTCTCTGTGTCCATTCGCTATGTGTTCTTCTTTGTCTGCTTGTCTTCTCTTTAGGCAGCACCAGGAACTGATCCTGGGACCTTCTGGAGTGGTAGAGAGGTATTCAATCTCTTGTGCCTCCTCAGCTCCCTGGTCTGCTGTGTCTCTTATTGTCTCTCCTCCATGTCTCTTTTTGTTGCATCATCTTGCTGCACCAGCTCTCCACTCGGGCCAGCACTTTGTATGGGCCAGGTCTCTGTGCGAGCTTGCCTTCACCAGGAGGCCACGGGACTCGAACCCTGAACCTCCCATATGGTAGATGGGAGCCCAGTTGCTTGAGCCACATCCGCTTCCCTAATAGAGCACTTTTAAAAAATTAATTCTGTATGCTTTGCAGGTGTCTTTCTGTTTGCTTCTCTCATGCCATGGTAAGATTCTGGAGGACAGTAAGGATGTTTTACCATTTTTGTAACTCCTTTCCCTAGCCCAAGAACCTTTCCTGTAACAGAATCTGAAAAAATGTTTGTAGAATCCAACTGAGTGTTTCAACTTTGTTCTGGTTTCTCGAACCATTTAAAGGAGCAGGCTTTTCCATATGAAAAGGCAGGAAAAAGATTCACACAATAGGACCCTGTCCAATACATTTTTTTTTTTAAGATTTTATTTATTTATTCATTTATCCCCCCCTTGCTGCTTGTGCTCGCTGGGTCAGCTAACCACGCCATGCGGGCAGGCTTGCCTTTACCAGGAGGCCCCGGGAACTGAACCCGGGGCCTCCCATATGGTAAACGGGAGCCCTACTGATTGAGCCACAGCCGTTTCCCTGTCTAATACATTTAATTTTTTGTAAGCCTAACTCCAATCCTCCTTGGGATAGTCATATTCAAGAACCTAAATACTTCATACCCTCCTCTGGCATGAAGGCTTGGTCTATTGGATGCTGGAAACCTGAAGGGCCACTGAGCTCAATTTATATTTCCAGGCATGTGGATGTATAAAATTGTGAAGACAAAGTGTTTGAGTAATGAACTGACTTTTTCAGTTTTCATCCAGTTGTGTGATATTGGATAAAAACACCTTAGGGTTATATATGGATAATATGGACCCAACTTGTCAAGTAACTGAATTTGATGATCTGACAAGGCTTATGAAGAAGTCTGAGCAATATTACAACTTTATGCATTTCATTTTGATCCGAGTCTCCTCATTCCCATTCCTCTACACCCATTGTGTCATACCACAATGAGTAGCTTTCATTTCTTAATGCTGTTTGCATCTTATTTTATTATTGCTAGACAAAACACTAGCAGGTTAATGCAATTCTTTTAAGGCATCCAGAATAGAAATCTTCCACCACTGCTAACCTTCCACTGCCCTCCTATTTTTCAAACTCTATCATTACCTTCTGTTTTGTAGAGTATCCTGTCACAGTCTCATAATAGAAGTTCAGCTTGTTTGCATATGCATTTGCATGTCTTCATTAAGAGTAAGACAGCAAAGTGATTAATGAGTGTTATTTCTCATTTTGCAAAAGGAATACTCTCTATTTTTTATATGCCATATTCAAAGCACTGAAAGAAATAGTCATGTTAGCTTAATATCAAATCATTTACAGTATTTATGTTCTTTAAATTTTTTTCTTATAAAGTAATTCATGCTTACTACAGTCTTGTTAGAGGTAAAAAAAGAGATGAGTAAAAGAAAAAAAAAAAACCATCCATATTCCCACCACTACAAATAAGTACTTTAATATTTTTGTTGTATTTTCCCCTTGTGGAACTTATCAGTTTAGCAGTCTGCTTTTTTTTTTTTGGTTTACATTATGTAGGAACGTGAATATATGTGTAGACAAAAAATTTCTTAGGGTCTATATCGAAATGGTTATCTCTGAGTGTTGGAATTATCAATGCCTTTAATTTTTCTGTATTGTCTATTTTTTTTAAATGACATGTTTCACTTTTATAATTGGAGACAATAATAGAGCTGCTTTCGTTTGGGATGGAGTTATACGAATATTTCTCCATATCATTATATAGTCTTAACATAATTTTAAAGGCCATATAAAAATCCGTTGTATACATCAACAATACTTTATTTAATCAGTCCTCTAGTGATTGAAATTTAAGTTGTTTCACATTTTTTGCTCTTTGTAAATTATGCTGGGATAAAGATCCTTACCCACAAATCTGTATGTGCCTTTCTGTTTATTTTGTCAGGCTTGGTTGTAAGTTAAACAAATCAGTGGCACGGCCTCCAGCTGCACAACTCTAGAGGGCACCAGACACAACATATTCTACGTAAATGATGCCCCCAGGACCCCAAATCCAAAACAATCTGTTTGATTACTAGTGAGATTAAACTTTTTGCTTATATCTATTTGTCATTTGTATTTCTTCTTTCGCAAATTGCTGGTTCATATCTTTTGCCAAATTTAAAAAAAATAACAATAACTAGCAAGTATTGAGCCCCGGTCACTGCACTAAGGGTTTCACGTGTATGATTTTACTTACTCTTCTCAATTACACCATAAATAGTTGTTTTTATTAGTTCTGTATTACAAATTAGAGCTCTAAGAGATGGATAGAAGTTACAGATCTTGCCCAAGGTCAAACAACAAGCCACAGAGCCCAGATTTGAACTCAGGTCTGTCTAATTCCAGAGCCTGAGCTCTTAATCACTGAACTATAGTGCCTCAGAATTGGTGTTTGCATGTCCTTCTTATTATTATTGTTATTATTGTTGATAATAACTCTTTATATAGTAATTATAATAACTTTTCATTGGTGGAATTTATAGCAAAGGTGTTTTTTTTTTTCTTTCATGGTTTATAATTCTTTTAATTTTCTGTTGGATTTGATTTGCTGTTTTTTTTTTTTGTTGTTGAGAATTTTTGCAACTAGAGTCAGAAGAGATATTGGTCTCTAATTTTTTTTTGTAGAGAATTTTTAAAATTTTATTTTTAAAGAAGACTTAGTGTAGCAAAGATGTTTTTATTGGCCCATTAGCCTTAACTTGCCACTCATGGAGAATTGTCTTTTTTCATATCAATTTATGTGACACTTCTTATATTAATGATACTAACCCTCTGTCACCTTTTAAACAACATTTTTAATTTGATTCATGACATTTTGATGCTCATGGATTTTATTTAAATGATATTACTAAAATGCTTGGTATGAAAAGATATTTTCCTTTCTAATAAAAAAGCTATTGGGGAATAGAAACAAAGTATTCACTGCCTTTTGGAAATTAAGAATTGAACACTTTTAGCGATATGTGACTATATGGGAGTAAATTATCTGCATCATTAATGAAGGGGCATCTTAATTCTCAGTAATGCTTCCACATTCTTTGCAGGGAAAAATAATAACTTGGAAATGCAAGATGAATAACAAAGATAAATCAAATACTTCGCAATGTAAGTTATTTTAATTCTTTCAAAAGAAGGTGATATTAGTTTAAGTTTGTAATACAGAAGTTAATTTGCTGGAGATAACAAATAAATCCTCACATGCATTAACTCATTGAAGGTTTTGCAAAGAATAGAAAAAAACATGAACTTAGTGAGTATTAAGTAGCCCCATCAAATGGCCTATTCTTAACTATGCTTTGCATTTATAGGATAAAAAATAGCCATTAAGTGCTTTGCAATTTGAGAAATCAAGACGTGGTAATCATGGATTACCTCTATTACCTCTATTGAACAATGGAGATTATTTAGTCACATATCAGAATAATTCTATTTGGAAAAAAGAAAAGAAAAAATTCTATTTGGCAAAGGATACATATCAAGAAAATCTTGAGATATTAGTGGCTGGTTTGCTCTTGCTGCTGAAGGAGACAGGAAAAGTATGGGAGGAATTCTTCCCTCCCATCCCAAGATTTTGTGTGGATTAGTGGGTTCCCAACATCTGAGGATGGTCAAAGAACTCTTATACTGCATCTCTCCACCAAGGTTGACTGAGGGAGGCTGATGTTGGCAGGGAGGCAGAAGTGATCTTACTATGGAGTGAAAAGCACAAACTTCCCCACGACTTGGGGAGGGGTGAGGATGGTGGATTCTGAAGGATGGCAAGCCATGCCCACTCCTACGCATTGCTCTGAGAGGGGATGGGATCTTCTGAAGGATGTCTCCCAGATGCCACTGTGACCTACACAAAAGCCTCCTGTTGGGGCCTGGTAAAAATGAAAAGGAGGTGATGCTTCGGAAGGGAACACGAGGACTTGAAGAATGCCAGTGCAAGACTGAAAGACCGGCTCCCCTTTGCTGCCACCATGAAGGAGGCAGAAGGACATGAAACCAGGACCTGAGGTGGTAGAAATTCTTCTTAGCTCTGGTAGGTGGGGTCCCAGCCAGATTATTTGATTGTTAAAAGTAAAATGACGTAATCACTTTTCACCACAAATTGTGGAATTAATTACTGCCAAATTAGATAGCCATTCAATAGATATTTATTGAGCTCCTACTATGTGTCAGGCATAGTTACAGATGCTAAGAATATAATTGTGAACAAATCCCTGCTTTCAAGAAGTTTATGCTCCAGTAGGAGACACAGATAATTATCAAGAACAAAAAAGGGATAACTCCAAATATTGAAAACTGGATGAGCGTAAAAAGGGCTATTTCAATAAAGTGATAAAGGCAGAGGAGAAGTTTGTTAATGAGTCCAGGTAAGACCTCTCTGAGGATGTGACATTTCAGTGTATACCTGATCTTGCAGGTCTAGCAGAGAGAGCAGCAAATCCAGAGGCTTGAGTCAAACATAGTTGAGCGTGTTGGAGGAACGGGAAGAGTGCTGGTAGAGCAAGGGAGAAAGGAATGATACAGGGGCCAGAGGAAGATCAGATCAGAGGGCGAGCAGGGGCCAGATCATGGCAGCCAAATAGGTCACTGTTTCATTTCTACACACCGTGGGAAGCTCCGAAGGCTTTGAAGTAGGTGGTGGTTTGCTCTGATTCACACTTTATAAAGCTCATTCTGGCTGCTGTGGAGAAAGAATAATAAGGAGAACAAGAAGAGAGGTAGTTAGGAGGCTATTTCAGTGGTTTAGAAGAGAGAGATTGGCAGTGTTTACAGAGGAGGATGGCAGCAGTGGAGATGGTGAGACACAGTTATATCTGAGACATAATTTAAAAGTTTGGGTGGAGCTGATGACAGTTGTTGATGAGATGTGAGATATGAGGGAGAGAATCATCAAGATGACTCCCAGTTTTTTGCCTGAGTGACTAAGTGATTGGTGCTGCCATTTGCTGTGATGGTGAAGACTTGAGGAAGGGTGGATTTGGTATGGGGTGGAATCAGTAGTTCTGTTATGGACATGTGAAGTTTGAGGTGCCTATTAAACATCTAAGGAGATGACAAGGAGCAGTGTTTGGGGAGAGGTCTGGGTTGGATATACAGATTTGGGTTAAAGATGGACAGATGAAGAAATGGATGAATAGATAGGTAGATGTGTGATTAGATGGGTAGTGTTTAGGAGGAAGGAGGGTGGGGACAGTGGGAGAATTGGATGGATAGACAGATAGATACGATAGATATATAAATGACAGATAGGTGGATGATAGATGATAGATAAATGACAAAAGATAGATAGATAGATAGATAGATAGATAGATAGATAGATAGATAGATAGATAGATAGATAGATAGAAGGGAGAGAGAGATGTGAGAAGGGAAAGGGAGGGAAAATGAGGGAGGGATAGAAGAAGCCAGTCAACTCAAGAAAGAATAAGAGCTCCTGTATAGATATAATAACTTCAAGTAATCTGAAGATGAGAAAGGAGTAAGTTTTCCAGTGAACACAGTTTCTTAATGTCTCTTTGCTAGAAGTTATTGTTAACTAAGCTAAAAATATTTTACTTTAAGCAGATAATATTTTGTTTCTCCTTCTATGCTTTTTTCATCTTGCTATCTTTTGCATTAACTTTTTCTCATTCCATTTTTCCTCTCTATTCACTTGAGGGTTTTATAAGAATTATTTCTTTTCATTTAAAACTTATACTAGAAATTATAACAGTTAAGAAATGCTATATCTTTACCATTCTGACCAACAGCATATGGACATGAGGCTATTTTGACTCTGGTTACCTGGCTTCCTATTTATTTGGTCTTTTTGTAGTATTTTAGCTCATTCTTGATTTTTAAACACAAGAATTTATACATCAGCATTGTTTTTACACTGTCAGTGTTTCTTTTGAGTTCAATGTTTCCCATTTTCTTTGCTCACAATTTTTCTTGCACTTCAAACCTTCCTTCTGTACTCTTTTTTCTTCTTCCTAAAGAATATTTTTTAAAGTTCTTTATGAACTTTCAATTTTTTCAATTTTTGTCTGAAAACGACTTTATTTTGTCCTTCCCTTTGAGTAAAAATTTAACTTTGTATAGAATTCAAGCTGGCAGTTAACTTCTTTCAGCATTTTGAAGATATTATTCCATTGTGTTCAGATATATTTTCTTCTGAATAAGAAGTCTACTATTAGTCTAATTATTATTCATTTTAGATAATCTTTTCTTTTTTGTTGCTTTGAAGATTTCTTTTCCCTCGAGCGGGTGTAGCTCAGTGGTTGAGTGCCTGCTTTGCATGTATGAGGTCCTGGGTTCAATTCCCAGTACCTCCTAAAAAAAAAAAAAAGATTTTTTCCCCCTGTTTGGTGTTAGGGCAAGGGATTAAGGGAGTGGTTCTGAAGTTCTCCTACAGTGGGTCTAGGCATGGTTTTATTTTTATTTATCCTGCCCAGGACTCATTGGCTTTCTGAATCATGTTTTCTTTCTATTTGAAAAATAGCCATTATCTCTGAATATTGCCTATTCTCTCCTTCAGAAACCACAAGGAGTTAGGCATATGTTAGACCTTCTCATTCAATGTTCCCTTCTAAAACTTTTTGCCATTTTTTTAAATTAGAGAAGCTGTAGGTTTGCAGAAAATCTTGCATAAAATATAGAGTTCCCATATACCATACTATTATTAATACCTTGCATTAGTACAGCTCATTTGTTACAATTCATCAAAGTCCTTCATTGTTTCCTAACCTCTCTTTCTTATTTTTTGTTTTTCTTGGCTCTACTGTGGGTAATTTATCTTCCCACATTCCCAAATTAGTTGACTAATTTTCTCTTTTGCTTTTTAACTATTGACTAAATATCAATTTATCTAACCTGCTGTTTATCAAATAGAGTGTATAAATTCCATTAATTTTTTTTTCATTCTTAGAATTTTATTTGATTAGTTTTCAAATCTCTTGGGTCATTTTTCATAGTCTATTGTTGCTTGATCATATTTTCTATTCTCTTTCATAATTCTTTAGTCGTTGGGCTGAGTATCTTCTTTCTGTCCCTTCCAAATCTACTCTCTGCCCTCGTCCACCCAGCTCTGTGCCCCAAGAGGCTAACTGGTCTGGACTACAAGGATGGATTCCCTTGTCCCCATAAGTTCCTGCCCTTCCCCCGGTAGAAGCTAAACTCTTTTTGTATTGATGCAGCATCCAGGCCCTAGAAGTGTTTGCTTGTTTTTTGTATTTGTTTTGTTTTGTTTTTAAAGGGTAGGCAAGGGAGTAGAGTTTATTACGAAACAAGAAAACTGGAAATGAGGTAAGTATACAACCCAAGACATGGGTTGCGGGCGTGCTGCAGTGAGAGACTGAGGGACACCCACGAGGAGCCCCAAGTTAGGTCTTTTTAAGAGCTTTTCACCTCCCCCTCCTAATGTTGGGGAGCCCCCCCCCCCCCAGCTGTTTGTTAGAGGTTTTATCGTCTCTTCCCAGGGGCCAATGGCTTTGCTTCTACTTTTCCTCAGCGGCCCGGGGGCCAGAGGAATTGCCACTTCTTCCTCAACAGCTGAGAGGAGCATCAGGGCACTGTGCAGCCAACCGCCTCCTGGGTCCTGCCACCAAAGGGGGCTCTCTCCAGTCTCTGACCTGCCCCCCATTTTTCTCAAGAGCACCCAGTGAAGACCACAGGGAAGAACTTGCAAGTGAGTATGAATACCCCTTGGGTCTGGAGGTCTAGTTCCCTGGTATTTTAACCAATACACTAGTGCACAATCAGCCTTTAGGAATTTTATTTTTATTTTTTATTCCTTCTTATCCACTTCCTCCCACACCCTGCCAAAGGTGAAACCGTTCTTGTGTCCTAATTCTCCTTGGAGGGGTGTCTTACTCTTTGAAATGCAATTTCCTGGTTACCTTGTGACCTCAGCTTTCTGATGAGTTCAAAGAACATGATTTTGTACAGTGTTCAGCTTTCTTTTGTTGTTAGGATGGAAACAACATTCTCTTGCGGCTTATTACATCCTAAGAAGGAGCAGAATTCCCAATATATTATTAACTGTACCACCTTTCACTTCACAAGCACCCTGGTTTGGAGGATAAATTATTTGGCCACCAAAGTCAAGGCCTTCAGGGTTAAGCCAGCCACAGGGCCCACTTCCTGTTTGGATTCCTGCTGTCATATTTTCCTGTAAGCTCAGGCATGCATTTAAAAAGATGTTTTTAAAATCTATTTTCTCCAGCATTTTCAGGCATGTAGCAGGAAGTTTCCTCCAGATATCTGGTGAGTCATAACGCCAGAAGCAAAAGTTGAAAATATGTTTTGTAATGTTTTTCAATTTTAATGGTTTACTTTTTTCTTTATTAACATTAATGATTGTTGGCATTATTGAACAAATGGCTGCATAAGTCCAAAAACAACGGTTAATGTGAATTAATATATTTAAATGTAATCAGTTAATGTGGACGATTGAATTTCCTGAGCTTCTCTTAAAGGCACATTGTATTCAAATACTTTAAAGTCCAATTTATTTGCTGGGTGTTAACATGAATAATTTAAAATTCATTTTCCAACTACAACAGAAGTAAAACTAATTCTGATTCTGTTGGTTTTCTTGAATGCAAAAAGCTTGGTTATTTTTAACTAATATCTTTGACAAATAATGAATGAATGGCTACATGATAGATAAATGAGAGAGAGAGAAAGATGTTTTATTGTTATAGTGTCCTACAGATAAATTTCAGACACTGATGTTATCTTAACCAAGGCTGGGCCTAAGTCTAGAATTGATAGTATACTTTTGTCAGAAAGTCAATCAGCTGGTTAATCAACTAACGAATCAGCTGAGATGCCTGCAGCCTCTATGTTGCCAAAATTGTTGGGCTCGTCTCCTGGAGAGGAGGCTAAACTGAGTTTTAATAACCTATAATAATATGCCTTATCAAAAGACTGCATCATCGTAGGAATTGCCCCAAATAAGGAAACCTAGGTGTTTCTTGCATTCCCTTTAAGTGGCAAAGTTATCCAAGCATATTAACCTGACATCAGATTAACATACATCTGATCTGGCTGATCTGCTGGCTAGATGGGTGTCTCTTCTCTTCTTCACCATTCCATGAATTTTCCTCATATGCAGCACTGACTACACTCCAAGTTGGACACTCCACTGAGGAGGACAACCTTTTCAGAGAGAGCTGACTTGTTCTTCACAGTCAAGAATACAGGAATCGGGGACTTCCCTCCAAAACAGCTCTTAAGTTCCATTTGTGTTTTAGTTTCCTAGGCTGCTCCAGTAAATACCATGAAATGGGTTGGCTAAAACAATGGGAATTTATTAGCTTACAGTTTGAGCCCAGGAAAATATTCAAATCAAGGAATCACCAAGGTGATGCTTTCTCATCAAGACTGTGGCTTTCTGGAGCTGGCTGCAAGCAACCCTTGGCCTTTAGTTTGTCACATGGTGAGGGACATGGCAAGGCACATGGTGGTGGCTCCTGGTCTCTTCCTTTTCTTCCAGGTTCCATTTCAGCTTCTTGCTTCCTGTGGCTTTCTCTTACAAAGGACTACAATAACAGGATTAAGAGCCATCCTGAGTCATGTCTTAACTGAGGTAGCTTCATCAAAATGTCCTACTTCCAATGGGTTCACACCCACAGGGATTGATTAGATTTAAGAACATGTTTTTTTGGAGTACACACAGCTTCAAACCACTGCAATTTGTAGGGAACTGTATGTGAAGATATAGCTGAAAGTTTCTGTGATGACAACTTCATTCCTTGAAAAGCAATGGATTACTAAGAGAATGAAAATAAAAGTGGCAGACTAGAAGAAAGTATTTGTAAAACATGTATCTGATAGAGGACTTGTATCCAGAATATCCAAAGAACTCTTAAAACTCAACAAAAGGAATTGTGGAAACATGGCATTGGATTAGGCAGGCAGGGCTCAGCTCTCTCACAAAAACAATGGAGAAAGAGCCAAAAGCTGTCCTAGGGACCTGCTATGGGGGTCAGCAGATCAGGACAGTGCTTCACAACTCCCAGGAGGGTGAGGGACAGAGAGACAAAAACGTGAAATAAGAAACATGAGTTACCAAACCCCCGTGGTGACCAGGAAGGGCTCCCCTCCTCCACCACCAAGATATTAAGCTGGGGTAAAATCCCTGGCACACTGCAGCTGACTGAGAGAGGAACAGACATCTTTCTCCCTGTCAGCTGTTACAAGGGAAAAGGGAGGGGGAGTTGGGGGGCTTTTCTTTCATGAATTCAGCCAGCAGAGACCACTTTGAATTTCAGCTCTGACAGACCAAAACAAAGGAAAATGATTTTCTCTCCACAGAAAGGTGCATCAATGAGCGCCATCTGCTGGCCGGTCTGGAAGTTGCATGGACAAAAACTGCTTCGGGGCTTCTCTGTTAACTCCTGAGAGAAAATCTGTACCCCATTACTGAGTCCCTGGCACAATTTTGATAACTTGAGCTGGGCAATTTTAAAGACTGAGAAGAACCAAATATCAAAGAAGAGCTGTGAAAAAGAAAAAAACAATAGGCAAGAGAGAGAAATTGGCCATCAGAGTAAATTCACCAACATATTCAGATGCATAGACATCAGCAAAATTTTACAAGCCAAGTTAAGAAACAGGAAGAGATGGCCCAGTCAAAGGAACAAACCAAATATCCTGAACAGATACAAGATTTAAGACAATTAATCAATGATAATCAACATAACTCTCCTATATCAATTTAAAGAGTTGAAAGAAAATATGACTAAAGAGATAAAAGCTATTAAGAAGACACTGAGTGAACATAAAGAATAATTTGGAAGTTTGCAAAGAAAAGCAGCTAACCTTATGGGAATGAAAGACAAGATGGATGAGATTAAAAGTACATTAGAGGTACATAAGAGTAGATCTGAATTGTTTAAAGACAGAATTAGTGATTTTAAAGATATACCATCTGAACTGGGAAAGATAATGAAACAGAAAGAGAAGAAATGGAAAAACTAGAACAGGGAATTGAATGGCAATGTGAAATGCACAAACATACACATTATTGGTGTCCCAGAAGGAGAAGAGAATGGAAAAGGGGCAGAAAGAATATCTGAGGAAATAATGACTGAAAACTTCCAAACACTTATGAAAGACATAAATATCAATATCCAAGAAGGACAATGCACTGCAAACAGAACAAATCCGAATAGACCTACTCTTAGATACCTACTATTTAGAATGAAAAATATCAGAGATAAAGAGAGGATTCTGAATGCAGCAAGAGAAAAACAGAGCATCACAAACAAGGGAACCTCAATAAGATTAAATGCCGACCTCTCATCAGAAGCCATGGAGGAGCAAATAAGTGGCATGATGTATTTAAGGTACTAAAAGAGAAAAACTGCCATCCAAGAATTCTGTGTCTGGCAAAGCTGTCCTTCAAAAATGAGGGTGAGTTCAAAGTCTTCACAGACAAACAAAAACTAATAGAATATGTTACCAAAAGACCAGAATTACAAGAAGTACTAAAGGGAGTGCTGCAGCCTGAAAGGAAAAAACAAGGGTGAGATACTTGGAGAAGAGTATAGAAATGAAGATTATTAAGAAGAGAAAATTAGAGGGTAAAAAGACAGACGATAGTATGATATAACAACAGAAAGCCTAAGGACAAAATGGATGAAGTAAGTAATGCCTTTACAGTAATAATATTGAATGTTAATGGTTTGAACTCCCCAATCAAAAACATATAATGATAGAATGGATAAAAATATGAACCATCTATATGTTGTCTACAAGAAACTCACCTCAGACTTAAGGACACAACCAGGTTGAAAGTGAAAGGTTGGAAGAAAATATTCCATGCAAGTAGTAACCAAAAAAGAGATGGAGTAGTGATACTAATATCAGACAAAATAGATTTTAAATGCAAGACTGTTATAAGGGATGAAGAAGTTCATTATATGTTAATAAAAGGGGCAATTCAGCAAGAAGAAATAACTATGCTAAGTATTTATGCACCTAAACTCAGTGCCCCTAGATATGTGAGGCAGACACTGGCAAAGCTGAAGGGAGAAATAGATGTCCTACAATAATAGTTGGAGACTTCAATACACCACTCTCAGTATTGGATAAAACATCTGGACAGAGGATAAATAAAGAAACAGATAAATGAACTAGACATAACAGACATCTATGGAGAATTGCATCCCAAAACAGCAGGATATACATTCTTTTCAAGTGTTCATGGAGCCTTCTCCAAGATAGACCATATGTTGAGTCACAAGACAAGTCTCAATAAATTTAAAAAGATTGAAATTATACAAAGCACTCTCTCTGATCATAATGGAATGAAGCTGGAAATCAATAATGGATGGAAAGAGGGAAATTTTATAAATATATAGGGACTAAAAACACACTCTTAAATAATCAGTGGGTCAAAGAAGAAATTGCAAGAGAATTCAGCAAATATCTTGAGATGAATGAAAATGAGAGCACAACACATCAAAACCTATGGGACACCACAAAGGCAGTGCTAATAGGGAAATTTATAGCCCTCAATGCTTACATTAAAGAGGAAGAAAGAGCTCATTGAAGCTCTAACTGCACACCTGGCGAACTAGAAAAAGAACAGCAAACTAATCCCACACCAAGCCGAAGGAAAGAAATAGTAAAGATCAGAGGAGAAATAAATGAAATCGAGAACAACAACAACAACAACAAAACAATAAAGAGAATCAACAAAACCAAAAGTTGATTCTTTGAGGAGATCAACAAAATTGACAAACCTTTAGCTAGACTGACAAAGAAGAAAAGAGAGAAGACACAAATAAATAAAATCAGAAAGGAGAGGGGGACATTACCACTGATCCCACAGAAATAAGAGCAATCATAAGATAATGTAGACAAGATGGACAAATTCCTAGAAATACACAAACCATCTACTCTGACCTTAGAAGAAATAGAAGACCTCAACAAACCAATCACAAGTGAAGAGATTGAAACAGTCCTCAAAAACCTCCCAAAGATGAAAAGCCCAGGACCAGATGGCTTCATAAGTGGAATTCTACCAATTATTCAAAGATGACCTAATACCAGTCTTGCGCAAGCTCTTCCAAAAAATTGAACAGGAAAGAACACTACCAAACTCATTCTATGAAGCTAACATCACCCTAATACCAAAACCAAATGAAGATACTATGAAAAAAGAAAATTACAGACCAATATCTCCCATGAATATAGATGCAAAAATCCTCAACAAAATACTTGCAAACCAAATCTAAAAGCACATTAAAAGAATTATACACCACAATGAAGTAGGCTTTATCCCAGGTATGCAAGGGTGGTTCAACACAAGAAAATCAATTAGTGTAATAAACCACATTGATAAATTAAAGAAAAACAATTACATGATCATTTTGATTGACACAAAAAAATCATTTGACAAAATACAGCACCCTTTCTTGATAAAACAATCCAAATTCACAAAAATCAATAGCGTTTCTGTATGCTACTGATGTGCAATGTGAGGAGGAAATCAGAAAAAAACACTTCCATTTATAATAGTGACTAAAACAATCAAATATTTAGGAATAAACTTAACCAAGGACATAAAGGACCTGTATCCAGAAAACTACAAAACATTGCTAAAAGAAACTGAAGAGGACTTAAATAAATGAAAGGACATGCTATGTTCATGGATTGGAAGAGTAAATATCATTAAGATGTCAATTCTACCCAAACTGATTTACAGATTCAATGCAATCCCAAAAAAAATTCCAACAACCTTTTTTGCAGAAATTGAAAAGCCAATAATCAAATTTATTTGGAAAGGGTAAAGTGCCCTGAATAGTCATAAATGTCTTTAAAAAGAAGAATGAATATGGAGTGAAGCATATTACTTCACTACAGTGGTAAAAAACAAAACAAAACAGCATGGTACTGGCATAAAGACAAATTGACCAATAGAACTGAATTGAGAACTTAGAAATAGACCCTCACATCTACATTCAAGTGATTTTTGACAAGGCTGTTAAGCCCACCCAGCTGGGCCAGAACAGTCTATTTAAAAAATGGTGATGGGGAAGCGGCTGTGGCTCAATCAGTAGGGCTCCCGTTTACCATATGGGAGGCCCCGGGTTCGGTTCCAGGGGCCTCCTGGTGAAGGCAAGCCCGCCCACACGGCGCGGTTGGCTGACCCAGCGAGCACAAGCAGCAGGGGGGGGGGATAAATGAATAAATAAATAAAATCTTTAAAAAAAAATGGTGATGGGAGAATGGGATAGTCATGTCCAAAAGAAAGAAAGAAGACCCCTATCTCACACATTATATAAAAATTAACTCAAAATGGATCAAGAACCTAAATATAAAAATAACAACCATAAAACTCCTAGAAGAAAACATCTTCAAGATCTTGTGGTAGGCAATATTTCCTTAAACCTTATACCCAAAGCATGAGCAGCAAAAGAGAAAAATAGATAAATGGGACCTTGTCAAAATTAAACACTTTTGCACCAGGAATATCTTTGTCAAAAGGGTGAAACCAACTCCATGGGGGAAAATATTTGGCAATCACATATCTGATAAGGGTTTAACATCCTTAACAACAAAAAGACAAACTATCCTTAACAGTAAAAAGACAAACTATCCGATTAAAAAATGGGCAAAAAACTTGAAAAGACAATTGTCCAAAGAAGAAATACAAATGGCAAAGAAACACATGAAAAAATGTTCAACATCACTAGCAATTAGGGAAATGCAAATCAAAACTACAATGAGATATCGATTCACTTCCATTAGACTGGCCACTGTTAAAAAGTTGGAAAACTGTAAATATTGGAGAGGCTGTAGAGAGATAGGAACGTTTATTCACTGTTGGTAGTAATGTAGAATGGTACAACCACTGTGGAGGACTGTTTGGCAGTTCCCCTGGAAGTTGAATATAGACTTGCCATGGGACACTGCAACACCATTGCTAGGTACATACCCAGAAGAGCTGAGAGCAGTGACACTAATAGATATCTGCATACCAGTGTTCATATCGGCGTTATTCATGATAGCCAAAAGTTGGAAACAACCCAAGTGTCCATCAACTGATGAATGGATAGACAAAATTGTGGGGTATACACATGATGGACTACAGCAGTAAAAAGAAATGAAGTCGTGAAGCATATGGCAACATGGATGAAACTGGAGGACGTTATGTTGCGTGAAGCAAGCCAGACACAAAATGACAAACCCTGTATGGTTGTGCTATTATGAACTAAATATATTATGTAAATTCATGGAATTTATAATTAGAATATACATCACCAGAAAATAGAATAAGGGTAGAAAATGGAAAGCTGATGGTTAATCTGTGCAGAACTGGTTAAAAGATTGTTTGTAAATCTTTGGAAATAAATGGAAATGGTGAGAGCACATCATGCTGTTTTTGACCAGCAGAGCTATTATATGGGTATGACAGTGGTTGAAAGGGAAAGCCTAAGGATATTTATATTACTAGAAGGAAAGGTAAAACATGTAACATGGGACTGTACAACATAGTGAAACTTCATGTAAAATATGAAATATGGGTGATATTGCATATATATAAGACTATTTTTACAAAATATAAATATAAATATAAATATACTAGAAGGAAACAGAATAGCAGCTACGTGTGGCAGGGGAAGCACAAAGAAACTGAAAAGTGATGAGTTTTGTTTGCTTGGTTGGTTGGTTGGTTTTTGTTTATTATTATTATTACTAGATTAATGAAAATGCTCAAAAAATGATTGGAGGGATTTATGCTTTATTAATATGTATCGATAAAATTGATTTGTTAAAAAAAAACTCAACAAAAGAAGACAAACAACCCAATTGCAGAATGGATAAATGATCTGAACAGATACCTCACCAAAGAAATTATACAGATGGCAAATAAGCATATAAAAAGATGCTTAACATTATTTGTTATTAGCATATTGTAAATAGAAACAACAATGAGATACCACCACACACCTATCTGAATGGCTAAAATACAGATTTTGACTTCAGAAGACACCAAATCCTTGCAAAATGTGAAGCAACAGGAGTTCTCATTCATTGCTGGTGGGAATGCAACATGGTACAGCCACTTTGGAAGACATTTTAGCAGTTTCTTACAAAGCTAAACATAGCAATCGTGCTCCTGGGTATCATGCTCCTAGTTGAGTTGAAAACTGATGTCCAGAGAAAAACCGGCACACAAATGTTTATAACAGCTTTATTTATAATTGCCCCAAACTGGAAGCAACTAAGATGTCCTTCATAGGTGAATGGATAAACAAATTGTGGTACATCCATACAATTCAGTAAAAAAAAGAAATGAGCTATCAACCTACAAAAGGACGTGGCAAAAACTTAAATGCATATTGTTAAGTGAAAGAAGCCAGTCTAAAAAGTCTACATAGTGTATGATTCCATTTACATGACATTCTGGAAAAGGCAAGATTATAGAGACAAAAGGTCTGTGTTACCAGAGATTTGAGAAGAGGAGAGGTAGGGTAAATAGGTAAAGCACAGGGCATTTTTAGAGCAGTAAATCTATTCTGTATGATACTGTAATGGTAGATATGTGACATGCATTTGTCAAAACGTTTAGAACTTTCACAACACAAATAGTGAAACTTAATGTATGCAAATTAAAACAATCATTTCAGAGGTTAGGGATCCCAAAAAAGAATTCAGAACAGAGAATCGAAGTATAAAAAACGTATGAAACAACTTCACTGAAGGAGGTGGGGGGAAAGGTGCTGACCTAAATCACTTTGGAAATGAATGGAGTAGGTAAATTTAAAGGCAAAAGGAACTGCACATAAATACTGCACTCTAAAAGTTGCTTTCCCTGGAGGTAGAGGTTAACAATTCTGATACCGCTATACCTGTACACTGTCACTGAACAAGAAAGGAAATGGATGATGGATGGTTAAGACTAGGTTTCTTACTGCTGAAGTGGAAATTTACAGAGAACAAGGGAAAAAAAGCTAGAATGATCTATGTGGTAATGGTTTTGCATTAGAGACATTGGTAAGAAATCATGTTTAGCTTAATTTAGATACAGATGCCTACATGAAGAATATTTACAGATAAGTGTATACACATAGGTTAATGTTTTAGTTTCCTAGGCTGCTCAAGCAAATACTATGTAATGGATTGACTTAACAACTTAAACAATGGGAATTTATTAGCTTACCCTCCCGAGGCTAAAAGAAAGTCTAAATCAAGTTGTCATCGAGGCCGATGGTTTCTCCCTGAAGACTGTGGAGTTCTAGGGCTGGCTGCTGCTATCCTTGGTCCTTAGTCTCGTGGCAAGGCACATGGCGTGTCTCATGGGCTCTTCCTTCTCCTCCCAGTTCCTTTTCAGCTTCTTGCTTTTTGTGGCTTTCTCTCTCTCTGTGTTAATTTCTTCTGTTTATAAAGGACTACAGTAATAGGATTAAGACCCATCCTGATTGAGGTGGGCGACACCTTACCTGAAGTAACCTCATCAAAAGGTCCTGCTTACACTAGGTTCACACCCACAGGAATGGATTCTATTTAAGAACATGTTTTTCTGGGGTACCTACAGCTTCAAACCACCATAGTCAGAAAAAATATATTTATTTGTGCTGTCATCTGAGAAGGCCTAAAAGAAATGATACACCAGTAGCGATAAACATACCTATTGCCCAGATCTTGGTTTCTAATACTGTTCTTCAATAAAAGGAACCAAGGCTACTTGGAGAAATGACTGATTCTTTGACTGGGGATAGAGCTATACAAAATGGGCCTGGAACATCTTGTAGTGCTAGAAAATATGAAAAGTGTTCACAAGCAAACTGACAGAGTTATGCCAAAGGGACACACAAGCCAACTGAAAGAGCTCCCAGGGGCCAAAGCTGGAATAATTTGAGCAAAAATAAATACTCTTATTGGATTATGACCCAAAGTATAAAATAAATATCCATGAACCCATACTGATATAAATAATTGAATACATTAAAATTTTCAAACACCCCCTCCTTAAGCATGGGCTATGCTTAGTGGCTTCCTTCCAAAAAGTATAGTATGGAAAGGGGGAAGAAAAAAGACTAATTTTACAGTGGGAAACATGACAAACACTACCTCAGCCAGGCAAACAAGGTCAACTTCAAGTCATAATCATGTTAATAGTATGTACCCTTGACATGATGTAGTAGAAATGGCACTTTACCTGAGATCTTCCTTCCTAAAACACACAACCCACTCTAATCACGAGAAAAATGTCAGACAAATTCCAATAGAGGGGTATCCTACAAAACATCTGACCAATACTCCTCAAAATGGTCAAGGTCATCAAAAACAAGGAAACTCTCAGAAACAGGGTAACTGAATGTTTTGTGATATACTGGATGAGATCCCAGGACAGAAAAAGGACACTAGGTTAAAAACTAAGGAAATCTGAATAAACTGGATTTTAGTTAATAATAATTATTATTAATAATAATAATGTATCAATATTGGTTCATTAATTATAACAAATGTTCCATACTATTCTAAAAATAAAGTCTAGTTTTAAAAATGATATACATGTGTATATACATATGAAGTAAGGAAGTAAAGAATTAAACACTGCTTATCTTTGTCATTTTCCTAACTCCTCTGTAATTGCCCCCCAAAGATTTCCACGTCCTTATCCCTGGAACCTGTGAATTTGTTACCTTACTTGGCAACAGGGACTTTGTAGGTGTGATTGAGGTTGCCACAGTAGGCCCAATCTAATTGCATGAGCCCTGAATAAAAATGGAGAACCTTGCCCAGCTATGGTCAGAAGATGTGCTGGAAGGCCAGGCAGGAGAGATTTGAAAGGTCCAAGGGACTTGACCTACCATTGAGGATGAAGGAGGCCATGAGCCAGGGAGTGCAGGCAGCCTCTAGAAGCTGAGAATGACTCAGGCCAAAAATCAGCAAGAAAATAGGAACCTCATTCTTACAACCACAGGAAACTGAATTCAGCCAACATCTTGAATGAGCAAGGAAACAGATTTCTTCTCTAGAGTCCTGGTAAAGGAACACTGCCTTGTCAACACCTTAATTTTAGCCCAGTGAGACCTGTGTCAGATACCTGACCTACAGAACTGTGATAAATTTGTGTTCTTTAAGCCTCTAAATGTGATAATTTGTTATAGCAGCCATAGTAAACTAATACACCCTCCTATTTTCATGTTTTTTATCCTGCATTGTGTCTTCCCTCTGGGCTGACTCTAACCAGGTATCCAGTGCCTTAGTGGGTTCTTTTGAAGGTCTAGGAAGCCCCACTGTGGGGGTGAACACAGGCCAAAGCAGGGCAAACCTGACTGTTAGGGATGTTGGGAGAAAATACTCTTCTCCTCTTGAGATGGTGAGCCAAGATCAGGACTATGTAAACCTGATGCTGCCATTTCTCATACAAAAAGAGAATTTGCTTGAGAATAAGGACAGAAAAATGCAAAACTAAGAGATTCTGAAGTCATTTTTCAAGCATCCAGATCCAGCTATACCTGAAACAAATAACCCCTATTTGTTTAGCTATGCAACTTAAAAATAATTAAAAATTTTCTCGAATTTTCTTAGTTTTGTCCTATGCCACTGAAAGAGGCCTGACTAATAAAATATCAGTGTCCTTTCACTGCTAGGGGTACTTGGTGAACTGATAATTATGGCCCAAGCACAATGCCTCAAACATAATAGGCCTCAGACGAGTTTTCTTTATCCTTCAGTCCTTCCCAAGGAAAACTACAGGCTTTTGGTGTATTCTTCCCCACCCCTTTTCCCATCCTCCAGCTCCTAGGACTCTGAAAGGAGGCATGTAGCCATGGAAAATCTGACCTGATGATAGTGCTGATTAATGGGCTCATGCCTTACTTTTGCCATTAAAACTGCTGGAGATGTGCTGCCCTGGCTCCTGAGTGTATAGTGGAATTTCAGGCACTGTGGTATGCATGGGAGGAAATATTTTGAGCTGGGATCTTTTATTTTAGCACCCTTCATATCATACTTCAAATGATGGCCTTTCCATTCATTCAGGAGTCTGGTCCTGATCAAACATCTATATCTTAAAACAAACAGGCAAAATCCACCTAATAGCTGTGACTAGAAATGGATTCATAAAAGTTTTTCTATACTATCTGTTTGCAGAATCTATTTGTTCCCTGTCTTTTTTTTTTTTTTTTTTTCCTTTTTTCACCCCTGTCTTTTTGCTATACACTATGCATTGGAGACAATGACCACATGAGAAAAAGAACCATATTTTTATTACCCAAATCAATAAGTGACTCTCTTTAAGATAATAGTATTAGCATTTTAACTCGGCACTGGCTTGAGACTAGATCTAGTCCTCCCTGGCATGTGTTTATTATAAACAAATGAAAACATGTTACTTGGAGACATCCTGGTAGGTTTTTAATGATGTCACACATCTGGATTCAGCCAACAACAAATGCTACCCTCTGAATTGTTTGTTTCCTGGAAGGTATTTTTGTTTGAGGACTTTGATCCAATAGTATTCCCTAAGGTTGTAGAGTTTGTCTTCCCTGCCCATATGTGACAGAAATATTTAAAAAGTCTCTGGCCTTATAAACAATGAACCCTAAGTTAAACAATGGATTATAGTTAATATTATAATTGTAAAAATGTGCTATCACAGTTGTAACAAATGTTCCACACCAATGCAAAGTGTTAATGGGATAGTATATGGGAATCCTGTATTTTATCCATGATTGTTTTGTCACACACAACTTCTCTAATTAAAAAAAAAAAAAAGTCTCTGACCTTAAACTCTGTACACAGATTGCCCTTGATAAAATGCTCTGGGCAGAATTGAGAAGGATTTTGGGTAATTCTTCTTACCTCTGAATCCCCACCCTATTAGCTTATTCTGGGCATGGTGCTCTTTCTTCTGACAAGCACGGCCTGAGGGCTCTGACCTGGCTAATGCTGTATGTTATTCCATTACACATGTGTTATGCTGGTTTACATTCCCACAGAACAACCAAACCCAAATAATAAGTTCTTCTTCTTTATAGACATGTGAAATGCCTTGGGTGTTCCAAAGAGCTTTTTGAATTTCTGGGAATGTGGCAGAAAAAATGCAGTGGGAAGCTGGTAAGCTTATATTTCATGTGCATATATAAGTAATAGTAGGCTATGCAACCAAGAGTCAGAATTGTAAGAAAAACTGGCAGATCATTAAGTTCACCATCTTTCATCTTGATTGACACACCTCATACAGACATATTCAATAAGAGCAAGTGTATCCATTAGAGAAATGGATCAGCTGAGTCATAGGGCAGTGTAATTTTGTTTTTGGCCAAGGTTGGATATTACAGAAAATCACTCAGAATGGTTGCATGGAGTTTAGGGACAAAGAAACTATAAGAAGTACATTTGTCAGGTAATGGTCTTCTCCAAAATATTCACTAAATAAGCAAAAAACATTATAAAAATGAGGGTAAGTACAAATTACTTAAAGGAGCCACCACATGAACAAGTGAAGAAAAATATGAATGATGAGGGAAAAAAACTAGTGTTCACAGATTACAAAATTAATTAAAGGAAGGACGAATCTTTGGGATCACCCAGAACCAATGTTTTATTAGGGATACAGGTGAAAGGAAGGTGGGCATGAAGGGCAGCATATTAAAGCCTTGCATGTGAAGATTCTCTGTCTCTTAGAGCTGCTCTGGTAATGAAGATTGGAAAGAAATAGATCAGATATTAAAATAAAGGAATAATTTCATTAGCATCACCAGTAATCAATTGCTAAACCTAAAATGGCCAAGGAAGCACATGAGAAGCAGGGACAGGACCTCAGAGAAGCCTGCCCACTGTGGAGGATTCCTTGCAGTACAACTGCAAGGAATGAGCTTCTGCTGGAAGTCTAGGAGCGACTGGATTAGTCAAGGAGGTCAAATACAATGATCCAAAGTCCACATAACGTCAGCCCTGCCAGACGTGCACACAGCGGGGCAGGCAGCAGTCTGAGGGAAGGGAGCAGCCTTTCTGGATCAGATGTGCCAAGCAAACCCTGAGGAAAAGAGACAGAGCTGTAATCGATGCTCCCAACGTGAAGGATATGAAAACAGGCAGAAAAGCCCATGGTCATGTGTTGTTCTCTGCAGTTACCCTTTGACACAACATCAGCTACTTTAGTTCCCATACTCCTTTTTTAAGTGAAAGAAAATACAACAATAAGACAGTTGTATTTGTTTATTAATTTAAAGAAAAATATAGTACTTAGGCATTGCTATCAAGACAATATAGGACAGAAATCACTAAAAGAGTATTATTTAAGGTAAGAATTAAAAACACTATTTTGGAGAGGTGTAAAAATGAAATTGTAAGACAAGGTACACAGTCCATGAATACCTTAGGAGAAGCGATTTAATATAATGCCCATGCGTTTTAAGGGCATGAATGATAGAATATTATTTTTGCAGACTTCTATATTGGTAATAATAGTTTAGTGCCTTTATCCTTATTACAACCACGTGTTTTGAATTATGTGCCTTTAAAAAAGTGCTAAGGAAAAAAAAGTGCTGAATATGCAAAGCATAGACCACCTAGATGGGTATTGTTTTAGTTTTCTTGGCTGCTCAAGTACCTACCATGCAATAGGTTGAGTTAAACAATGGGAATTTATTTGTGCACAGTTTTGAGGCTAAGAGAAAGTGCAATCAATGCCTCATCAAGGCAATGCTTTCTTCTCGTAGCCTGGTGTTCTGGGACTGGCTGCTGCTGATCCTTCATCCTGAGCTCCTCTGTCACATGACAATGCACATGGCGGCCTCTCCTGGCCTCTCCATTCTTTTCTGGGTTCTGTTTCAGCTTCTTGCTTCCTGTGGCTTTCTCTCTCTCTCTCTGTCTAAATTTCTTCCTCTTATAAAGGATTCCAGTAATAGGATTAAGATCCATACTGATTGAGGTGGATCACACCTTAACTAAGGAACCTGATCAAAAGGTCCTACTTACAATGGGTTCACATTCACAAAGATGGATTAAGTTTAAGAAAATGTTTTTTCTGGGGTACATACAGCTCCAAATCACCAGAGGCATTAAAGAATAAAATTAAAATGAGGAGAACAGAAAAATCCCACATTTTACTCGAAGTGAGATAAATTTCTTCTTATACAATTAGAACTGCCTATCGGAACCAGCCATAACTTGAGTTTGTTTTCCTCACAATGTCCTAACAATCACCAGGACTTTCATTTCCATCAAATAGACTTTATTATACATTTACATCTGAATCACATTTGGCTGGCCATTATTTCAAACAAGGCAAGTAGGGACAGTTTGTACCTTTTAGAAGCTTAAAGACTAAAATAGTTGGTGGTTAAATACACATACAAATATGTAAGAAACATAAAAGTTGATGCTTGTATGTTTAGTAGTAGTAAATACTTAAGCAACATGAGTATATGCTAACCCAAACTAAATTCTCTCGGTTTTTTTTTTTTTTTTTTTTTGAAAGAAGCTTTAGATTACATAAATGTTATATTAAAAATATAGGGGGGGCGGATGTGGCTCAAATGGTTGGGCGTCTGTCTGCCATATGAAGGGACCTGGGTTCGATCCCTGTGACCACCCGGTAAAATTAAAAAATATATATATATATAGGGGGGAAGATGGCTGACTAGTAAGACACAGGAATCTCTTCTCCTCCAGAAAAATAGCTAGAGGATAGGCTTAAACAACTCTGAAAAAGATCTGCTAGGGTTTAGGGTTCTGGACACCACCCAGAGGAGGACAGAAAAAAGGAGGGAAATCATGATCACAGAACTGTGAGCTGGACCTAGCAGATGCTGCTGCCAGCACCCTCCCATGTCACACTAAAGACACTTTAGAATTCTCAGGCCTCTGGGCCTGCGACAATAGACAAAAGGGAATCCAGGGATCTACCACCCCAGGAAAGGGGAGAGAGGGACACAGCCTAAGGCGAACTCAGCTTCTGACCCACAAATTTGGTCTGCTGTGTCCCACGAGCTCTTCCAGGCCAGGTGAGACCACATAGTGGTTTGCCTTGGGAGCCAGCCAAGGGCTGAAGAAATCTGATCCTCGCAATCTCCCTCTCTTCTAGCTAGGACTAATTGTTGAGGATGCCAACAGGAAAGGGAAGAGAGAGGGACACAGGCCAAGGCTGACTCAGCTTTTAACTCACAAATTTGGTCTGCTGTGTCCCAAGCGCCCTTCCAGGCCAGGTGGGGTTGCACATTGTGTGCCTTGGAGCCTGCAAGGGGCTAAAGATATACAACCCTCCCAATCTCCTCCTCTACTAAAAGAGACTGATTGTTGAGGACTCAGAGGGGAGTGGAAATATTTCCTAGCCGGGATTAGGGATGGGGCTGCCAGAAGAGGCTGGAGAACTGTCTCAGAGAAAGTTTAAATTACAAGTCTCCTAGCCTTCAAACAGGAAGCTCTATCACACTGATCTGGTCTGTGTTGCAACAAATACACTCCGACCAGGCATCGAACTGAAAGCTGCCAAAGAGCTCCATCTCCTGGCAGACTAAGGAAGTATATGCAAGAAAATTAAAAGTAAGGAGAAGCTTTTTCTGGCCTCTAGTAAAAACTATACAATCAATTACTGGGTCCAGTGCCCAGTTTTGGGCAACCAGCAGGACAATCCTAACAATCCAGGTTGAGCCAAAAATCAAAGAGCAGTGGTAACCCACAGCCTCCTGCCACTAAATCCCCACAAAAGAGAAAGAAATTAAGCATCTGAGTAAACTACATCCTAACCAGATGTCTAGATATCAGCAAAAAATTATGGGCCATATTAAGAAAATAGAAGACGTGCCCAAGAAAAGGAATACATCAAAGCCCCAGAAGAGATGCAGAATTTGAGAGAAATAATCAGCGAGATGTGCACAAATTTCCAAAATCAAATTAATGAGTTGAAAGGCAGTATAGTTAAGGAGGTAAATGATATCAAGAAGACATTGAGTGAATACAAAGAAGAATTTGAAATCCTGAACAGAAAAGTAACGAGCTCATGGGGAGGAAAGACACGGTAGGTGAGATCAAAAACACATTTGAGGCATACAACAGGAGACTCGAAATGGAAAAAGAAAGAAAAAGTGATACCAAAGACAAAACAGCTAAAATTGAAGAGACAAAAGAACTGAGAGAGAAAAGAATGGAAAAAATTGAGCAGGAGCTTAGAGAGTTGAATGACAACACAAAACACAACAACATATGTGTCATGGGAGTTCCAGAAGGAGAATAGAAGGGAAAAGGGGCAGAAAGAGTATTTGAGGAAATAATCGCTGAAAATTTCCCAATTCTCATGAAAGAAATGAGTTTACATGTCCAACAAGCACACTGTACCCCAATCAGAATAAATCCAAATGGACCTACTCCAAGGCACTACTCAGAATGTCAAATGTCCAAGATAAAGAGAAAATTCTCAGAGCAGCAAGGGAGAAGCAAACCATCATGTACAAGGGATGTCCAGTAAGACTTAGCGCTGATTTCTCTTCAGAAACGATGGAGGCGAGAAGAGAGTGGTATGATACAATTAGGAAAGTGAAAGAGAAAAACTGCCAGCTGAGAATTCTTTATCCAGCAAAACTGTCCTTCAAATATGAAGGCGAGTATAAAACATTCACAAACAAACAAAAACTAAGAGAGTTTGCAAAAAAGAATCCACGTTTGCAGGAAATATTAAAGGAAGCCTTAGAACCTGAAAGAAAAAGACAGGAGAGAGAGGCTTGGAGGAGAGTATAGAAGAAAGAATGGCAGAAAGGATAACCAAAAGAGTAAAAAGACAGACAAAAATAAGATGACATATGAAAACCAAAGAATAAAATGGAGAAAGTAAATAGTGCGTTTACAGTAATATCATTAAATGTGAACGGATTAAGCTCCCCAATCAAAAGATACAGGCTGATAGAATGGATTAAAAAACATGCGCCATCCATATGCTGCTTACAAGAAACTCACCTTAGACCCAGGAATACAAACCAGCTGATAGTGAAAGGTTGGAAAAAGATACTCCACACAAATAGTAACCAGAAAAGAGCAGAAGTAGTTATACTAATATCAGACAAAACAGACTTTAAATGCAAAAAACGTTATAAGAGATACAGAAGACCATTATATATTAATAAAAGGGACAATCCACCAGGAAGATATAACAGTCATAAATATCTATGCACCTAACCAGGGTGCCCCAAAATACATGAGACAAACTCTGGCAAAATTGAAGGGAGAAATAGACATTTCTACACGAATCGTTGGAGACTTCAACATCCCACTCATATCATTAGATTGAACAACTAGACAGAAGGTCAACAAGGAAACAGAGAACTTGAACAATATGATAAACAAGTTAGACCTAACAGACATATACAGAACACCGCATCCAAACTCAGTGGGTTATATATTCTTCTCAAGTGCCCGTGGATCTTTCTCCAGGATAGACTACATGTTAGGTCACAATGCAGCTCTCAATAAATATAAAAAGCTTGAAATGATACAAAGCACCTTCTCAGATCATGTGGAATGAAACTGGAAATCAATAATAGACAGGAAAAATGTAAATTCACAAATGTGTGGAGGCTGAACAACACACTTCTAAATAATCAGTGGGTCGAAGAAGAAATTGCAAGTGAAATCAGTAAATATATTGAGACAAATGAAAACAAGAACACAACGTATCAAAACTTATGGGATACAGTGAAGGCAGTCTTATAGCTCTAAATGCCTATATTAAAAAAGAAGAAAGCTAAACTCAAAGATTTAACTGAACAACTAGAGAAACTAGAAAAAGAACAGCAAACCAATCCCAAAGCAAGCAAAAGGAAAGATAATAATAAAGATTAAAGCAGAAATAAATGAAAAGGAGAACAAAAAAAAACAGTAGAGAAAATCAACAAAACCAAAAGCTGGTTCTTTGAGAAGATCCATAAAATTGACAAACCTCTAGCTAGACTAACAAAGAAAAAAAGAGAGAAGATGCAAATAAATACAATCAGAAATGAAAGGGGGGAAGTTACAAATGACCCCACAGAAATAAAAAGAATCATAAGAGGATATTATGAGAAACTATATGCCAACAAACTAGACAATCTAGATGAAATGGACAAATTCCTAGAAATGCACAACCATCCTATACTGACGCTACAAGAAACACGAGAACTTAACAAACCAATCACATTTAAGGGGATTGAATCTGTCATCAAAAATCTCCCAGCAAAGAAAAGTCCTGGACCAGATGGCTTCACAGGTGAATTCTACCAAGCATTTTGAAAAGAATTAACACCAATCCTGTTCAAACTCTTCCAAAAAGTTGAAGAGGAGGGAAAATTACCTAACACATTTTATGAAGACAACATCACCCTAATACCAAAGCCAGATAAAGATACTACAAGAAAAGAAAATTACAGACCAATCTCTCTAATGAACATGATGCAAAAATTTTCAATAAAATATTTGCAAATCAAACCCAACAGCATATCAAAAGACTTATACATCACAACCAAGGGAATCTATTACTGGTATGCAAGGCTGGTTCAACATAAGAAAATCAATCAATGTAATACACCACATTAACAAATTGGAGGAAAAAAAACACACGATCATCTCAATCGATGCAGAAAAGGTATTCCACAAAATCCAGCATCCTTTTTTGATAAAAACACTTCAAAAGATAGGAATAAAAGGAAAATTCCTCAATATGATAAAAGGCATATATGAAAAACCCACAGCCAACATCACACTCAATGGGGAAATATTGAAAGCTTTCCCTCTAAGATCGGGAACAAGACAAGGATGCCCACTGTCACCATTGTTATTCAGTATTGTACTAGAAATTCTAGCTAGGGCAATTAGACAAAAAAAATTAAAGGCATCCAAACAGGAAAAGAGGAAGTGAAACTCTCCCTATTTGTGGATGACATGATCCTGTACTTAGAAAATCCTGAAGTATCCATGACAAAGCTACTTGAGCTAAAAAATGAGTTCAGCAAAGTGGCAGGACACAAGATCAACACGCAAAAATTAGTAATGTTTTTGTACACTAGTACTGAACAATCTGCGGAGGAAATCAGGGGGAAAATTCCATTTTCAATAGCAACAAAAAGACTCAAATACCTAGGAGTTAATTTAACCAAAGAAGTACAGGACCTATCTGCAGAAAACTACAAAACAATGCTAAAAGAAATTTTAAAAGGCCTAAACAATAGGAAAGACATTCCATGTTCATGGACTGGAAGAATAAATATCGTGAAGATGTCAATCTTACCCAAACTGATTTATAGAGTCAATGCAATACCCATCGAAATCCCAACAGCTTACTTTACAGAATTAGAGAAGGCAATTACCAAATTCACTTGGAAGGGTAACTGCACTCGAATAGCCAAAAGCATTCTAAAAGAGAAAAGCGACGTGGGAGTAATTTCACTGCCTGAACTTGAAACATATTACAAAGCTACAGTGGTCAAAACAGCATGGTACTGGCATAAAGCTAGACACATTGATCAGTGGAATAGAATTGAGAACCCAGAAATAAACCCTCACTTATACAGTCAACTGGTTTTTGACAAACCTACCATGGCCATGTTAATGGGACAAAATAGTCTCTTCAACAAATGGTGTTGGGAGAACTTTATATCTATAACCAAAAGAATGAAAGAGGACCCCTATCTCAGCCCCTATACAAGAATCAACTCAAAATGGATCAAAGACCTAAATATGAAATTCCCATTACCTTGCTTCCCTTTCCAAAAGTCAAAGCTAAAATTTTGTCTAAGGAGTGCAAGGCTGGTAGTGTAGAAAGAGGCTGGCAGATGATACATAAATCCTCTGTGAAAAAGAGCATTTTTGGGTCTCAAAGAATTCCCCAGATAAAATTCCAAGGAAAAAAGGGTCACAAGCAAAAATCACCGGAGGAAATAGGTGACGCTGAAGCAGTGTCAACGAACACAACAAATTACAAAATCGGGTTTTAAAGGCTTCACATATTTGACTTATCTGATACAAAATATAAAATAAGTGGGCTTAGTATATCTATAGAAATAAAAACGGTATCAAATGTAGAAGAGAGGAATAAAGGACTTTCAAAATTAATGATGCAAATTCAAGAAGAATGAAATAGAACAGTTAAAATGAAAATTTAATAACTGTAGTTAGGAACTTGATGGATGGATTAAGGAATAAGGCACAACTGAAGAATTAGTGAATTGGAAGGTAAAGCAGAAGAAATTACTCAAAATGCAACACAGAGAAACAATGTAGTAGAAAATATGAAAAAAATGAGGTAAAAGAAGAAGGAGGAGGCAAAGAGGAAGAAGGAGAAAGACCAATGGCTACATATATCAAAATAGGATTTTCAAATGGAGATAATGGAAATTGCATGGAAAAGGTAACATGTGCTGCAAGCCACTAATTTTAAAGTCTGGTATTATTTTCCTTATCACTTAGTTCTGACTCTTCAAAATTTCTTAATAATTTCTCTGTTGATTGAGGCATGATTTAGAAGTGGGCTGTTTTTTCAAACAAAACAAATGGGTCTAGTTTTCAACTCTTTTGTTATGAACTTCTTTTAATACCATTTTTTACTGTAAAACACTACTTCTCTGAAATTTATGGAGACTTGCTTTGCAGCCCAAATGACAAATGAATAAGAGAAAAACAAACTAATAGAAGAATGGATAAAGGCCATATATGGGTATTTTATGAAAGAACAAAAGATGGTCAAAAAAAATATCAAAAGATGTTCAGTCCATTAGTAATTAGAAAAATGCAAATTAAAACCACATCACAATATCCTACGTTATATTGTTACCACAAACAACCCAGAATCTTATAACAGGCATTTTACTTCTCAGTCACTAAATGCCCTTGGTAGGTCGGCTGGGAGGCTTTGTTCATTGTAGTTACTCATGCTCCCACGGTGACATAGGAGACACTTCCTGAATGTTGTGGGTGTCCTTGCCGGAGCGAAGAGAGACATAGAGGATTGTGCATCAGCAAGTAATTACATCAGCCTGAAAGCCGCACACATCTCTTTACAGCTCATTGGACAGTACAAGTCACCTGACCCTATCTCACCACAAGGGTTAAGGAAGTGCAATTCCTTCTGCGTGCTTGGATGAGGGGCTAACTGGAAGTATTTGGGGAAAAACAATGACTTCCACAAATATCTTTTTTTTTCCCCTCACCAGATTGGCAAAAACCAAATAGTCTGACAAAACCAAGTATTGGTGAGAATGTCAAGCAATAGAAATTGGTACACCAACTTGGAAAATAAAAATAGTTCAACATTAGTTAGAAAAGTTTAAAATTCAGGCTTCAATTAGTATACTATTCAGAGAATTTTACCTTAGAGAGAATTTTACATATGTGCACAATATGCAAAAATATGATCATGGAAGAATTACTTGTAACAATAAAAAATATGGAAACAACTCTAAAGTCAACAAGCAGTAGAACAGATAGACTGTTGTCTATTCATTTAGTAAGATACCATCCAGCATGGCAAATGAATGAACAACTTATTGGAGTGGCTAAAATCAAAGAGACTGATCATATTAAGTGCTGGTGAGGGTGAGGAGCACTGGAACTCTTATGCACTGCTGCTGGGAATGTAAAATGTTACAATACTTTTGAAAGTTTTTTTTTTTTTTAACTGTTTCTTAAAAACTTTCACCTCCTAACTTTGTCACTCTAGGTGTTCACTCAAGAGAAATGAAGATGTTTGCCCACATATGGACTTGTGAATGAATGTCCATAGTTACCTTTATTTCTAGCCCCTAACTGGAAATAATCCAAATGTTCTTTTTTTATTTTTATTTTTTTAAGATTTATTTTATTTTTATTTATTTATCCCCCCCTTGCTGCTTGTGCTCGCTGTGTCCATTTGCTGTATGTTTTACTGTGTCTGCTTGTCTCCCTTTGTTGGGTCATCTTGCTGTGCCAGCTCACCGCCCGCGCTGCATCGGCCATCAGCTCGCCAGGCGGGCCAGCTTGCCTTCACCAGGAGGCCCACAGGAATCGAACCTGGGGCCTCCCATATGGTAAATGGGAGCCCAACCACTTGAGCCACATCCGCTTCCCCCAAATGTTCTTTAACAGGAAAATAGATAAACAAATTCCACTGTATGCATATAACAGAATACTATTAAGCAATAAAAAAGAATGAACTATTGATATACACAAAAGCATGGATAAATCTCAAAATAATTATTCTGACTAATAGAAGTCAGCCAGTATAATTTCACTTATTTAAAATTGGAGAAAATGTAAATTAATCTATAATGATATGAAACCTATCAGTGATTACCTAGGGACAGGGATGGAGGGGGATTACAAAGGAAACTTTTGGGGATGATGGAAATATTTGTTAAATTGACTGTGGTGATGGTTTCATGGGTTCATACAAATGGCAAAACTGATAGAATTGTACACTTTAAAAATGTGCAATTTATTTTGTCACTTATCATCAATGAAATTATTTTTAAAATACTCTTGCGGGGGGATGTGGCTCAAATGGTTGGGCGTCCGTCTGCCATGTGGAGGGACCTGGGTTCGATCCCTGGGACCTCCCGGTAAAATAAAAAAATATATATATATATAGAAGGCGCATGTGCTGCCAGGCTCTGTGTGCCGGTGAGCCGCCAGGCCCCGGGAGCCATGCAGCAAGATGATGACGTAACAGGGGAGAGACAAGACGAGATGCTCCGAAAGCTCTGAAAACCAGGAACCGAGGTGGCGTGGGTGGCAGAACACCTCTCTCCTACATTGTAGGTCTCCAGGATCAAATCCTGGTGAAGACTGGAGGAGGAGGATGAGAAGAGATGGCAGGGAACAGACACAGAGGATTGCCCAGCAAATGTACACAAAACAGCAAATGGGGAAAGGGGCGTTTAAAATGGATAAAGTAAATAAATAAATCTTAAAAAAAAATAAATAAATAAATAAATAAAATAAAATACTCTTGATCCTGTCCTGCCCCCTTTTAAGCTAATTAAAATTGAGTAAAAATGCTCAAATGCATATTTGCATCAATTTTCAGGGTCCCATGTTTAAAATATTTTTTAGAGTAGTACTATCCAATAGAAAGATATTATGAGCCACAGAGGTAATTTAAAATTTTCTAGAAGCCACAATTTTAAAAGTTTTTAAAAAGTGAAATTAATTTAACAACATATTTTATTTAACCTAATATATCAAAAAAGAGCATCATAAAATTTAATTAGTATATAAGATATGAAAGAAGTATTTTACTTTCTTCAAAATCTGTCCTGTGCTTCACAGAACACATCTCAATTCATATCCTAATTTTTCATCAGAGACACTCAATCAGTATTTAGATGTAATAAAATTTACAGTTGAAAAAGTAGATTCACATACCCAAACATAAATGTTTTTCAATAAGGGAATAAAGTGTCATTATTACACTTTAAATTTTGAAATAGTCATAGACTCACAAGAAATTGTAAAAAATAGTTCAAAGTGCGGAGCGGATGTGGCTCAAGTGGCTAAGTGCCTGCTTCCCATGTACGAGGTCCTGGGTTCGATCCTAGGTACCTCCTAAAAACAAAACAAACAAATAAACAAAAGCCCCAACTCTTACTGGGGAGCAGATGTAGCTCAGTGGTTGAGTGCCTACTTCCCATGTATGAGGTCCTGGGTTCAAGCCCCAGTATCTCCTAAAAAAAAATTATAATCCAAAGTGGTGCTATGTACCCATTACCCAAAGGTACATCTTACATAGCTGTAGTGCACTATCTTTTATTATTTTTATTTTTTATATTTTTATGTAGTGCATTATCAAAACCAGGATATTGATTGGCACAATACAATTAATGAAGCTACAGATCTTACTTGGATTTCAGCACTATTTGCATGTGCTCAATTTTTTTTGTATGTATATGTATCATTTTATGATGTTGCATATATAGGTCCGCACAATCACCATAACAATCAAGATACAGATCTATTCCATCATTACAAAGGAACTCCCTCATGCTGCTTGTTTATAGTCACAACCTCCCTTCCCTTCCCTAATCCATGGCAACCACTTATCTGTTTTCCATCTCTATAATTTTGTCACTTTAAGAATGTTATATAAATGGAATCATACAGTATATAATCTTCTAAGATAAGCTTTTTAAAAAACAAAACAAACACATCATTATGCTCTTAAGCTCCATCCAAGTTGTGTGTATCAATAGTTTCTTTCTGTTGCTAAGTAGTATTCCATGTATGGCTGTTTATTTAACCATTCACCTGTTCAAGGACATTTGATTTATTTTCACATATTACATCTAAAGCTACTATTACAAAAAATCCATGTACAGGTTTTGTGTGAATGTAAGTTTTCACTTATCTAAGAAGGGCTATTGCTGAGATGTACAGTAAGTTTCTGTCTAACTTTTTAAGAAACCATCACCTTTCCAGTGTGGCCATACAATTTTGCATTTCCACCACCAATGTATAAGAATTCCAGTTTCTCCACATGTATACCAGCATTTAGTATTATTAGTATTTTTTATTTTAGCCATTCTAATAGGTGTTGTTTTAGATTCCTAGGTTTCTCAAAGCAAATACTGTGAAAGGGGTCAGGTTAAACAATGGGAATATAGTCACTCAGAGTTTTGAGGCCAGGAAAATGTCCAAATCAAGGCACCATCAAGGTAATGCTTTCTTCCTGAAGACTGGCTGCTGGTGATCCTTGGCTCCCCCATCACATAGCAAGGCAAATGGAGGCATCTGCTGGTCCCTTTCTTCTCTTCTGGGTTTTGGTGATTTCAGCTTCCTGCTTCTGTGGTGTATTAGTGAGCCAAAGGGGTGCTGATGCAAAGTACCAGAAATCTGTTGGATTTATAAAGGGTATTTATTTGGGGTAAAAGCTTACAGTTACAAAGCCCTAAAAGTCCAACTCAAGGTTACTTTTCTCACCAAAGTCTGTTGTCACGTGTTGAAGCAAGATGGCTGCTGGTCTCTGTGAGGGCTCAGCCTTCCTTCTTCCTCTTAACGGTTTGGTTCCAGCTTCTTCTGATCTCAGCTGTAGGCTGGCATTGGGCTTGTTTCTTTCCGGGCTCAGCTGCTCTGGTCTCTTCATAAGGTCAGCTGTAAACTCTCAGGCAAATAGCTCATCTCTCTTCCCAGGGCTGCAGGATCAAAGCTGACAAAGTTCTCTCCTCTGGTAGCTATGGAGCTCTTGTGTCTTCTTCTGTGTTCACCTGTGTGTCTTCTTGATTGAGTATCCATTTATATAGCCCAAGCGGGCAGGGACTCAACCCTGAGCTATGCCCTACTGACATGGTTGAATCAAAGGCCCTGAATTGATTTAATTAAGTAACCTTAAAACCTATGAAATTAAATCAAAGGGTATCATATCCAGAGGAACAGACCAGTTTAGAAACATAATCTACATCTCTTTTTGTAATTCATAAATAATATCAAACTGCCACACGTGTCTCTCTCTTTCTTTGTCTAAATATCATTTTCTCATAAAAGACTCCAGTAATAGGATTAAGAACCATTCTGATTGAGGTGGGTCACACCTTAACTGAAGTAGCCTCATCAAAAGGTTCTGCTTACAATGGTTCACACCCACAGGAAAGGCAAGCGTTAAGAACATGTTTCTCTGGGATACATACTGCTTCAAACCATCACACCCCAACTCTGGACCCCAAAAAGACATGTTCTTTCCACATACAAAATATATTCATTCCATCACAACATCCCAAAAGCCTTAAGTTATTTCTGTAACAATGCTAAGTACAAAGTCCCATCAAAATCGATTATGAGTGTGGTATATCCTGGATCACAATTCACCTGTCAGTGGACCTGTGAAACCTAAAGAACCAGTTAACAGCTTCTGATATAAAATGGAGGGACAGGCATAGAATGAACATTCCCATTCCCATAGGGAGAAGTTGGAAGGAAAACAGAGGTCATGGTTCCCAAACAATTCTGGAACCCTGCAGGGCATACTCCATTAGATTGCAAGGTCTGAGAGTCATCTGTGGAATGATGTTTTGTATTCTGGGCCAGATGAAGCTTTCCCAGAAGCCATGCTCTCTTCGAACACCCTCTCAGAGCACTGGGGTGGCAGCCAGACTCTCTGCCAATCTCCAGGGCACAGGTGCCAACCTCTCAGAACAGTGGAGTGTCAGCACTCTTCCTGAACAGCGGGGTGCATGGCCCACCCTCTCCAAGGGCCAGGGCAGATTCACCCTTTCCATATACATGGGTGTCCCATCTTCTTGGTCCAAGAAGATGTCTTCAGTCCAGACCTCAGCTTCGATGGTTCTGTCCCCTTTTTTGTCTCTCTTAGTTCAGACTGGCAGTTCTCCTATTCACACAGACCTCACAAAAAAACTTGCTGGTTTTGCATGTAGTACACATGCAACCATCAGTCAAAAGAACTTTCCACAGTTCCTTCCAGGACAACCGCATGTCCAATCCTTACTTGCCCTGAAATGACTAATGGGTTCCATGTTCAGTTAAACCCCTCACATGGGGCACTATTCTCTGGGGACTCACTTTCCCAAAGCTCAGAATTTTCCAAACTCAAGTTCTGGTTTCTTTGTGCTCTGGAGTTCAGTTCTCAGTCTATCCCTTTCCTCTCTCATGTCCCTGTAAGCTGCCAGGAGAAACCAGTCAGCACTTTCCATATTTAGCTTGAAAATCTATTCCATTAAATATGCAAGTTCATATCTCTCAAGTTCTGCTTTCCATTCTACATCAGAACTCAATTCTGTCAAGTTCTCTGCCACTTTAAAACAAGGATCGCCTTTCCTCCAATGTCCAATAGCACATCCATCATTTCCTCCTAAGGCCTCATTGGAAGTACCTTTAGCATTCATATTTTACCAACAGTCTCTTCAAGACAGACCTTGAGAGGCCTTTTTTATCAATTGCCTCATAATTCTTCTAGCCTCTACCCATTATCCAATTCCAAAGCTGTTTCCAGTAATAGGATTAAGACCCGTTCTGATTGAGGGGTCACATCTTTCCTGAAGTAGCCTCATCAAAAGGTCCTGCTTACAATGGTTTCACATCCACAGGAAGGGATTAATTTTAAGAGCATGTTTTTCTGGGGTACCGACAGATTCAAACCATGACAGATATGTAGTGGTATCTCATGGTAATTTTAATTTGCATTTCCCTAATGGCTAGGGATGTTGAACATCCTTCGTGTGTCTACTTGCCATCCATATATCTTCTATGGTGAAATGTCTGTTCAAGAATTTTATTCATTTTTGAACTTGATTGTTTGTTGTTTTTTTCTCACTGCTGAGTTTATAGTATTCTTTATATATTCTACATATGAGTCCTTTGCCAAATACGTGATTTGCAAATATTTTCTCCCAGTCAGTGTATTGTCTTTTAATACTTTGACAAGGTCTTTTCCAGAATTTAAATTAAATTAAATTAAAATTCATTTTGTCAGAGGTTAACAGACATTTGCACACTGATGTTTGTTGTGACATTATTCACAATTGTTAAAAGATGGAAACAACCCAATGAGTAAACTCATGGAGTTAAACTATAGAGTATAGGTAACCAGGAGACAAAATGTGGGTTGAGAAGGATCTGATGCTAAATGTATGGAGAATGTTTAATAAGATTGATTATAAATGTGTGGAAATGGATAGAGTTGACAGTAATGTATAATAGTGAGTATAACTAATACTGCTGATTCATAAATGTGATTGTGACTGGAAGGGGTAGGGAGGTTAATGTCAATTGAAAGAAAGCTAGAAGATAATCTAGGGACTGTATAACAGTGATTTTGGTGGTAGATGAGGATTGTGGTTAATAGTACAGCTACAAGAATGTTCCTTTATTACAAGGTGTTAAGAACATGGCAATACATGGGGAAATACAACTAATTTAACTTATAGACTATAGTTAACAGCAATATTTTTGCAGCAATGGCAAAGAAGGTGCTATAGCAATGCTAAGGGTCAAAAATGGGGGAAGGGATATAAGGGGATATGGGATTTTTTCCCTTTGGAGTAATGAAAATGTTCTGAAATGGACTGAGCTGATGACAGCACAACTCTGTGATGAAACTGAGAGCCACTGAGTGTACACTTTGGATGGATTGTACAAAGCATGGGGCTGCATAACACACTGAATCCTGTGGTGGAAGATGGACTGTGGTTAACAGAACATTCTCTCAGGAGCTATAACAAACAGACAGTACTAATATGTGGTGTTAATAATAGGACTGTTTGTGGGGGACATACACCAAGTATAAGCCATAGACTATAGATAGCAGTAATATTATGATGATGTTCTGTCATCATTTGTAACAAATGTGTTCACAAAACAATGTAACGTGCTGGTGGCAGGGTGGTATATGGGAATTTTGTATGGTGTGCATGATTGTTTTATAAACTCACAACTTCTCTAACTTAAAAAAAAGGAAAAAAATTCAGTTTGGCAGTCACACTAGGCAGATTTCAGGTACCAGGTAGAGTTTGTGGCTACCTACTGAGTGGCATAGGCTTAGAGGGTGGATGGGATTCCAGGTGAGGGACCAATGTAAATGGTGCCTGGGTAAGAAAAGTTAAAGGTGAATAAACAAACCCAATGGGGTAAAGTGTGGGATTCTGAATATATAGAGGGGCTCCACCTGGAAAGGTCAGTTGGGCTGGATTGTGAAAGATGCTGAATGCAAAGTAAGAGTTGGGACCTCATCAGGCTGGCTCTGCAGATCCTTGCGATTTTCTAAATAGGAGCAAATTATATTACACAAGCAGTGTTTTAGGAAGATTCATCTAGTAGCAGTGTTCAAAGAGCAACCCTGCCCTCCTCTCCTTCCTCCTGTTTTCCCTCCCTCTGCATAGCCCTCAAATGCTTAGCCGTGGGAGACCAGTTAAGACTAGTCGAAAAGATTTCAGTTTTTCCTCAAACTTGAGCACAGAGGTTAATCATAGATAAGGCAGAAAGAAGGGGTTGAAGATAATATCTGGTAAGAGTTAGACAGCTTAGCAGTATTATTACACAGAAAAATAATTTGAAAGGAAGTGTGAGAAAATAAAGTTGTTTGGTTTTTTTTTAATAAGAAATTCTCAATGATAAAGGAGAGGCTCAAGGAAATGAAATCTTTTCTTCATATTATTGTTTCAAGATTGAAGACATTATAGATAAAACTAGTTCATGGTTTTTCACATTAATCAACAAATAGATGATAGATCTGGTAACAGTGACAATGAGATACTATCATTTGACTGTGATACGTAAGTCAGGAGGTAGAGTGGTCTGAGAGTGGATTTCCTGGCTCACCAATGTCATTAAGAGAACAAGCTCCTTCAGTCCTTCATCTCTGCCATTCTCAGTGCATATGTGATATTTTTCCTCATGGTCACAAGATGGCTACCACAGCACCAAATAACATATTCTCACATGACACCATCTAAACTTGAATTGGAAGGGTTGGAGCTAAGGATTGTTGCAGTTCTATGCTTTAACAGGGAGAAAATCTTTCCCAAATCCTCCACTAGAATTCTCATTACATTTCACTGAGCAGGACTGGATTATGTGTCCACTTGTAGACCAATCACAGCAAAGGGCTTAATAAAGTCAGACTAGACTAGACTCCTGGGCACATTGTTAGCCAAATTAAAAAGATAACAAATAAAAAGAGGAATGACTGATGTGTAAGCAAGGAGCACAGTCTGCCACAGAAAGAGACAGAAGAATATCAGGGAATTAGAAAAACTTTATGCCACACTAGTCTGACAAATTCCAGGATGCCCTGCTCGTATCTGTCACCACTGACTACACTTTGCCCATTGTGTGTGCTCAATATGTATTTTAGTACAAAGTAGTTTCTAGGGCTGCTGTAGCAAAGTACTCACAAACTGGGTGGCTTAAAACACCAGAAATTTATTGTCTCATAGTTCTGGAGGCTAAAAGTCTGAAATCGCGGTGTGGGCAGGCTGTGCTCCCTCTGAAACCCATGGAGGGATAACCCTTCCTTACTTCTTCCTAGCTCCACAATCCTTGGCGTTCCTGGGCCTGTAGATGTATGTCTCCAGCTCCACATGGCTTATCTCCCCTCTGTCTCCAAGTTCACCTTCTCTTATAAAGACATCAGTTATGTTGGATTAGGGGCTCACCCTACTCCAGAATGGCCTCATCCTAACAAATTCCATCTGTAATGACTCTATTTCCAAAGAAGGTCACATTCATGGGATGTGGGGTTAGGAGATTAACATCTTTTTGATCATCACAGGTGGTCAGGGTAGATTTCACTGAGAAAGTGACACTTGAAAGAGGTGAAGGAGATAGCTAGCCATGAGGATGCTTGTAGGAAGATTTTTTCAGATAATGGGACTGGCTTGTGCAAAGGCCCTGAGGAAGCATTCCTGGAGGGTGGGAGGTGTGGCAAGACCAGTGTAGCTGTAGCAGGGTAAGCCAGGTGGGCAGTGGTAGATGAGGTCAGGGAGGGAGAAAGGCTCCAAACCACGAGGAACTTGAAGGCCATTTATTCACGTGAAAGGGGAATCATGCAAGGGTTTTGGCAGAGCAGTGTTGTGGTTTGTCTTATGTTTTTAAAGATCACCCTTGACTGCTGGGTTGAGAACAGACTGGAGAAGGAAAAGGGTGGATGTAGGGAGTAATTCAATACTATCCAAGTGATAGTGAGTCAGACCAGTGGTGGTGAGAACTGCAAGGGTTTGGGCCTGAGCAGCCAGAAGAAGGTATTGCTGTCAGCCGAAATGGAGAGCCTATAGGTAGAGCAGGTTTTAGGGGACAAGGCAGTAGCTGAGACTTGACTATGGTAGGTTTGAGGTGTCTATTCTATATTCATATGGAGATGCAAAGTAGCCTTAGAGTGGGCTGGAGATAAAACCTGGGAGCTGCTAGCCTATAAATGGTGCTTAAAGCCATGAGACTGGATGAGGTCCCCACGGGAGAGGAGGAATTGGAGAGGAATTCATGGGTGTTCTGCAAAAGGGATCGGAAACATTGGTTGGAGTGGGTGGGGAAAGTGAGTTCAAGGTGATGTTTTTAAATTGGAGAATGACAAAACTTGGCAAATATTTATCGAGCACCTACTATGTGCCAAGCACTATGCTGGATGCTTGGGGTGCCGCCATAAACAAAATACACAGGAACAAAACTAAGTTGAAAAACCCAAGCAACAGCAAAAGATCTGCCCTTAGAGGACTTATGTTCCAGTGGGGAGGAGACAAACAGTAAACAAACATCATGAAGAAAATTATATAGTGTGTCACAAGATGATGACTGCTCAGGTAAAAGCAAAATGTGGACTGGCCTAAGGAGGCCTGGAGATGGGAGGGTGTGTGTAATGTCTGTAAAGTGGAGGGCATAATCCAATAAGAAAGGGAAGAGAGAAGACCTGCTTAGGCAATGAAGGGTTGAGTTGTGCCCACGTGGAAGAACCAGCTCCCTAGAGGAGCAAGGCAGTTCAACCATAGCAAGAGAAAGCAGCGGGTGTGGAGGCAATGGCCAGTGGGACAGTAGATGTGGCTGAGAGAGTCTGGGGAAGAGCTGATGGCTTCAGTTTTCAGTGTGAAGAAGGAAGCAAGATCTCATCTGTGAGTGCTATGAGGGAGTAATTATTGGAGGTTGGAGGAGAGAGGAGAAGATCTGAAACGGTCATCTATGTGTGCGCATGAGTGAGCAGATAAGGAAAAGGCAGTGCTAAGGACCCACCTGCAGTTTGTGGACATGAATTTAAAGAGAGCCCAGGAGGCATTGTTTTCTTCAGGCACATCTGGGGGCTTGAGTGAGGTGCAGAGTGGGTGAAGAGCTAGACGTGACCTCTGCTCTGGTTTAGTTGAACATGCATGATGAAGCAAGAAATGGGCAAGAAAGTTGAGGTCAAGAGAGGAGGGAGGGCAATTGATGGATAGGTCACAGGTGGTAGGATAAAGACATTGAGGGTCCAGGTGGGTGAAAAGATTGTTGGAATCAGGACAATATGAGAATGGACCTGGGTCAGAGAGTGATCTCCACGCAATTAAGACTAATCTAAAAGTATTATCACTTTCAAAACGTGACCGTGTAAGTCTGCTGTGTAACTATTGACAGAGACTGATTCCCCTTTGGTCTAGAGCTGATAGCTACAGGATGGGCGATTGGAAGAGGTTCCAGGAAGAAGCAACATCGTGGGCAAAGAAAAAACTCAAATACTGCGTGACCTCATCTGGCAGGAATATAGGATACCTAAGAAAGAGAACAATAGAGGCTTTAAAAAGTAGTTTGGAACCAGGCAGGGGAGGGATTTGGTCTTCATCCTGTAGGCAATGGGGTGCCACTGCAGGTTTGGGGGTGTTATGGAATGATACTTTAGAAGGCTTGCGCTGGAAATAGGGTGACTGAAAGGGGAGGAGTCTGAAGACACACCAATCAGGAGGCACTTGCTATAGCTGAGGAGAGACAAGGGTCTGTCCAAGGTGGTGGTAGAGGGGCTTAGAAGGAAGTGAGCATGAGGCCAGATCATGAGGGTCACTATTAGACTAGAAGCCCCCAACTGTCATGCTGTGTCACTTGTCAGGGCTTCAAAGTAGCGGCACTGTTATGATGAGAGTTATCAGGAGCCCCAGAGGGTACAGTCAGCTGCTCACAACACCCCATTTCTACACAGACGTTTATTACTGGCAACTTTCCTACCTCCAGTGCTCTAGAGATACCACCCCCATCTCCAGCCCAGCCCTTCCTGGAGAGATCTCAGTTTCAGGGGAGTAAGCTGTTGCTTCTCTTTGAAACAAAGCTGGGGACCTCCGTTCCCTTCATTGCCATTGTCATTTGATGCCAAAATGTAGCACTCTCATTGAAAAAATTAAAGATGAAGTACCTTAATTTTATTGTTGCTTCTTACTATTACATTAATATGTCCCTTATATTTAATGCTTATTTGTGACAAGTGTAATCTGGACAATGTCATAAGAACGAATAGTCCTTGACCAGTAAGCTAAACCAATGTACTATAGTCAAGGTTTGGATCTATCAACTTTTTTATTGTTGTTGTTTTTTTTTTTAATTAGAGAAGTTGTTGATTTCCAGAAAGGTCATGCACCAAATAGGGTTCTCATATACCCACCCCCATTTTTAACATTTTGCATTAGTGTGGTACCTTTGTTACAAGTGATGTGAGAATATTATTATAATGTACTATTAGCTATAGACCGTAGTTTACACTAGGGATCAGTGTTTGAATTGTAAAGTCCTATGGTTGGTTTTTTTTTTTTTTTTAAGTTTTGTTCTAGCAACGTACTATACCACCTAAAATCTCCCCTTTTGACCACATTCAGATATATAATTCACTGGTGTTATTTACCTTCACAATGTGCTGCCATCACCACCATACATTACCAAAATGTTTCCATCACCCCAAACAGCAATTCTGCACCATTTAAGAATTAACTCCCCATTCCCTACTCCCACCCCAGCCCCTGGTAACTTGTATTCTAGTTTTTAACTCTATGAATATACTTATTCTAATTATTTCCTATCAGTAGATCATATAATATTTGTCCTTATATTTCTAGCTTATAAGTTGTCTTCAAGGTTCATCCATGATGTCACATGTATCAGAACTTCATTTTTTTCATGTCTGAATAATATTTCATTGTATGTATATACCACAATTTGTTTATCCATTCATCTGTAGATGGGCACTTGGGTGGCTTCCAATTGTGAATAACGTCGTTAAGAACATCGGTGTGAAATATGATTCTATATAATTACTCTCAAGCCACGCGCAGATTTCACTTTCCATTTTTTTGAAGGAGGCATTTATTGTGGCCAAAATTGCATTTTCAGAAGAGCTGAGTTCATAATTTTGACTTACCTTGCTTTCCAACAGTTGGTCTTAAGGTGGTGATCTTTGACAGCTTTTCTCATAAAACAGATTAAATGCAGATCACAACACCTTTTAATCCAGCCTCAATGGTAGTGCATAATACATCACAAAATAAACCACATTTTAAATGCTCTCCTTTTTTAAAAGATTAGGTTTTTATTCCATCCCATGCACCTGACCACCAGATAATTTTCTAATTCCATCATCCAAAATGCATCTACAATAACTCACCCTGGGACTTTAGGATGCCACAGGGATTTGGATTTTAACCCTGCCTTTGCCTCTAACCAGCCTTCATATCTTTCCTCCTCTGGCAAAGGATGGAGTTGAAGGCAAATCATCTCTGGCAAATTGAGGCAGTTGAAGAGAATGATGCCCACGGTCCATCTTAGGTCTAACCTTCAGTGATTTCCTAGAGAAAAAGATTTTCTTACATGAGTCCTCAGGAGGCTCTTCCCACCAGTCCTGGGAGGGGCTCTCCAACCCATCAGGAAAAGGAAGCTCAGAGATGCTCAAGAGCTGCCTAATGACTTAATGGGCTTTAATACGGGCAGCTTGGTTTTAATTTTCTCTTATAGCAGATTCCCTGGGGTAAAGTGTACTTTGCGGTGGAATAATAACCACATGGATATTCTGATTGCTGCGCGATAGCTTATTTGGAAATCAGGTTTAAGTCACATTCCTCTGGTAGTTTTTGCTAGCAGAACAAAATAAAAGCCCCCAAAGGTATTTTTATACTTAGGGTTTACATCTGTTGGAATGTCAAAAGTATCTTCCTAAGAGTTAAGCATCTGTTAATATGTAAAGCAGGGTGGAATCACAAATAGTCCTAATAATCATCTCTTTTAAGTCTGAGTAGAAGCCAAGAGCAAGAAACAAAATCCCTGGGAACACTTTTATATTAAACTGTTAGCTTAATGGTCATGTCTAATGACTCAAATTATAAACAGAGAGTTGGGAATTTCAGAAAAATGCATAAATTGTCCATATAAGCACACAGTCAACTTTACACATGTGAAAATGGATCATGCAAAGGTTGCTAAACAGTCATTTTATCCCTTTCTGGTAAACTTTGATAGTAATGCTACCACCTACACAGGTACAGTAAACCTTTCTGCTTGCATTTTCAGGACTCAGCTGCCCTCACTATCCACATGCATCATAGCTTTTTCATATCACTCTATTTTTCTTTGATTATGAACCAGGCACTATGATGCTTTATTCATATCACCTTATTGAATCTTTTCAATAATCCTGAAAAGTAGCATTGTTTGCTCAATTATACAATGATGAAAAGTGAGTTGCAAGAGGTTGTGGGTGTACTGTAAACTGCTTTTCCCCAAAATGCTGAAGTGCATTGAAGGGGAATGGTCGTTGATCATAGCCATTCATTTATTCATTCATTCAATCATTCACTCAGGAGCTCATCCTATGTTTAACATACTCCACTCTAAGGAAGCCTTCCTATACATCCATTCCACTCCCCTGTTCTTATTCAATTCTTGGTGGCAATGGGAACTCAGAGAAATGATTAGCTCAATTGTGACTTTGCAACCACTCTCTGATTACCTTTCCATCTTGCCTTGACCAGGTTAAATGATAAAATTTCCTTTCTGGTTCTCTTCTGATCCATTTTCAAAAGCCATCCTTTCATTTAGAAGTGGAGTCACAAATGAGAAGCGGTATTTTAGTAAGGAAGAGGGAAACAGAAATATTACCACAGCGTTTTTACATTAGCACCATGACATTTCTAATAATCTGCATAGAAGAATTTTTTTTTAGCATCCTTCTAAGTGCCTCTTGAAAACCTCTGTGACACACTAGATAGCTACTGACTAATTTGTTCTGGCAGAAAAATGAGTTCAGCATTACTGAAAATATGTTTTCTATCACCAGATCTTGTTCAGGTCACTGAGTGGCTTTTCACTGGTGGGGAGGGAGGTGGAATAGAATTTACCTCCAAAGAAACATAATAGAGAGAAGAGAGAGGAATAAATATTTCCTTTGCATTGCGCTGGCACATTGACCTACTCCAGCATTAGCAAAACACAAATTATAGTCAATTTTTAGGAGGTGATATTTCAATATTTTGCATTTCTATAGTTGCACACCAATCTGAAATAAAAAACAAACAGTGAAACAGACTGTGAATAAACAACTGTGAAAAACTAACTTTAAGCAGCTTTCAGCTTAGTGACTGAGATAATGCTATTCCTCTAGAGAAGCTCTAAATTTAGAGAAATAATGGATAGCAGTTTACCACAAGCTGTGTAGCTCCCTAAACCAGCAGGGGCTGAGCAGTGAATGGGGAAGGACTGTACTGTCCCCAGGGCGATTATGGAGACTGATTAGAGATGCAGTATCTACAGGTTCCAAGGGGTGGGACACCCTGTGGGGAGGGCTCACATCTTATTCTAATTTTTTTTCTTCCCATGCAGAGGTGTGAGTGGCTACAGCATAAGCTGCAGATGTGGGTAATTAGGATAAATGGCAGAAAAGAAAGTTCTTCATTATTCTTCTGGAAAAAAAAGAGGGATAAAATTCAGCGATCATCAATCCTTTTCACTTCCACAATGTCAGTGTGGCTAGGATGCTGGCTTCCTTTCGAATGGTGTGATTACTTACCTCTGACCTGGGGGGGGGGCAAGATGGATATACGCGTGAAAAAGAAAATTAAGCTCTAAGGGCAGCTTTTGTTTTCACGCCTGCTAGAAGCCCTTTCTCATGTTAAAATTATGTGTATCGGGTACTGGCAGCCACAGGATTTTAATGCTGGGAATGCAGAGCACCATTCTCTAGACAAATCCCCAGATACATAAAACAATTGTCACTTTTCATAAAGAATTACGATGTCTTAGACTTTGTCTTTAGTTATGTAGAAACAGAAAAATCTGATAATTTAGCATTGGTCTTAGGTAGGCATTAGGGAGTAAAAGTCACTTCCATACTAATGAAAAGGTCCCTGGTCAAAATGCATATTTATTTAGAGTTTATAGACATCTAAAGAGAAAAAAAATCAAAGGTTGTCTCATAGATGACCTTTCTCAGAGATGCCCACGCTTAGTCACTCTCAGATGCCTCAGGGTAAAAATTCAACCCAAATGAAATGAGATGAGAGGCGTCTGATTATTTAATAAGCTCATTGTCTTTGCATAGAATTTTAATTGTTTTCAGAGTTAGGTCTGCATACAGATTTTGGAGGGGCTTGGTGGTACAGTGGCTTAGATTATAATTTTCTGATTAAAATGTATCCTTCACATCATTTAAAGGAGTAACAAGCTTAACACATGGCATTTAATCATTAAAATTTATTTTTGACCTTTCTAGAACATGGGACCCAGTACTGAGATGTGATTACTTTGCAACAGATTTGCAAAGAGGTGACGGGTCTCATGAGGCGTCCCGGTGGAGAAAGAGACCTCGATGTCAAAAAACCCAAAGTGAAGACATGATATGCAAACTGCCTTTGCCTGATATCTGGGAATAATCTTGCACACATTGGCTATACTTATCCCCATCTCATCACGTTTTGCTGGCCTGCCCTGTAGCCCCTTTTAGAGTTAAGGGGAGAAAAACAAGGTTGAATGTTAAAGGATGTTTTGTAACTTGTAGCCGGAGGATATTGATGCCCAGCCGTCTCTGCAGGAGCTGGGGGCCTCCTCTGAACCCACCAGCTCCAGGTTAATGCCCGGCTCTCAACTCTGACAGGATGCCCCAATGCTGTGTGCTCCAAGGGACAGTAGTTAAGAAGTGTTCTCTCCCAGCTGGCCTGCTCATTCATTCTTCCAACTGCCTATGAGAAAATCCACACAAAGACAAGATTTCTCGCTGTCCCCCCGCCAGCCAGCCTACCCTCTCAGGCCCAGATGAGGGACCACGATCTACTGTTGACCTTGCCAATGGGACAGGATTTTAAAAAACAGGGAAGCAGGACAGGAATGTGAAAAATCCAGCCTTTTATTCTAAGTATCTTGGAGGTGGCTAGGCAGAGAAGTGGGAAGAATGAGGGTTTGGGTATCAAACTGTCCTACTGTGAATTCTGGTTCTGAAACTTAGCAGCTCTTTGACCTTGGACAAATTATTTAACATTTCTATACTTTAGTTTCTCCCACTGGAAAAAGGAGAATGTAATGCCTGCCTTTTATGGTTACAGTGAGGATGGCATGAGATAATGCGTGTGCTAAACCTCGGCATGGCTTTTGGCTAATAGCGAGGGCTCAATCTCTCTTTTTTTTTTTTAGCTCAATATCTTTTACTTCTTTTCTCCTTTCTGGTCCTTGCCTTCCCTTCTAGCTTGGGACAGAGCTTTATGTTCTTGATAATTGCTTTTTACATAGGCTGTTAAAATGCATTTGTTTTCCCTGAAAGAGTCTAAACTCAGTTTAGATTATTGTAACAATGCTTTATATAGTGTTTAGATGTGAACGGATTCATGACACCCGAGTAAGAAATGTCAGATCTTTTATACCTTTGGGGAAAAAATATCCAGGTTGAGCCCACACTTGCTGAATTTGGTGAGAAGGACCCAGATTATCAATGTAGGCAGATGGGGGGAAGCATGGGGAATGTGGTTTCTCCCATGCAAACCTGCTAGGGGTTTACTGGATGTATGCAAGTGCGAGGGGACTGACCTTCAGGAATCACAGTCTCTTTTGCTTAAGTGACTCATCCATGTGCTGACAGGAGCTCTCTGTCTGTCTGTCTTTCTGCAATGCTGCTCCAGGCAATTTACAGAGATGCCACTTCCCACAACCCTCACCACAGAAAACAGGAACAGTCTCAGAGGCTCCCAAGACCCCATTTTGGGTTGAGCCTCTTCTGGAAGCCGTGCTGCCATTCCCATACCATGTCTGATGACTTCAAGAGTTGGTAACAGAAATCTACCACCCTTCTCTCCAGGGATAATAGTAAGAATAAGCCGGGTTATGATGTGGTAACAAATAGGCCCTGAGGCTTAGATCAGTAATGGTTTCTTTCTTTCCAAGCCTGCCTTTTCTTGGGAGGGCTGTGCCAAGAGTGCAAATAGAAGCCCACATACCATATATCAAATATTTTAAAATTTATAAGTCAAGGTAACAAACTGTTAAATGAAATATGTTCTATCTTCTTACCTTAAAAAATATACCTTCATAACAACCTTGAAAAATGTATCATTATAACAACCTGGGAAAATAAACCTTTAATGCAACCTGGAAAATCAGGTTTGGATCTGGAATTCTGAGGCTCCTTGAAGTTCTGTGCTGAAACATGGTGGTATAGGGAGAAACAGCCCCTTTAGCCCATCCTAGCCCTACACACCCCAGCTAATCCATCCAAGCTGTGCGTATATGTCCCTTGACCACTGCTCAAGTGGAGGATGAATCCAGGGAAGAATACCATGGGGCTCTGGGAGCAGGCTGGGGACACTAGGGCAGGAAATTCTCAGGTCCCTGTCATCTAAATCATGGTCTAAGGAGGGTGGGATCTCCTGGTTGGCTCCTTTGGCCCTGTGGACTCCTCACTCCATGGGAAGAGGCACAGCCAGAAGAGGGGTCCTTTGGCAAAGACTCATCTTGCCCAGGTTGAAGGTGGGTACAATTTCTCAGTCCTACAAAATCTCCAGGGCAACTGTCCTCTATGCTGAGACTTAGTGATTCAGGTTGGTCAAAATTCTACCACCCAGGAACTGCGCCATCTGGAACCTGCCCTCTCCTGCACTGATGAGGCAGGGAAGAGAGAGCATAGAGAATTGCACCCTGGCTTTTAAAATCTTCTGTCTCGTTTTGGCACAAGTTACTTCTGCTTGCATTTCATTGGCCAAAGCAAGTTGTAAAGCCAGGGCTAACTTCAAAAGTATGTCTGAAAACCTCTTTATTTTGGCTTCATTTTTGAGTGATATTTATACTGGGTATAGAATTCTAGGTAGACACATTTTCCTTTCAGTACTTAAACCAGGTTGCTGTACTGTGTTTTTGATAAGAAATATGTTTTCACCTTTATCTTTGTTCTTCTGTACATAATGTGCCCCTTTTTTCCTCCTCGGCTGCTTTTTAGATTTTCTCTCTTTCACTTGTTTTGAGTTATTTAATTATGATGTATTTTGGTTCATTTCTTGTGGTTGGGTCATTGAGGTTTTTTGATCTATGGATTTATAGTTTTCATCAAATTTGGAAAAGTTTTGGTCATTATTCCTTCAAATATTTTTTAAGACTTTTTTCCAAACTATTTTTTCTCTCTGATTCATTTCAAATACATTTAAGTTTATAGAAACACTCTTCTACCATGTCTAATTGCCCTTATCCCACCTAGTGCTCCAGTCTAAGGCTAATTAATTTCACCTACTGTGACAAGCCCTGTGAATTATGAGGTTTTCCAATCTGACTTGTGGAAAAAGGCACTGTCCTTGGCCTTGTGTGAGCACTGGGCACCTTTTCTACTAATCATCTCAGATGGTTCTTTTTCTGCCTCAGTTAGTATCCTCACATCATGCACTGTCCTACACTGCTGGGTATTGGAGGGGCCCCCTCAGCCAGTCCCCAGGGCTCTCTCTGCAGCTGTCTCTTCTTTGGTACACTGTACTGGGAGCTGTAGCCACCATGGTCTCCCTGGATTCTCAGCCCCATTTTCTAGAGTCAGGGAGTCTGCCAGGCTCCAGCTGGGTTCCCCCTCTTTGAGTCATGGCCTGGGAACACTCTTGTTCCACATTTCATATGGTTTATATATGCTCTGTTGCCTGACATCCACTGTCTTGAAAACTACTGTTTCATATATCTCATCTGGATTTTTGGCTGTTTGAGGCAGGAGGTTAAACCTGGCCCTGTTACTCCATCTTGGCAGGGAGTGGAAGTCATACTCTTTTTTTTTTTTTTTTAATTTTAAATACTTTCCTTCCTTGGTTTCTGTGATACATGCTCTCACCTAGAGTACTGCATTAGTGGTCTTCTAAGTGGCTGTTCTGTTTTCATTCTTGTCTTCCTATAATCCATTCTCCACATAACAACCAGAGTGATGATCCTTCAAAACATAAACCAATTCATCAGAGTCCTGTGTTTAAATCCTCCCTCGGGTTTCCATCACACGAAGAATAACTTCCAGCCCCCTTGCGGTGGTGATTGAGGCCCTACTGGCTTATGCCCACCTCCAGTCCATTCTCAAACTTCTCTCTTTTTCCTTCACTCAGCCACAGCTCTCACAGTGCCCTTTCTAGTTCTCTCTTTTTTCCTAAAGCCATTGCACTTGCTGTCCCTTCCGTCTACAATGCCCTCCCTGGCTTTCAACCTGGCCACTTTCATCTTTTCCTGGCACAGCCCATGTGTCACCTCCTCAGAAAATCCCTCCTAACCTCATCCCTGAAATACCTCCTCTGCATAGTTTCTCTTAATCACCACATTCATAGCATGGATCATCATCTTAAGTGACGTTGTTCATCAATTATTTACTTGCTAACTCT